>WMKK01000013.1:172166-272237 GCA_012295225.1 Ostreococcus mediterraneus
CGCTTTCAGGACGTGCCATTGACACCAGAACACCTTCGTACCCGGAAGGACCATCCTCAACGCATTCGTCTCGCTCTTTGAACAATCTATCATAGCCACGCTAGGAGACCAGGTATCACTCATAGGCTCATACATGTCGTCTGCTAAACGTTGAACGAGTGTTTTCAAACAATAAGCAATTGTTTCTGTGCATTCATCTGATGTAATGAACCACGCGCACGGAAGATAGCCCGAAGCATGCGCGACACATATGGTGAACACTGAAAATCTAGAGCGAACGGTGTTGAACGTGCTGTCCAACTGAATTCCATGTTTGTGGCCACAGCGCCATAGCCATCTTCCCTGCTGCACAGAAACCATTGCTTATTGACGATCCTGCGCGGAAACGCACGCCTCAGCGACGCCGCAGCGCCCAGGAGTTGACGCCCGGGAGGCGAACGAGAGTAGAAAGCGGTTGTTGACTCCCTTTAGCCTTGTATCAGGCCGGCGCGTTAGGCACGTGCGTGCGTGTGTGCGTGTGTACATACGTGCGCGTCGCAGAATGGCGTAGTGGTCGTCGTGGTCGAGAGCTATCTCCTTCGCGATGCGTCTCGATGCGACGACGCGGGCTGTCGAAACGAATTAAACGCGTGCATGGACCCAAAAGTACTAAAGCCGATTCGACGATATCGACGCGCGCGCGACGTGACGTCGTATGGAACGCCCATGTGGTGTCATTTGCGTCGAGCTGAGCGACGCATTCGAACGACGCTCTCGACGCGTCGCACGGCAGGCTCGCTATATCGTGGCCTGGAATCGACGACGAACATCAATGCGCGGCATGCGTCTATCGTCGTGACGCGATCGCGCGCGTCACCGCGCGTCGCGTGGCGTAGCTTCGTGCGAATTTCGCGATGCACTCAACGCTCCGTCGAGCGAAAACCGCCGCATGGTCGTCGCGCGGTCGAGTCGACGTCGGATGACGAGATGAAATCGCTACAGATAGTAATATCTCGCCACGAACCGATCGGGTGCGCGCGCCGGCGTCGGCGACGCGCGTCATCGTGTGCGGACGAGGGGACGCGGCGACGGCTCGACGGACGCCGAGCGCAGAGTTTCGCCAACCATATCAGTCCCTCCGTAGGGATGGGTCATGATTGGTCATTGGTGAATGTATTTTAGACAGTTTTATCGTCGTTTGATAGACGTATATGTTAATAAAGTATGTATGTGAAAATTGATAAAAAGTTGCTTCAGCATGAGATTTAGCCACGCCCTCCTCGTCCACGGGCGCCGGCGCGAGTCACACGCGGGTGTTACATAGTCGAAACGTTGACGCAGTACGGAGTCTTGGTCTGTGCATATACCAATGCTCTATTGCTATGTCTGAAGACTGCCGTCTGGTACTCCCGAAACGCGCAACGCGCAAAGCCCTGTGGCCCGTCGGCGCGTGCGTTCTACATTATTGATTATTCCTGCGAACACATCGTACAATACGTTACAGTAACCAATAGTTAAGACCATGCAAGACCATGCACGAGACATCGTCCTTCGATCACGGTCGACGCTAAGGTCCACAATATTTTGAAACGGCGTCGCGTTTTGCAAAATATCAAAATTTTATTCTAGAATTTTGATTTTTTCGGGAATTTCAAAATTTTCCTAAAAAATTCGCTCGAACGCGCGGCTACCATCCGACGAACGACGCGCCCGGCTCTCGATGCGGGTGACTAGGGTTTAGTGATACAGGGTTTAGGACATGTGAACGTATCCAAGAAAGTCCAAACAGCCCTGAAGGTACCCAATGCACCTTGCGACGTCGAGTAAGCGCTTTAATCTCGTTGTAACGACTTTACCGCATGCTTAAATCGCTCCCTACGCCTTCGCTTTCGCTCTCACACGCGTGCGCGACGCTTTGATGTCGTTTACGCGCCGTTTTCGACACTTTTGCGACGAATTGTAAAACCACCCCTTGCCACCACAACGTTTCAAAATTTGAGTGAATTTTGCAAAATATCGTGATATTTATTCTGAAATTTCGCTAACGCGAAATTTCAGAATCCAAAATAATGGACCTTAGTCGACGCGCGCCGCGATGAAGGCGTCGGTAAGCGTGGATGCGCGACGACGCAAAACGCGACGCACGGGCGCGGTGGACGCGCGAGCGACAGCGCGGTGGCTCGCGTGGGTATTTACGTGACGCGTGACGCGTGCGTCGTCGTCGTCGCCGTCGTCGTGTGTGCGTCGTCGTCGTCAATCGAAGAAAGGTTGTCGCATAAAGTGAACTTCCGACGGACGCGACGACGATGATGATGCTGACGACGACGGTGGGCGCGGCGTTCGGGGCGCGCGCGCGCGGCGGTGCGCGCGATGGGGGTGATGTCGAGCGCGCGCGGAGTGGTGCGCGCGTGATGCCGGCGCGCGGTTGGGGGCGGCGAGGGGGCGCGAGGCGCGGGACGACGAGATCCGCGGTTGCGGTGGCGCGACGCGCCGACGCGGGCGTCTGTCGTTGGTCCACGCACGTGCGCTCGAGTGCGGGTGCGGGTGAGTATGGGGATGTTGGTGTGGTTCCGCCCGTGATGGCCGTGGTGGAGGGTGGAATCAGTGGATTACCGCGCGCGACGGCGGTGACGCCGGCGAAACCGAGACGCGTGGTGGAGCAACGCGCGGTGCCGAGAGTGTGCGGAACGCCCGAACCTGGAACGGCGAGCGCGCTCGGTGCGACTCGAGTGGAGAATGGTAGGAAGACGAGTGTGAATTTCGCCGTGTACTCTTCGAGTGCGACGGCGGTGAGTCTGGTGCTGTTTACTCGGGATGATTTGAAGCGCGGGACGCCGACGGCGGAAATCGAGCTCGATGAGGTGTTGAATAAGACTGGGAGCGTTTGGCACATTGCTTTGCCGGATTGCGTGGATGACATCTTGTATGGCTATCGCGTCGATGGGCCTTACGATCCTAAGAATGGCCACAGATTTGACAGGAGTAAAATTGTATTGGACCCGTACGCGAAAGCCGTGGTGTCTCGACCGCGCTACGGCGAACCTGGCAAAAAGGCTGATGGTAGCGAAGATTGCTGGCCACAAATCGCAGGGGCTGTTCCTAAAAGAAACAGTAAGAGTGATTTTGATTGGCAAGGTGTAACATCGCCGAAGCGTCCGATGAGTGAACTCGTTGTGTACGAAGCGCACGTGCGCGGTATGACTGCAGGTTTGAAAACTAAAGCAAAACCGGGAACGTATGCCGCTCTCGTGGAATCTTTCCCGTACCTCAAGACTCTGGGTGTGAATACGATTGAACTCATGCCATGTCAGGAATTCAACGAGATGGAATACCATTCGGTGAATCCTGCAACGGGGGAATTTCGACGAAACTTTTGGGGCTACAGCACAGTAAACTTTTTCACTCCAATGACGCGTTATGCTGAAGCCGGTGATGAAGATTGCGGCCGCGCAGCCGCACGAGAATTTAAATACATGGTACGCGAAGCTCATCGCGCTGGCATGGAGGTCATCATGGATGTTGTATTCAATCACACTGCAGAAGGTAACGAGGACGGGTTGACGTTGTCGTTCCGAGGTTTAGATAACCGCGTGTATTACATGGTTGCCCCTGAAGGACAGTTTTACAACTATTCTGGTTGTGGTAACACAATGAATTGCAATCATGCTGTTGTACGAGAGTTTATTCTTGATTGCTTGCGCTATTGGGTGCTCGAGTACCACATCGATGGCTTCAGATTCGATTTGGCGAGTATTCTCACGCGCGCGTCTAGCATGTGGGATCAGAAGAACATTCACGGCGAACCGACCGCGCAGACGCCGATGCTGGAGGAAGTCGCCATTGGTTCGCCATTACAAGATCCTCCCCTTATTGATGCAATCAGCAACGATCCAGTTTTATCTGGTACCAAGCTCATCGCCGAGGCTTGGGACGCTGGTGGTTTGTATCAAGTCGGCTCGTTCCCCCACTATGGAGTTTGGTCCGAATGGAACGGCAAGTTCCGCGACGATGTACGTAATTTTATTCGAGGTGTCGATGGTTACGCCGGACTTTTCGCTGAACGGATCTGTGGCAGCCCAGAGTTATACGCCAATGGAAGAACTCCGGCGGCGAGTATAAACTTCGTCACGGCTCATGACGGTTTCACTTTAAGAGATTGCGTCAGTTACAACAACAAGAATAACATCGCAAACGGTGAAAATAACCGTGATGGTGAAGAACATAATCAGTCATGGAATTGTGGACTCGACGAGACTTGCGACGGCGAGACTGATGATGAAGAGATCATCGCACTGCGAGAACGTCAAATGCGCAACTTTATGACCGCGCTCTTCGTTGCTCAAGGTGTCCCCATGCTTTACATGGGTGACGAGTATGGGCACACGAAAGGCGGTAACAACAACACGTATTGCCATGATAATGCGTTGAACTGGATGGATTGGGAGCAAGCCAATGATCCCCTTGCAGGAAATGGTTTGGCACGTTTCTGCCGACAAATGACCTTGTTACGCAAAGAGCATGGCGCGTTCCGCTTACCGATATTCCCCACCGCGGACAACATTCAGTGGCATGGTCACTTACCAGAGACGCCAATTTGGGATGAAGATTCTCGTTTCGTCGCATTCACTCTTCGCGAATCTCCAGAGTCTCCACAATTTTATGTAGCTTTCAATTCGCATCATGAAGCCGCGGCATTGACGCTTCCCAAACTTCCTGATGGACAGCAGTGGAAGTTAATCTTAGATACTGCATTAGAAGCGCCATTTGATTTTATTTCTGGTGACGACGTTGCCGAAGCGGACTTGTACACGGCGGAGGCGATGATAACGCCTGGTTTGCGACGTAACAAATACGTCTGCGTCGACCGCTCTTCGGTCATCTTTCAGTCGGTTCCAGCCGAATGAGTTGAGTTAAAATTCTTTTGTTTGTCTGCGCATTGCGCTAAAAATGTAAATTAATTCAATTATATTGTATTGATCAACGACATGCAATCATAGCTCGCGTTGTTCGTGCGCAACACCTGTGAGCGACGCGCGTCGTCCCGCCTCTGTTGTGGCACACTGCAGTGCTCAACCGTAACGACCGCACGTCACTCTCTCCCTCGCGTTGTGATGAAATTCGATGTGTTCGTGCAATGCGTACGGGGCGAGGTCAAAGATGTCGACAGCGCCACCGCGTGGGCGTTCGCGCGCGACATCGCACTCGTCGTCCTCGGTGGTCGTCCGAGTTTTATGTTGGATTACGGCGCGGGAAAGCTGACGCGATACCTGATGCGGTTTGCTAAACGTGCTGGTGAGATATTCAGCGTCGATGTCGCGGACGTGGTAGTCATAGAATTAGAGCAGACTTACTTTTTGAGCAATTTGAAAGTGTTGGAAGCGCTTCGTACGGAGCAAGTGCTATTTGTTGACGTCGACGCAGACAAGCCTAGTATTTTGAGAGCGGGCGACTCGAAACGCTTGAGCGTAGATGAAGCTATACATGACATCTTGGTCAAGATTCCGAGAGCGCCGCGCGAGCAAAATACGATATCATTAGGACCAATTGTAGGTCTACATGAGAGCATAGCTCCACCAACAGTGGCTGGGGTTTTGTTGGGGTATCCCGCAGCGTACGTGTGCGAACGGCGTTCAATGTCTCGAGCTGGGAGTACACTATCAGCTTGTCCGTTAACCTTACATGTCGTCCAAGGCAAAGGAAAAGAAGACCATGGAAACGATGCAGTAGTCGTGAGTGGGTGGACCATCCCGACGACGCTTTACTCATCTATGGATGACGACACAGGTGTGTGGTTTGGTGAAAACGTTCGAGCGTGGGAGTGTCGCGTTTTGCACGCCGCAGGTACCTTAGGCATCGCATCACTCGAGTACAAACGGATGCATAAGCCCGGAGGACATGAGCGAGTAGTGTTTTGATGGGTTGTGCATTTGTAGAACTATGTTAGATTTGTATTAATACTTGGATTTGTGGTTTCACCAGCTTATTCGCTATCCGATTCTTCGTCATCACTGGCTTCCTGCAACCACGTAAGGAAGGGCTTCGCCTTGGTGAAGAAGCGAGCATCACCATCAGAGTTAGCAAGAAGTTCCTTGCGTCTGGCGTTTGCCCAGCTAAACAATGCATCTTCGGAAAGAATATCAACGTCGTACAACATTTTCAGCAACTGAGCGGCGATGCCAAGCACACGAGCTCCGCCCGTGCGATTCATGAATGGGTTGGCCGAAAGTGCGAGAGCTTCGAGCGCCTGAATCGCTCTGACTTGCTGAGAATTTTTCTTCAGTACACTCTCCAAACTTGACCCATAGGCTTCAATGCGCCTGGTGATTGCAGCCAAAAGTTCTTTGTCGGCTTCCGGAATAATGGCGGGATAAACTCCCGCACCATCGAGGTGGGTTGGGGCAGAAAGCGCGAATGAAATAACACTCACCAAAGCGTACGCAGCCACTTCACCCGTGCTTCGACCCGAAGCCTCGGACAATGAGCTGACGAGCGCACCAAGATCATTAGCGCTTCGCTTTTGAGCTTTTTCAAGTTCCAGCACGGCTTGCTCGACAGATTTTTGAAATTCAATCACCGCTTTTATTTCCTCTTCTTCAGCGGCAGCTCCCAATGCAGCCTTACGAGCGGTCTTCTTAGAATAGAAGACAGCTGTACCATCTCTACGCAAACGGCCGACAAACTGCTGAAGATCTTCCCAAGCTAAGAGTCGACCAAGGTCTTCTTGGAGCAAAAGCGTGTCAACCGCTGGACAATCCGTACCGTAAATGGAAGAATAGTCAACCACCAACACATTTAACGGAGGAGAACGTCCTCGTAAAGAATCCGGCACGGTGAGTAACGCTTGGTTGTAAAGTCTCTTTACCATGGGCTCGGTACCAGACCCGCAAGCGTACGCGATACCCTTGGAGAGCATGACAAGCGTGTTGATGTCTGCTTCGAGCGCCTCAGCAAGGCTAATTTTGAGCATCGGACGAAGCGTGACAATACCGACAGCACCATCATCGCCATCCTTAGCGTCGTCTTCGTCGTCTTTCTTCTTGCGCTTCTCAGCCTTGGCGTTCTCCTTGACCATTCTCTCCGCTTCCTTGAGCTTGTTGTTCAACTTGTGAACATCCGCAATCCACGCTTCTTGGTTGCCAAATCCAGCCAACTCGAATGCAATCTTGCGAGGATCAAGGCATCCGACCATGGTGACACCTTCTTTAGAGAGAGCGCCACGAATACCGTCCACCTTTGTGGGTGCATCCTCACCAGTCTTCCATCTACTTTGCAAGCGCTCGAACTCCTTCTGGTCGAGTTCAGTGAGAAGCGGTTCAATTGCGAGACGTAGCGCCTTGACGTCACCTTGAACCTTGGACCATTCACCACCCGGTGGCTGAATCTCCATCAAATCATTTCCTTGACGACCAGTCAAGTGACGCAACAAAAGAGTCGGCAAACGGTAATCCTCCATCACGCGTTGGTACTCGGCGTAGTTTTCAAACAAGTTGAGCGGGCTGAGCGGCGTAAACTCACTAGTCCCTTCGTTGAACACTGCGAGCTTTGCCATCGGCAATTCATACGGTTCCATACTAATTGTAATTTGATTTGCGTCAGAAGGACCTCGCCACCAAGGCTCGAGACCTTCCCAAGCACCAAGAGTGGCTGAGGCAAGAACGGCGGTGGCTGGCATATTGGCCTGAATGCTTGACACAACGCCCAATACATTGGGATCGAGGTGGATACCCATGTTCGGCTCATCAAAGTAGAGTAAAATTTTAGACGCGTGGAAGAACGAGCTCTCGTTTTCAAGCGCAGCCGCCTTGAGCATGGAGGCAGTGGTGTGAAGATCCGCGATGATGATGTCGGGTTTTCCCGCACCGTGATCCTTGAGCTTGTGACCAACATCCGCTGCGTATTCGAGCTGCTGTTGAATCGTACCAGAACCAGCAGTGACCTTTTCACCAATTGCACGTGCCGCGCGAAGAGCCTTCTTGTTACGAGCCTTATCACGAATGGAATAAGGACGACGCACTTGGTGAAGCGAGCCGTCGCCCGAGTGATCGCGCGCCGCCGTCCAATAAGGCACGGCGTGCGCCTCACATTCTTGCCCAACACGCTTTAAAACTTGCTTTGTTGGCACCGAATAAAGAAGAATGGCATCGGGGTATTTCACTTTCAGTAAACGCAGGTGCACGAGGATTGCCGTAAACGTCTTACCAGAACCCGTCGGCGTCGACAAGATGACGTGCAAGGGCTTGGGGAGAGGCTTGCTCGCCTCCTTGGCGCGCGCGATCGCACCGTAATGCTTATCAAGTTGCTCAATCAATTCATGCTGGTGCTTGTACATGCGAGCAACGCCACCTGATTGTGCCCCAGACTTGTTCGTACACAAGTGCATCGCCGCAAAGGTTTGATCTTTAATACGATTACTGACGTTGTCCCACACCAGCTTCCCTGCGATCGCTTGTACGCTCCCTTCACCGTGTGCCAAGGCTTCACGCTTCAAAAACAATAAATCTGCCGCTTGCGCTTCTTTAATCGCATTCAACCATCTCAACGTGTGCTTGGCGTCGTCTCTTCTCGCCTTCAACTCGTCAATCACCGCCCCAGCCCACAAGTTTGACAACCTCTTCTTCGTGTCTTTATCCACCCCAGCGTGTTCGTACTCGCTCGGAAAACACTCCTTTGCCAGTGCTTTATAAAAATCACTATCCTTCCTCTGGCAATAAAAGTATTCAAACACGTGCTTCTTCAATAAATCCGGCGGCGACGCCAACGCCCCATCCCAAGGTTGAATCTCTCGCATGATTCGAAACCCCGCGCTGCCGCGCACTTTCGCCACCAAGTCGCTGTTATCGATATCGGCCCAATCCGCAGACGTGAGCGACGATCCAACGTCAACATTCAACGATGCCTCGCCGTTCATATCGCCCATAACCACCTCTTCGTCGCCGCCAATGTGCGCGTCGTCATCCGAGTAATCGCTCCCGCTGTCGGATGCGTACGGCGCCTCGTCGTCCGCCATGGTGTGTGCGTTGTGTGCGTGCGTGTGTGTGTTGTGGTGCGTTGCGTTGCGTCGTGCGTGTACGTGATCAATACACACCCCTGATCGTCGTATAGGTGTAGACTCACGCGCGCGCGTCGTCGTCTGACGTCGTTCGTCGTCGTCGTCGTCGTTCGTCTTCATCCGTCGCGGCGGCGAGGTCAGATCGAGTTGGGGGGGTAGGTTGGCGAGTCACGATTGGTCGATTGGTCGATTGTAAACCTCACGACAAGCGTAGGTCGCGGTCGTGATTCCAAAGCGACATCGCGAGGTTCGGGTCGCGCGATCGATCGATGGATGTCATCGATCGATCGATCGATCGCGCGCGAATCCCGAGCGAGCGCGAGGACGTGGAGGACGCGGTGGACGCGGGTGGCGGCAGAGCGCGACGACTGGACGGTGGAGGCGTCGACTGCGGTGACGACACCACGCACACGCACGAGTGTATTGATTGTTAAACACACACACACACACACACACACACGACGACGAGGAGGACGACGAGATGAGCGCGCGACGACGTCCAGGGGGGGCGAGAAAGATGAAGGCGTTTAGCCGGATAGAAACCATGACGAATGAAGGGCAATTCGACCGCGCGTTGAAGAGGAAAGATCAGTTGATTTTAGTGGAATTCGTATCGGTGCGTGCAGTGATGCGTGGTTGTTCGTCGCGTGTGCGATTTTCCATTCGGTGGTGCAGGGCAAAGGCGGTGGTCGAGCGCCCGCGGGTTCGAGGACGAGGCGGCGACCGAGGGATTGATTGGTCGCGCGCGTCGTCCGAGGAGGCGCAGAGGAGGGAGGGGATATGTGCGGGCATAGAGTTCGATGACTGACGATGTATATCATGTATACACGCGTGCGCGTGTGTGTGCGTGCTTTGTGTTGTGCGTTTCACAGAATTACAGCCCTTCGAGTAAATCCATGGCGCCGTACATGCAAACGCTGTCGCGCACGGGGGAGTTTAAGCGCATTCGCTTTTTGCGGGTGGACATCGAGGCGGTGCCTGCTGTGGCAGAAAAGTGTAACGTGAAGGCGCTTCCGACGTATCAGATTTACAAGAATGGAGAGAAATTGGAAGAAATGAGTGGGGCGTTACCATCGAAATTGGTAGCGATGATGAAGGAGCACAACTTCAAGCCGAAACAGGGCGGCTTGAAGAAGATTGTCGGCGTCGTGTTGGGTATCACATTTGGCGTGTTTGGTTTGATCAAACTTAAAGCTGGTGTTGAGGCGGCTGAAAAGGCGGCAGAGGAACGTAAGGAGCTTGAGAAGCGCGCGGCAGAGGAGCGTGCGAGACGTGAGCGCGACGCTCTTCGTCAACAGCGCGCTCGTTCTCGAGGGGTCTCCATCCCGCAACAAGAGGAAGAAGACGACGAAGGACAGTTCGAAGATGAGGATGACGACGAAGATTACGAGTACTATGACGATGACGAAGATGAATAGGTTTTTGTTGATAGATGTGACACATTATTTGAATATGAAAACACGCGCTAAGCTGCTATAAAGTGCGTAGCTAGAATTCCTATGAAAACGCGTCGCTCACCATTTAAACTCTGGAATGTTCTGTGTATCAGGCTTCGGCGGGCTAGGCGGTGCCTGAGGTTGTTGCATTTGACCCATCATTTGCATGTATGGGTTTCCCATTCCGTACGCCTGCTGCGCGTGCTGCGGTTGACTAAACTGGAACTGTTCGCCCATCATCATGTGCGGCGCTGACATGTGACCCGTCTGCAACGCGACGCCTGTAAATTGCTGTTGCCCAACACCTTGCTGTGGCATCATTCCGGGATGCTGCGGTGCATACATTTGCTGTGGCATTCCCATTTGTGCGCCCATGTGTGCGCCCATGTGCTGCGGCGGCATTTGCGGCATTTGTTGAGCAAATCCGCCCATACCCATGCCACCGTGCATCGGCATTTGCATCGGCATCTGCTGTTGTTGATACGCCTGCATCTGGGGCGGCTGCTGATTCATCACACCCATCATTCCCATGTGAGCTTGTGCACCTCCCATCGGCACCACGCCCGGGGTACTTTGAATCGTCGGCGCTGGTGCGTCGAACAAGTTCATGATATCATTCTTCGAAAAGTCTGGCTTTTTCTTTGGTTCAACCGGCGGTGGGCTGAGATCTACTGGCGGAGCTTGGGCAAATGCGCCCCATGCATCGTCATTTGGTACCGCCGCGCTGGCTTCAGGCACCGCTGGCGACGCTTGCGCCACCGCTGGTGGCGCACTAAAGTCGCTCCACTGCTCCAGTCCCGCTTGCGCTGGAGCCGCTTGCACCGGCGCTGAAGAGAAATCCGTCCAAGCGTCTGCACTCGGTGGTGCCGCTGGCGCACTCGAAGGTTCATTCATAGACAGCAAATCAAACATACCGCTATTTTGAGATGGAGCAGTCGCCGTTGCGGGCGCCGCCGTGGGCGAGGAAACCGCCGCCGCCACTGTGCCGCCTTGGCCCACTCCATCACTCGGCATTGGTCTATCTCCTAAAGACGCGTCCACATACGCCCGTCGTTCATACTTTCTTCTAATAAACCTCTCACACTCGTCTCTCGACGCGTTCGGCGTCGGCTTATCCCCAGCCGGCATTCGCGCTTGCCAAAACGCGTTCGCCCTCGCGTTTCCCATTCGTTCCATAAACTCCACCTGTTCCTCGGTCCACTTATCCAACGTCGTCGATTTTACCTTGGAAATATGTACCCCTAATCCTCGATGTGCCCCCGAGCAATTGGTACAGAAAAACACCCCCAACGACGTCGACGCCCATCGCGGAAGCCTCGCATCGCACTCGGCACACGTCACATTCTCGGGACGTTTCAGCGCATCCACGAGGCGTTTATGCAGCGCTTGCTCCTCGCGCGCGCTCATCTCACCCACACTCGTGCTCTGCGCTTCACCTCACCACCGTGTGTCGTTTCGTGTGTCGTCTCAATCTCACTCGCGCGCGTCGTGCTCTGCCGATGACGCCCGCGAGAGAGAGATCATCACTCACCAGTGCACCGCGCAGCCGTCACATGGCGTCGTCGTCGTCGTCGAACGATCGGTGGAATCGCTTAGGATGATTCTCACCCACGTCACCGCGCTCAATGCATCGCACATCGTGCTCGCCAGCGGTAGTCCGCGTCGTCGAGACATCTTGCGCGCGCTCGGGCTCACCGACGTGGTCGTGCGCGCGTCGTCGTTTGCTGAAGATTTAGACAAGAATGCGTACGATGGCGCACACGCGTACGCACAAGCGACGGCGATGGCGAAAGCGAGAGACGTGTATGAGATGTTTGTGCGAGATGGTGGTGGTGAGGTTGGCGATGGGGTGCCGGATGTCATTATAGGCGCGGACACGGTGGTGGAGTCTCGGGACGGGGCGGTGATGGAAAAGCCGAGCGACGAACGCGAGGCAAAAGATATGCTTCGAGCGCTGTCGAATGGAAGTTCTAAGGTGCATACTGGGGTGGCGATACTATTACCGAAAGTTAGCGCGGTCACAGGGGTGTTTGAGCGGGGATTTAGTGAGACGACGACGGTTGAGTTCGCGGAGCTGACAGAGGAAGAAATCGACGCGTACGTCGCCACGGGAGAGCCCTTTGACAAGGCTGGGGGGTACGGCATTCAGGGCCAAGCCGCTGCGTTTATTAAAGGTATAGTAGGTGACTACTACAATGTCATGGGGTTTCCCATGCACGCGTTTTCGCGCGAGCTTTCAGCGTTGGTACCTTTGTTTGTAAAGTAGAGAAGAAACATCTGTAACAGAGCTCCGCCGGCGAACGCGCACGAGCTTTAGAGTCTGACGCGAATAGTAGCGCAGAGTCGCTTCGAATAGACGTGTGTGAAACATATTAGTCAACGCAAGCATCCTTGTCGCTCGCGCTTCACTAGTCGCACTCGCTCGGCGCGCCATGCCGGTAAAGAGAAAACGCGCCGCCGGCGCGCGCGCGAAGACAACGAAGCAAGAAGCCGAGCCAGCACAGGTATCGGGCGAGCCGTTGATTGATTTGGGCCCGCTGGTGCGCTGTACTGTCGTCCAGCGAATCCGGCTTTGGGCGAGCAACTAGCCAGAAAATTACTTGAAAAAGGAGCTTTAGACGATAGATTGGGTCCGAGTGCGGTAGTGAAAGGCAGCATTCAGACTCAGAAAATGCTGAAACGACAGGTGACAGAGAGCGTGTCGAATGCATACCGACCAGACTTTTCTGTGACTCACGAAGACGGCTCTGTGACTATTTTGGAAGTTAAGCAAGTCGTTGATAGCGATTATTCGCGTGCGTTCGTTCACGCTAGAGCTGAGACTCAAGCACCGCACCCGGCGTATTCACCAAATTGTCCACCAAGCTCGTATGTTCGAGCTGGGATTTTTCCTTGGGGCAAACGCGGACAAAAGGGCCCCGATAATGAGAAGGTTGTCAGCGCCCGCGCAATCGAGCACATCAGAGAACTGACGTCGATGGCAAAGAATTCGGAGACACGTCCAGCTATTTTATTGATGTGTGGACGAGGTGACGTTAAAGGATTTCGTGCTAATGGTGCGGCGTGTCCTTCGTTTGCTCGGTATTTAGAGGAGGCTCAACGAGCTGGAGTGCGCGTGTTATGCCACGCAATCCGATGGGGCGAGGGCGACGATGAAGGTAAAGCATTCGATGCAGGCGCTCTCGATCTTTGGCAAGCGCTCGGCGAAGGCGACGAATTTATTGCAAAAAAGTAGTTCTTGCTGTTTGTTGTACACGTACATTTATGTCCATTACATCCGTATCAAAATCGTAAAACACAAAATCAAATCAGTACTTTGTGTTGCGTTGCGTGCGCTCGTAATACGCGATGGCGTCGGCGTAGTTGTAAAGTGGAAAATTTGTTGATGCCTTGCGTCCACGTACGCGAACGAGTGCAGTATCGTACGCCACTGCAGCTTTTTCTGCAGTGTCAAAGAGTCCCAAGTACATGTGGTGGCTTCGTGGAACCCCTAGGCGAGCTTCAAATTTGTGATTCGCGTGACGCGTCACGCCTCTGTAGCCGCTGGACGAACGCGCAAATCCTTCAGAGTGGCGGCGAACTTCCATGATGAGTTCCTCCAAGGATACAGAATCGATGAAACCGATGAGACTGGCGTAGCGCGACTCTGGGAAATTCATTTTCAGAGGTCGAACGCCTGAATTCGAGCGCGATCCCATGCGAGCAAGCTTGAGTACAATGATGTCAAATGCCTCAGCTGCAGAGGACTCGTCTTGATGTCCACCCAAGTAAACTTGACGTCTCGATTCGCGCAACCAAACATGCGCTTCGTAGCGGCCAGATTTTGCGTGTCGACACACACCATTGTATTGAGAAGAGCGTGCTTTTGGCACTGGTTGAAAGGGCAGGCCTTCAATCTTTACGCGCTTTATCGCGCGCGGTGTACGCGGCTTTGTCGCGGCGCCCAATCGGGCGGCAACACCACGCGCATTCGCGGGGGGTAAGTACTTCTCCTCATACTCTCCCGCAGGTACATGCCCTGGAAAATACTCACCAACGTGTTCACCAGCGTTTTGACTTCGATGGTGTACTTGAGCGTCGCGCGAAGCGCCGGCGATGTTGTGTTGCGCAAATACGTCGTCCCACACAGAATGGTTTAATTCCGGTACTTTGTCAAACAAAACCATTAAATCAGCATCAGTCGGTACAGCAGCATCTGTCGTGACCGCATCTTCAGTCTCAGTTCTCGCTCTCGTGCGTGTTTGCATCTTCAACGTCGTCGTCTTGAAATCCAATACGCGCGCGCCGCCCGCGTGGTGCACAAATGTGGTGTTGTGTCCTTCCGAATTCGTCCGCGTCGCGCCTCGTGCGTTGGTCGCGTGCGCTCACACGCTCGGCAACACGTCGTTCTCTTCTCGTCTGTTGCACGCGCGTCGTCGTCGTCGTGGAATGATGCGTCGCACTATGCGCCATCCTTCACACAGTCACACAACTCTCGGCCAATGTCACGCGCGCCATGTGACTGCGCTGCTGGCGCTGGCATGAAATGACTGGAAAAAAATGGGCAAAAGTTGAGGTTTAGGGTTGTACTTGACGTGCACTCGCGACGTCGACGACGACACACGTCGACGACGACGACCCTTAGCGGGCGCTATTCGTGTAACACGCGCGTGTGTACGTCATCATGGATCCAGAAATGTTAAACGGCTTCGCCGAAGAGGACAAGGCGAAGATGTTAGGGATGATTGAAGCCATGCAAACCAGAGATAGGTGCGTGCGATGACGGGCGTTGGGACGGGCGTTGGGTGACGCATGACGATGCATGTGAAGACTAACCACGAGCGACGTGCGTTCGAATGTGTGTTTACAGCTTGAAAATGTACAACAACTTAGTCGAGAAGTGCTTTAACACGTGCGTGCAGTCGTTCAGACGCAAGAGTTTGGAAAAGGATGAAGAGCGCTGCGTGTCCAAGTGCTGTGAAAAGTTTTTAAAGCATTCCGCGCGTACGTCGCTTCGGTTCGCGGAATTGAACCAACAGTCGATGCAAGGGATGGGTGGTGCACCGCCGCAGTGATAGTTTCGGGGAGCGATAGGATTATTCAATAAATTACGTTTGGTCGTTAGTTTCAGTCGTCGCTTTTCGTCTCATTGCTCAACCAGCTAAGTGCGCTATAAATACGTGTGTCTGTCTATGCTTGCTCTCACGTGTGTGTGTGTGTCTGTATGTGTCTTTATGTGCTCTGCTTTACGCTGTGACGACGCTGGAGAGAACGTCGAAATACGTCGGGAAAGTCTTGCGAGTGCACTTCGGGTCGTTGATGATGACATCGACGTCTCCGCACGCCGCCAAAGCAAAAGCCATCGCCATGCGGTGGTCATCGTACGTGTCAATATCCACATTCGACTTCATCTTCGCTGGCGGATTCAACTTTTGGGGAGGAGTGATGACGCAATAGTCCGCGCCTTCGAACACATCGCAACCCAACTTGCGAAGTTCGGTGCAAATAGCAATCATGCGCTCCGTCTCCTTAACGCGCCAGCTCGCAACGTCACGAATAGTAGTCACACCATCAGCAAAGAGAGCAGCAACGGCAAGAGTCATCGCTGCATCAGGCATGGCATTCATGTTAACATCAATCGCCTTGAGCGGACCCTTAGGACCGGTGCAGGTGACGGAGTTTGGACCCCATTCCAACGTGGCGCCCATTTGTTCCATGGTGTACGCAAATTTAGTATCCCCTTGGATGCTTTCAGAACCGCAGCCAATGACCGTGACAGTGCCACCAGTGATGGTCGCGCCCGCGAGGAAATAAGAAGCCGAAGACGCATCGCCTTCAACGAACGCGCTGCCCGGAGAGATGTACTTTTGGCCACCTTGAATCTTAAAGTTTTGGAGGTCAGCAGAGCGCTCCACCTTCACGCCAAATCGTTCCATGAGCGTAATAGTCATCTCAATGTAAGGCTTGGAGACGAGTTGATCGACAATAACAATTTCGATCGTACCAGTGGAGAGAGGCGCAGACATGAGGAGTGCCGTGAGATACTGCGAGCTGACAGAGCCGCTGAGCTCAACGCGGCCGCCAGGTAAGCCATTCGCCTTCACAGTCACTGGCGGGCAGCCGGTACCCATCGTGCACTCAGCGTCAACGCCGAGCTGAACCAAGCCATCAACAAGATCTTGGATCGGTCGTTCTCTCATGCGTTCCACACCGTCAAGGACGAAGGTGCCCTTACCAGCCGCCGCGACAGCGGCCGTGAGTGGTCGCATCGCCGTACCAGCGTTACCAAGGAACAATTCCGCACCCTCGACTGGGAACTTACCGCCGCACCCAGTGATTTCCAAGATATTGTTTTCACGATCTTCAGTAAACGTCAGCCCCAAAACCTTGAGGGCGTCAACCATGTACCGAATGTCATCGCTATCCAATAAGTTTTCCACCTTCGTGGTTCCCTCTGCCAACGCGGCGAGGAGCAAAATTCTATTCGACAACGACTTCGACCCTGGTAAGCGAACGGTACCTTCGATCTTTTTCATCGGCTTCAGCGTGAGCTGTTCCATGGCTCCCGCATTGGCGCTCACACGCGTCATCGTGCGAGTGTTGCGGCTAGGGCGGCGGCCGGCACCCGATCGGGTCGGCGCCAAAACGTTCGTGTGCGCAGACGCGAGTGACATGTCGATCGATAAATGAGTTAGCAAAGGACTCGTTGATACTTTAGACCACTCACAAGGGCGCGCGAGGTCGACAATGACGTGCGCGTGGCGCGAGGTCCAAGGTCTTGGCTGTCCGTGTATGTGATTACACCCTACTATTTTAACTGGTCAATTGACGAGTCAGCGAGTCCTAAAAGTGCACGAAAGTCTTCGCGCCTATCATGGAGTGTTTCAAGTGCACAAATTCTTCACGTAAAGCTGCAATTCTGGCGAGCTTGACTTTGAGTTTTTGAGTTTCTTCCGACGAGCGACCTAAAATACCATAGCTACCCGCGTTTGCATCTTGTTCAGCGCGTTTCTCTTCGTCATTAAAGTATTGCGACGTCGAGGCAAACCACTGGAGCGCGTCAAACGCTTCGTGTTGGTCGAGCACGCTGAGCAAGTACGCGATGCCGAGTGCGAAGCCGTCATCAGTAAACGTGGCAGTCTGCGACTCTTTACCTCGTCGATTGAGTTTCTCCTTGGCGGCAAGCATGTTTTCCGCCGCACTCATGGTGAGCGCAGGAAGTATCAAGTAGAAATCGTTCAGGTGAGCGTTGCCTTCACCTCTCAGTTCGGCGGAGAATACGGACACTAGGACTTGAAAATAGTCTGCACCTTCCGTACCATTCGTGCTCAACGCCTCGAGTTCATTTTCCAGATTCTTGAACGCCCGTTTCGTGACGTCTGATGTGCCCTCTGCCTCGAAAACTGGGCTTTGCTTCGACATCTTAGCGTAGGCGCTCGGCACAAATTTCGAAGCATTTGTACTGTAATGCATCGCTCCGAGACGCACCATGCGCACAAATCCTAGTGCGTTGCCAATTTCCGTCACTAACACTCGAAATTGATCAATGAATGACGACCCGTCCTCAGTCAAACCGAGCTTACGGATGTCACGCATGAGGCGCAAAGCGCGCTCGACCGGGTACTCAAACTTGTCATCAACCATCGACGTGAGATATCCACCTTGCTTCGAACTAAGTTTGATTGCATCGCTTTTTGCTTTCATCTCGGCTTGCACCATTCGAGCTTCTTTCATGAGTTGACTCCTGATGTGGTCGTCAAACAAGAATTGGTTGAAAATCTGAAACCTTTGTGCCAAGTATTGATACGCAAAGTTGATGGTAGTGTGCGTGATCCCCGTTCCATGAGTTCTGATCGAGTTCGCGACGTGTCTAATACTAATTGTGTTCAAGTGCTTGCGATCTAACGCTGCGCTAAGCTTTTCCACGAAACATTGAGTGTTCAAGTTGTACGTGTACCTTGATACGAAGACGTGGATGTTCCGCATCAGCTCCAGGACATCCAAGCCTTGCTCAAGCGTCTGGCTTGGTAATTCAATCTCTGAAAGGTGTAACCCGTACTTCTCAATTGCTAAATTCCTCATTTCGGTGTAAGACTGCGTGACGTACGACGTCAGTGACTGTGTTTTGATGGTTTTACGAAGGCACTCTCGACGCAACCGCGATCTATTTTAATTAATTAATTTCCCACTCACCTTCCAGTTATGCAGCGCAATTGCGGTGTGATTATGAAAAGTCTGATTTAAATAATCTTCAACCCGACTTTTAATGTCAATCTGTCAATAAAAATCAAATCACGGTCAGTTTCTAATTTTCGTATCAGAATTAATTAATTAATTAACTTACCCGATAGTTCAACATGCGCATGGCGGGCAGATTTGTGAAGAATGACAAGTCCCGCACACCATTTTTGAATGGATTAACCTCTGCGATGCCAACAATTCGAGCCGAGTGCAAGTGAATTCGAAGATCCGTCTCAATATCTCGACAAAGTGGTTGAATTATTTCTCGTTCGAGAGAACTTTCAATATAATTCTGTAAAGCAGTCATTTCAGCGACGTTTGTACCTCCGCGCATTAATAATGTCTCGCAACATCGAAACGAATTAATTAACAACGGTAGACGTCCTGCTTCGTGAGCATTGCCATAAATCCCCGATAACATTGCTGGAAATAATTCTCGGACAAAAAACAGAAAGGACGTGTCACATTGATTTTGGACCGTCTTTCGGTAGTTTGACAGCAGCTCGATAAGTTCGACATGCTCTGCGATGTCGACAACATCTTGCTCTCCTAGTACACCTACTCCTTGGATCGAGTCGAGACATATACGGAAAACATTCATCCTTTTTTGAGTCGCTGGTCCAGATAGCACGTGCACTAAATAATTAAACAAACAATTAATTCAACGACCCTTTGTTTTGATGATTTAAATAATTACCTGCAATGTTTATGTTTGTCAATGCGTCTTGTTTATTAGTTTCGCCTTTGCCCGCTGAAATATGCGCTTGCAAGCGCCCCCAGCCACTCGATGTCGAGGCCGAAGCAATTGTATTTTCCATTAATTCGCGAGCGGGAACCTGTGCGGTGTGGGTGGTCAGTCTTGTGTTTCAAATGCGAAAAAGCCGGCGTATGAACATACCATGGCGCGTAAAATGCGATCGAGCATAAATTTGAGCAAGTGGTGCATCTCTAGACTCAGATTCACATTTCCTGTGAGTGCGTCGTGCACCGCTTGTAACATTTCCACGCCTTGAGCTATGAGCCGGATTCGGCGCTTTGTGACAGGTGCATCCAAAGAGACATGTAAATGGATAATTTCTTGAATATAATGCCGCATGCGATTTGCCAACGCGATTCCTTGTTTGAATAACGCCACGCGAGCGCTCATCGTACTCGCTAGGCTGGGTGTTATGTTTGGAGCCGCGGTAAACTTTGCCAGCCAGCTCACCGTCTCTAAAATCATACCACCGAGTTTCGCTGGGAACGTTTGATCGAGGTTATTGAGCGTTTCTCGATGTAATGCAACTATGGCATCCATTCCGTTCGGTAGCCCAAATTCTCGCGAAGCTGGAGAGAGATGCGCGTCCAAAATCGCACCTGGACACACCGAGACAGATGTCGCTACTGGCAAGAGCGTGAACAACTTATGAACTTCCCATGCTCGCGAACAGAGCTTTCGATCTGGTATATCGGGCACTAATCTTGAATGGAGAACAGTCAAACAGATGGCTGAAAGCAACGTGCGTTTGTCACCAAGTCGCTCAGCCTTGGAATGCACTCGCGCGCAGGTGCTTTCGATGCATTTCAACGTCGCCCCGGCGAGTTCCTTGATAAATCGATCAGGCTGCTCAGCTTGTTCTAGTTCACTTAGTACATCGTTGAAAAACGAGGCAGCAAAAAGTTGCTTGTCGATGATGGAGAGCGCTGAGTCTAGACTCGACACATCAACCTCATTCATACCAAACTGCGGCGGGTCCGCGCGAAGGACCAAGACGGCGCGTTTGAAATTCATTAGCGCTGACCCAAGAATTTTGTTACTCCTCACCGCCTCATCAACACCCACAGCAATGGCCAAGGCATAGCCAAGCATGTCGAACGCCCACGAAAGTCGTACAGATTGATAAGGCGTATACGCCGCAAAAGTTGAGTAGACCACCGAAAGTTGCGTAAACAAGTTGCAAATCACAGCCCTGAGCTGATCCATGAACAGCAGCGAGTCTTGCAAGGGTTGCAACTTATCCACAAAAGCGTTCCTCAAGTACTCATCCGTCATCTCCTCCTCGCTTACCTCTGCACGTTCGCCAAAGGTGTTGAGCAGCGGATAGATTATTTCTTCAGCTATGCGCGCCAATCGTTGAACTTCTTCACCCAAGTGCGCGACTATCATCGTCGTCTTGCTCAATAACGCATTCTCGCTTGCGCATAAATCTTCCAATCGTATTCTTTCCCTAGGATCCGCGCACAACACAATCGGGTCGTCGTCTTCGTCACCACGCGTCCCAGCCGTATGGTTTGAAACACCATCCTCGCCGACGTTGTCGCTCGTCTCGCGCGTCTTGTCTTTCCACGCCGAGATGAAATCATCAAGTTCGCCCAGCGTCTGCCGCATCACACTCGCGACATTTTCCAAGTATTCTTCTGGGATTGCATCGCTCGTCGTCGGTTCTTCGTCCGCACTCGCCACATCACCGTGCGCGCGCCCATCGACGCCACTCCTCGCAACCATGGTCACCACCGCGACCGACGACGACGACGACGACGACGAGTAGATTCACGTAAAACCCTCGTCCTCGTCCTCGTCCTCGTCGTCGATAGTCACTCCACGTTCGCGCACTCCCTCGTCACCGTGTCTCGTCGCTCGCCCGCGCAAGACCGTTGTGGCCACCACGAGCTGACCAGACGGACCGATGTCGTGGGTGCGTGCGTTGCGTGCGACGCGACGACGCGGCGACGACACTGCGACGCGACGGAGGTGGATATGGAGACATCGCACGACGACGGCATCGACGATGGGTATGGGTACGGGTACGGGTACGACGACGACGACCGAGCCGCCGGGAGCCACCCGCCGTCGCGGTCGTCGCGGTCGAGGTCGCGGTCGAAAACGTTAGTGCGCGCGGGGAAACGACGACGGGCGGCGGCGTGTGCGCACCAAGACGCCGATGCTCGAGTACACGATGGTGAACACGCGACGACGACGACGATGACGACGACGACGACGACGACGAATGAGAAGAATGCAATCGTATTACCTCGCACATCCGCGCCATGGTTCTCGCGCACGCTTCGAGTGGATGAAGAAACCCCGTTTGAGGTGTACTACAAGCGTCAGCACATTGTACGCGAGGAGGAATGGGCAGAGTTTCTAAGATATTTACGCACGCCCTTACCGGTGACGTTTAGGATGAATCGAATGGCGAGTAGACGAGAAGAAGTTAAGCAAGCTCTAGATGCCTCGCGAACGTTTCTGCAAAATGCTCGAGAGACAAGAGATGACAGAGGACGTATCATTCCTCCACCGACGCGTCTCGCATGGTGCGATGGCTGGCAACTCGGGGTGGATAAAATGAGCCTGAAATTTAGTCGCAATCCGATGCTGAGAGACTTGCAAAGATGGCTTGTAAAGACAAACAACACGGGTGTGTTGACGCGCCAAGCCGTGGACTCTATGGTGCCAGCTGCAATTTTACAAATTGAGCCGCACCACCGCGTTCTGGATTTGTGCGCGTCACCGGGTTCGAAAACTACGCAAGCTTTAGAAGCGTTGAATGCGAATGGGGCTGAAGGATCGGCATCTGGTTGTGTCATTGCAAATGACATTAATCCCATGCGCTGTTACTTTCTCGTTCGTAGATGCTCGGCACTTGGAAACGCGACAGCAAACTTGATGGTGACGACACATCAGGCGCAATGGTATCCAAATGTGAATGTTCCAGTGAGTGACGAAGTGAACGCTGAGAGTGGCGGACGGTATCCAGAAGGATCGTATGATAGAATTATATGCGATGTACCGTGCTCTGGCGATGGCACTTTGCGTAAAAATCCACAAATATGGTCCGAGTGGAAGCCCGAATTTGCGATGACGTTGCACAAGCTCCAACTGCACATTGCTCAACGCGGAGCCGCTTTACTCAAAGTTGGCGGGTACATGGTGTACAGTACGTGTTCATTCAATCCCGTAGAAAACGAAGCCGTCGTAGCAGAGCTCATTAAGCGTTGTGGTGGCGCAATTGAAATCGTGGACGCGTCAGATAGAGTTCCTGAACTGCTCCGACGACCCGGATTATCAACATGGCGAGTGGTAACCATGGTCGAAGGCGACGTGGTCGAATATCCCAAATATGAAGATAGCCAAAAACCATCAGTACCAATCGGATTGAAGCGAAAATTTGCAAAATCAATGTGGCCGCAAGAGCAAGAAGCACCAAAAGATGCGCCTCCTCCTCAGAGCAGAGTTGGCGTGCTAGGCAAGCGTATCATGCGAGGTCCAAGCGCCACGAGCAAAAGTACGGGTTTGGAACACTGCATGCGGCTCGTACCCCATTTACAGGACATGGGTGGATTTTTTGCAGTCTTGTTGAAGAAAGTTGCGCCAATTCCTGGGCCTAAAACAGCGACAAAGAATGACAAGGCAGATGCACATTCGGGATATTCGCGCACTGCGCCGAAACATTCGTATTCAAAAGTTTCGATTAAGTTGGTTAAATCTCTCGCGAAAGATTTCGGATTGGGAGAGGATTTCTCGAAAAGTATTGCAAAAAATCTCTTTTCCCGCTCCGAACAAGATAAATCTGTAGTTTACATCGCGGACGGCGTGAAAGATCACTGTATTGATTCAATCGGCGCTGAGCGAATGAAGTGCGTATGGTCGGGGGTGAAAATTTGGGAGAAATCAGAGCGCGATAACTTTTACATGTTGACACAAGATGGTATGCAGATCATCGAGCCATTCATTACAAAGCGGCGTGTTGAACTATCGCGATCAGAACTGAAAAGTGTACTGAATACTCTTGGACGCGAAGTGCCACTAGAAACTTTCGCTCCAGCTACGCGCGACGCAATTCGCGCGCTCGCACCTGGTTCGCTTGTTGTTTCCCTCAAAGGAGGTAATAGGAACTTGAAACTGCCCATCGTGATCAATTATACGGATAACGATGCGCTTAAACTGATTTGGCGATACAGAAAAGGTTTGGAACAGGCGCCAAAAGTCAAAATAAAATCGTTGTTGACGGCGCTCGATGGGATTTGAAAATCAATAGAAATAGTGTGCTAGAGCTTTCTTGTAAATTAGATGTATGCTAGTTGAATTCACTTGTCTTCCAGCTTTGCTATTGCTTTCGTCGCCGCTGTTTGAAAGCCATCTGCTTGGGACTGCGCGTTTGATGCCGCTGCACGCATTTTCAAAGCGAAAGTAGTCATCTTTGCATCCGCGCCGTTGACGGCGTTTTTACATGTAAAAGACACTCCCTTTCCGCCTTCCATCAACTTGAATTTCTGCCCTTTGAAAAGTGCGGCGTTGAGCATCAAACGGTAGTTACCTTTCGCGCGCATGACTAGTCGAGAGCCGCTTTCGCCCTCGTTCAATCTTAAATCTCCACGCCCGCGTTCAACCCATTGAGCGCCTTTCTCGGCGTCTACTACATACTCAAACAACGCTCCTTCGGTGCGGAACGCGCACGTCTCATCCTCTTCACCAGTTTTCGTTTCCACGACTTCTAACTCCACCACGGGCTTAATGTTATCGTTCGCCAATTCAGCTTCTGGATCGTCTTCACCTTCCTCTTCATCGCCGTCAGCTTTCTTCCCAGCGCCGAACAGCGCGACTGGAGCCTTCGCGCCACCAAACACCGGAGCACTTGGAGCGCTCGCAAATCCACTCGTCGTCGTCGTCGATGCGGCGGCGGCAAATCCACCAAACCCGCCTCCTGTGCTTGTTGCTTTTAATCCTCCAAACCCACTGAAACCCGCGCCAGTCAACGCCGAACCAAAGCCACCCGTCGATGCCGCGCCTCCAAACACTGGCGCCGCTTTCGTGTTCTTGTCCTCATCCTTGTCCTTGTCTGTCGTCGTCGTTCGTTCATCGTCTTTAACGTCGCCAGCACTCGGAGCTAGATCTTTGGAATCTTTCGCCTCATCACTCGTCGTCGTCGTCGTCGTCGTCGTCGTCGTCGTCGTGTCAATCTTCCCGCGCACTTCTCTCGTGGTGTCCTTGCCATCCTCATCCACGCCTTCGCGCGTGCGTCGCTTCTCACCCACGTGCACGTCGTGTATGATGACGGTTTTATCGTCATCTAACGCATGTGTGGGTGCAGTACCCACACAATCGTCCTCATTCGTTGCCATCGTCGTCGTCGTCGTCGTCGTCGTCGTTTGAGGCGTGTGAGGCTTGGACACGATCGACATCGATCTCGCGCCCCACGCGGCTGCCCATCACCTGGGGAACCAATACTCATTCGTGACGTCAGTCGCACGCACGTCACGAAACGTGTCGCACACATCGCATGCGGTGTTGATTACGCGTGTTCGTTGCATCACTGTCACATGACGACGACGACGACGACGACGACGACGACGACGACGGATGCGACCAAGGAGGCGATTGCGCGCGTGGCGCGACGGACGTTTGCGTCGTTAGAACCCGAGATGCGTCGCCAACGCGAGAGATTTGAACAACGATTACGAAGTGGAATTGATACAGTGATGAAATATGAAGACGACGTGTGTCAGGTGTGTGCGTTGAGCGTGATACCAGTGGAAGAATTACGCGCCAAGGGACGAGCGTTGGCGAGCGACGGCGCGGTAACCGACGCGGCGCCAGCGGCGGTTGCCGAAGCGACAGAGCCGACGTTGACAGAGCTGACGATGAGTGTTGAAGATGGAACGTTATTAGCGCTTTTAGCGTGGTTTAAAAACGATTTCTTCACGTGGGTGAATGCTATAAAGTGTGAAAAGTGCGACGTAGATATGACGTACACGCGCACGGATTCGGCAACCACCGATGAAGAACGAGAAGGCCAGGCTGGGCGAGTTGAAGTGTATTCGTGCGCGTCATGTTCGGCGTTGGCGAAATTTCCACGGTTCAACTCACCGGTTAAACTTTTAGAGACTAGACGTGGACGATGTGGGGAATGGGCGAATGCATTTACGTTGTGCGCGCGAGCGATGGGCTACCGGGCGCGATGGTGCCTCGATTGGACGGACCATGTGTGGACGGAGGTGTGGAGCGAAAATCAACGAGCGTGGCTGCATTGCGATTCGTGTGAAAATGTTTGCGACAAACCGTTGTTGTATGAACAAGGATGGGGTAAAAAGTTGACGTACGTCATCGCATTTTCCGTCGAAGGCATCGTCGATGTGACGCGCCGTTACGTCAAAGATATGAACGTCGTCAGGCCCAGACGTGGCGAAGTGTATGAGGTTTGGTTGAAGCAGACGTTGAAATCACTAACGGATGAACTTAGAATAAAGCGCGGGTTCTTGCCCGACGAGATTCAACATCTCGAACGAGAGGATGCGCGCGAACAAGAGGAACTCAGTCTTGACGCCAAGGATGTCGGCGAATCGCTTCCGGGGAGGCGCTCTGGAAGTATAGCCTGGCGTCGCGCTCGGGGTGAGCTTGGTAATGATAGCTAGAAATTGTTTGTCTAAATATAATAAATCGCTGCTGTAATAATGTGCTAAATTCGTGGCGCGCGCTTCGGCCCTCTTAAGGAGTGCATCAACGCCAGGACGACGGAGAAGAGCGCCAACGCATTTGCTTGGTGCGCCGAGCCGAGTTCAACAGGGACGTGATAGAGTAAAGTCGCGACCCCGAGAGTCACTTGTCCAGCAGTCGTCGCAAGGAGTGCATGTAAAAGCATGCGTGATTGTGGATGTAAAGCACTGGACCCTCGATGACCGAGCCACACGGCAGATACCGCGGTCAACGTCGTCAACGCCAACACTCGATGGTCGAACTGCACGGCCGCGGTATTTTCAAAAAAGTTTCTCCAACCTTTTTGTTCCCATTGCGCCCAATATTCATCCGGAATGACTTTTCCACCCATCAAAGGAAATGTGTTGTATGCCCGCCCAGCATCCATGCCCGCGACGTACGCACCAGAAATAGCTGTGACGCCGATGAGGCCGGCGAGTGGGTGCACGACGCCCCGCAGGTGCTTGCTCGCATCAATCAACATCTTCGTCGCACCAGGACTTTGACTCGGGGAAAGCGGACTAATAACACTCAACGTGGTCCATAGCATCCCTGTGTAAATCGTAAAAGCCCCAGTCAAGTGCGTGGCTAATCGATACGGGCTCACGCGTGGGCAGTCGTATGAAAATTCTTGCTCCTCGAGCCCACTCTTCACCATCCACCACCCAATCATTCCTTGCGTGGCACCCAAGACGAAAAACACCCCGAGTCGCTTCGCCAACGCCGAGGTGATGTATCCTTGAGACGCAAAATACGCCAACGGACCGACAAAGTACAACCCCAAGACGCGTCCCCACATTCGGTGTCCGTATTCCATCCAATAAATAAACTTGTACTCATCCACCGTCATGCCCAAGTTTGTCTTTTTAAACTCTGGACTTTGTTTATACTTTTCAAATTCTCGCGCCCAATCGTCATCGGTGAGCGGTGGGTGTTCGTATTGAAATTTCCAATCCGTCATGGACAATCCACTCCTTGTCAAGCGCGTGGCGCCGCCCAAGACAACCATACTAAACACCCACGCGCACCCACCCGCGAGCCACCACGCGACGCGACGCGTGGCTCGCTCACCGCCAACCACAAGCGTTGATGGCGCCACCGCGGCTACTGACGCGGAGTACATCCTTTTCACCTGTTTTGATGACGCATTGCGTTGAATGTGTTCCCAAATATTCGCTCGAGGCGCCGCAGCGCTCCAACGCAGCCTCGCGTGGCGCGCCACCGCCCCAACCGCGCTCGTCTTCTGCGTCCCCAACGCCGCCACCGTCATCGTCGACGTCGTCGTCACTCGGTGCGCAACGGTGGGTATTCTATGCATCGTCACGTACGTCCTATGCGCCATCGACGCTGAATGCGTTGACGACGCAGACGACACGACCGGTGAAGCGAGCGCGCGGAGCTCACCCAACACGCCTCGCAACGTCGTCATCGTCAACCGCCTCGTCGTCGTCGTCGTCATCGCCGTCGTCGTCGTCGTCGATGACGTGTGCTCGTGGCACGTACCTCCTGTGTACGCCTCCTCCGACTACACCAACGCCTCAACGCCTCAACCGTCGGTCGACCAATGGCGTCATCGTCCTCATCGTCGTCGTGACGATGCACCAAAAAATGCGAATCGCGAGTTGTCGCAACTGTGTGACGCGATGACGCGCGCCAACGACGTGCTCGTGGGTGAATGGACGATCGAGGCGTTACCACGCGTGTTAGACGTCATCGCACACACGCGATTGGGACGGGACGTGGACGAACTCGTGCGACAACGCCTGGTGGCGGGCGTGCGCGCGGGGTGCGCGAGCGGAGCGCTGCCCATGGATGTGATTGCGTTGATTTGTCAGACGTGTTGTGCGATGGTGACACGACGACGAGGACGAGGACACAGAGGAGATAAAGGAGGAGAGGTGAGTGACGACGCGGATGATGAAAGCGACGAGGATGAGGATGGGAACGCCGACGCGGGGACGCGCGACGGAACGCGCGCTTGGATTGACGTGCTCGAGATGGTGAGTGAAACCACGGCAAAGACGCGTGCGAGCGCTGGACGCGCGACGCGTCGAGCGGGACGATTAAATGCAACATTTGCGTCGAGCTTGATAGATGCATATATGAATAAGCCAAGCACTGGGGCAATATGCACGGCGTTGGTGCTTTTGACGAGCATCGTCGGCGCGGGAGACGAGTCAACGTCCAGCCGCGTCGTTCAGGCGGTCATTCATGTCGCGAATGCAGCTACGGAAGCAGATATATCAAATTTTATTGATGCGAGCGAAGACGAGGATGTGAGATGTTTGGTAAGTGTTCTAGTGTCGAGCAAGGACCCGTTAACGGTGGCGTCAATAAATTTGTTAAGAGTCATCACGAGTTTTAGACGAGAAGTCTATACCAGCGTCGTCGGTGGTCTCTTGCAGCAAATGCCATCACGCACAAATGCTATCGAAGCCCTGGAGCAAATTATGCAGCGCGAACAGCTCACAACGGAAGAGAAAAGTAAAATTAGCGAGCACATTCAAAACGCCGTGAGATGCATACCAGAGCTGTCACATACCATGGGAAAAGTTGCCTCGTCACGAGTGCTAAGAATATTGGCTCCACTGGCGACGATGAATGCGGTAAATGAATTAATCGAAAAAGATGAAATTTCCTCCGTGGTATCGGGTTTAGGTTTAGTTAAGGAAATGCTCAAGTGTGGATTGAACGTCAGCCAAGGCATGCAGGCGCTGCACCGAGTGTTAATATCAGCAGATGAACACACGCCAGTTCAACAAACGGTGTTTGAAATTATTGCATCATCACTGCAAGACGGAGTGTCAATAGATGCGTCTGTTCTCGAAAAAGCAGAAAGTAAAGCGATCGAACGCAGCACTGAATCGCTTAATATGATTCGAAGTCTTCTCACAGATGGGCAGTGGTCGTATGGACTCGACGAAAGTATCTGTTGTTCCGTGGCGAGCGCTCTCAATTTAATATGCGCGCTTAGTACGGAACAAGCATCTACGCCAAACGCTCGTGTTATTCGAGAGGGGGTGGAGACGATATGCGTGTTACGCGAAACATTAAAGAAGACAATGGAGCAACAAAACGGTGCGTTCGAGGTTGAGGTAGACAATGACAGCGTTGCAGATGACGCTGAAAACTGTCCGTCAGTTCTACTGCCACTAGCACCACTCCGATTGATGGTTGAGACAGTCCTCGATGCAATCTTGTCTCACTCAGAACAGTTCAAACACATTCTTGATGACATACAACTGGGACTAGCAGGTTCGTGTTCTTGGGAAAGCTGGATTATTACTCTTTTGCTCGACACACACCTCAAGTTATCGCAGTTACAACCAAAACAAGATTGTGTTTCCGTTCTGTCTGTCAGTGGATGTTCAAGTTTACTCGTTCTCGCGGTCGAGTTTGGTGATACAGAGTGGTCTTTAGAGCAGCGCTTTCACGTCATGACTCTTTGTGGTGAAGTTTTGAAAACGCACTTTTCCTCTGAAGACGAGCGATGCACACTGCTGTTGGATTCATGCGCTAGTCAATGTTTAGACACTTTGCATGAGCACTGGTTCGCGTTCAATAATGGTAAATTGCGCTCTGACGTGCTATCGGTGAAAGGCACGATGATGTCTCTGCAAACACTGCAAAGTGTTTGTTGGGTCGCTATTAGTAGATCAACGAAAGCCTCACTTGAGAAGTCACCAGCTCTTGAATCGATCCAGAGCTTAATTTCAAATGCATTGAACGATAAGGTATTGGAGAGAGGTGTGAAGTCAGTCGTTGCCTTTGCAAAACCTCATCTTAAAAGGAACAGTGTCATCAACGCTGGGCGTGCGAGCACAAAGTCACCGATTTCTAGCATGGTTGCGCTCCTCATCTCGTCTCTTCATCATCAGGTACAACAAACGTACTCTTTAGATGAGCCACTTGAAAGCTGGGATTCAGTCATATCGGAATGCCTTGTACTATTAGACATATTACTTCCAATGACAGCGTTTGAGCTGAATGAAAATGAGCTTGTGGAAAATGCCGTGTTGATGTTGGAAAATGTGGTGATCCAGTTCCGTGAGTTACCGGCGCAAGTCATTTGCGAGATCACGCGCTCTGTATTGAAGTTTCACGAACAGCGCTCAAGTCTACCAGATTGCCTGAAAACAGCTTCGCGCATGCTCAAAATAGCAATGCGATACACTCTTGATACGCTTCCGAGTTTCCCGCAGCAGTTGATAACATTGATGATTGCGGTGAATGACATTGTATTGAGATTGACCAAGCAAGGAAATGGTGTTGATCTTTATTCTATGCGCGATGCGTTTGTTTCTTTAACGTCCGTTCTGGTGAAAATTAGTAGTATCTTGATGCGTGATGTCTACGAAAAGCAAAGTGTGTGCGATGGCGTGGCAAATTTTCTTACCCTCGTCAACAGCGCAATGTATCAGAGCATAGAAGCAGCGTCAGAGCTTTGTTTGGCACAAAACACTGCAGCTAATATCGATGGTCAGCGTATAGATGCAGCTTTGGTTTTAGCTGGCGCTCGATTGCATCACAGTACGGCGAAGATGATAGAGTTGTTTCCGCTCACCGAGTTGCAAAAACTTGAACTCCAAAGATGCGAGTTTATGACAGTCTGTGCTGGGGTTTTCACTAATTTACGAGCTTTACAGCTCACTCTGGCGCATGATGCTCCACTGGATTGTAGTCTAGTCGCGATAGCCAACGCGCTTGCACTGGATGACATTACAAAGTACAGTGAAAATCTTAGGAGACTTGGTGAAAGCGTGCAAACAGTTACTGGATCGCGTGCAACTGCTGGGAGTGTTCCGAATTCGAACGCATCATCACGTGAAAATTCATCCTCGAAACCGCGCAAGCGCGTAAGAAATCCATACTTAGATGCAGTTATCGCACAAGAAGGAGGTCGTCAGGATGAGTACGACGACATGGCAGATTTCATAGTTTGCAAGCCAGGGCGAAACTATAGAGATGTTCTCGGGCTCACGTGAGGTCGACATGTGCGTGTGAGTGTTACACGCATGGTATTTGTATTGTTATGAATCATATCATAGACTCTAGACTAGGTAGCTACATGGTTATAGTAAATCAATTCAACTTATGCAACGGGCGCTCGGAGTGTGACATCCTCCTCTTCACTAGTCGGTTGCTCCAAGAACGGCGTCGGGAACGCCCATACAGGAGCGGGGGCGACTGCAGTTTTACCAGCCGTACCAGTCACAACACCACCCAAAGGCGAAGCGAAGGGCATAGTCGTCAAGTAAGCTTGCAACTGCGCTTCGATGCGAAGCTTCTCGTGCAGCAGTTGCGTCTTTTCTTGAACTAGTTGCGCATTCATTTCTTGCTGTCTCGTCTTTTCAGCTTGCATCTTGACAATCATCTCCGTCAATCTATTGTGATGGTTGCGAAGCTTCTTAATCAACGCCGTGGCCGCCACTACAACCTTTGCCTTGTCTGTCTTCGGCACCGCTCCTGGTTCAAGAACAGAGCTCAACTCCATAAACTTGTCGTTGAGCGCATCTCGACGAAGCTTCTCGCGCTTAGACTTGTTTCTCTTCGCCCCCTCGCTCAACGGTGCCGTCGTCGCTTCCGTCGCCCGTCCTCTCTTCCCGTTTTCACCCGCTTCTTCGTTGAATTCCGAAGTCTCTCTGCACAGCTCCAGCCCCAAATCCGCTCCGATCGCGGTCTCCGACGCCCCGAGCGCAAAGTCCACCGCGTCTCCCGTGATCGTCGTATCAAACGTATCAAAGAAATTCGTCAGCCAGTCATCCGACGTTTGGCTCACCAGCGGCGTCATCGCATCCGCGTCGACGTGCGCCATTTGTCACGCGTGCCTTCGCGAGCCTCGCGCCTGGGGTTTGTTTGAATGGTCGTGCGACTGTGCCGTTCACCACGCGGTTGCACGCACACGCACTGGGTCGTGCGTAGATGTGTTGAAATAATATATTCGCGTGCGTTTACGCGCACTCGCGTCGACGTCACACCGCGCGCGCGTTGAACTGAGGCGCCTCAACGTCGCGGTGCGCGTTCCACCTCGAGCGACGTGGCCTCGAGATTTGCACGAATCCATGAATGGATGATGGCGATGACGGATTTTGTTTTATGGATGGTGCGACAGTCACATCTGTCGCTTAATGACTACCAGTACGTACTATGAGATGTGAATAATAGCTAAATCTAGACTACGATACCGCGTGATGATGACGCACTTGAATCACCACCGTCGTTTCGTGCTCACGGAGCGAGCGCGAGACGTCAGCCGCGCAAAGTTATGATGCTTTGGTGGACGCATCGGCGCCGGCACCCAAGTGTTTCTGTAAATCTGCGAGTGATACCGTAGCGCTGCCACGAGATTTTGGAGCTTGTTGGGAATCGTGCGCACGCCAACCAGTCATGTAAAGGATTTCATACGTCGCTTCGACGCCCGAGCGAGCGTTGGCATCCGTCGACGAGGCTTGGGCGTCTGACGCGGGGAACATGTCTGAATATAACGCACTTGCAGCTAGTGCGGTATGACGAGAGAGAAACGGACGACGCGAAAGACCAGCATTCGTTTCAGCCATTTTACGCAGATGCTCAACAAGCTCCATGGGGGAATCGTAACCGACGACGACGGAGTCAACATCAACCGCCGGAAGGCGCAAGTTGGCTCGGCCGAGCAAGTTTCCTGCATCTCTGACGTGCGCCAATGGTGATACCCTGCAGCTAACCCCACCTTCACGTTCACTTTCTGCTAATGCGCAAGCCACGCGGAGCTCTTGCAAAGTATTACCACCGAAAATTGATGATAAAAACAACCCATCTGGAACGAGCGCGCGCGCGGCTTGCGACATTGCTCCTGGTAAGTCATTCACCCAGTGTAATCCTAAGCAACTAATCACCGCATCTACTGATTCTTCTTTGAGAGGCAAGTTTTCTTCATCCCCTTGCACATATAAAACTTCAACTGAGGCGCCATCACGTCTCTTGGGTGCCTCACCAACGACACTTTTGACAAAATTTAACATATCCGCCGACAAATCAACGACAACAATCGTTTCCACATCATTTCGTTCGGCAAGTAATCGTCGGGTAATAGCCTCAGATGCTCCACCAAGGACAACCACTCTCTTAAAATCACGTTTAATGTCCAATAATCTATCGAGTAACCGCCGTGCGAGCTCGTCCAATAGCCCATCTGGAGCCGCCCGCCGCGTTTGCAACGCTTCACGTTGTAAAAATGCCGCTCGATCTCGCCTCGCCTTGATGAGTTCTCGGTCGAATATCATCATCGCCTGTACGGCTGCAGCAGTCTGTTTATCTCGCAGCATTTCCGCGCGTTCTCTCGCTCTACGCTCGGCGCCTTTCACGTCGATTGGAGTTGCGTGCACACTCTCATCTTTCGTCATACACACCATGTTCGACGAGCATACCGCGCGAATCGTCCTTTGATTCGCACGCAACGACGAAGACGCATCATGCGTCACATTTAACGCCGTGCTGACCCAACGTCCCCACATCCGTCGCGCAATGGCGCGCAGCTCACCAGTTCCAGCGCAGTCGCCTAGGGTTGTGAGAACACGATGCGCATGCCAGTCGCGACTGTCGCGTCGCCACTCTCGTGCGCGCGCGCGAACATGGGTGCAGACTGCGGCACAAAACACGTCGGTGCGTGCAAATCATGGATTGATGACGAACTCGACGCGCTCGGCGAGGAAGGCGCGCACATTCCACGACCTTCGGGGTGCTGCGAGAAGGATGCTGCTGAACGCGCCGAGGCGACGCGCATGATTGGTGAACTTCTATCGCAAGATAGGACGAATGTGCGAACGACGATTGCGCGTGAAGCCACGCATGGGGCAGAGTATGCGCATGCGGCCAACGCAGGAGACGACGACGAGGATGATTGGGCAAAGACTGATGATGACGAAGACGAGGATGGCGCGTTGCGCGCGATTCAAGAAGCTCGATTACGAGAACTGAAAGGTGCTGCCGCCGTGGCTGCAGCTGAGGCAAGACGAGCTAGATATTCCGAAATCAAAGAAAGCGCTCTCGGCGAAACGCTCAAAGCGAGCACGCGAGTTGTCGTACACTTTGTTCTTGAGGGTGCCGAACAGTGTGCGCGCATCGACGAAGTGTGCGACGACTTGGCGCCTGTATTTGCAAAGACGAAATTTGTGCGCATTAGACCTAGAGATGACTCAGCGGCGATGCGGAAATACGGAATTCTAGCGCTACCAGCCGTTTTAGTATTTAAGCGTGGGCGGTTGATGTTCTCCACGTATGCTCTTGATGACTTTGGTGGCGCCGAAAATTTCGAGGAGGAGCGCGTGTTGAGATGGTTGGCAAAACACGACGCTATTCCTGGACATCCGTTGGCAGACAAAACGAGAGCTGTCGATAGCGATGCTTCATCTGATGACGAAAATGCACAAGGTGACGATGATGATGAATTATTTGGCGTGAACGCACCATGTGAGACGTGCGGAAGAACGTATCCACACAAGCACATTCGAGCGTTGCGCCACGGCGAGTCCCTTAGACAACCTGAGGATTCGGATTCAGACGACGGCTTCTGAGAATTTTAGTGAAGCGCATAGACTAATAGATGTTAAATATACACTGATGCACCTTTGCCTAAACCATTGATGAACGAACTCGCGTCCATAGCCTTCTTGCCGGGAGGTTGAACCTCGAGCAATTCTAACCATTCGCCGCCGGCGCACGGTACGCGCAACATCTTCTTACGTAATTCTACCACACCACCCGCTGATACGGCATCTCCATCGCTCGAGACTTGAGTTGTAATAATTTTAATCACTACTTCTTTCAATTCTGCGTCGTCTCCTGCGGCTTTCACCTTCAAAGTCGCCTTTGTCCCAGGCCAACCTGCAAAAGCGCGCACTTTGTTGTGACACTCGTGCGCGCTTTGCTTGGTGAAATCTAAGTCGCCCTCTTCTGGGCTCACCTTTGCGGCATGCGTAAGGGTTGCTTCACCTTGCGGCGTTGCACGCGACGCAGCTTCGCCAGCAAATACCGATGGCAGTTCGTCTAATAATGCCTGCACACCGGTTTCAAATAATTCAGTCAACAATTCTGGCGCCTTTTCGTCGCCGTTGAGCGGTCGCTTGACTTGTCGTAGAATCGGTCCCGCATCCATTTTTAATACCGTATACGCCACAGACACACCAGTTTCCGCCTGACCGCTTTCTAACGCGCGCTGCACTGGCGCTGCACCTCGCCATTGTGGTAACAGACTCGGATGAATATTCAACGTCCCGAGACGCGGAATGTCGAGAAACTTTTGTGGAAGAAAGTTCCCATACGCCGCAGTCACCGCCAAGTCGATATCCAATTTCCGCAACGCGTTCAAGAACGCTTCTTCGTTCGCTTTTTCAGGGCATAAAATACGATCTTCCGTCATCCCACGCTGCATCGCGAGCTCCGCCACGGGCGACGGCGCCGGAGCGTCGCTTTTGCGTCCGCGTCCTCGCGGCCGCCCTGGTTGCGACACCACCGCCGTCACCTCAAACATCGAATCCGCCGCACTCGCCGCATCGAGCATGCGTCCAAGCACATCTCTGGCGCAATCTGGCGTGCCCAGGAACACCACGCGCGATTTCCGCCCTTCACTCGTCGTGGACGCGCACCGAACCGCCATGCGCCTCGAGTGCGCTCGCGAACACCACCACGTCCCCGCACTGCTCGTCCCCGCGCCCATCGTCGCCCCGCGTCGTCCAACGAATCGTTTAATCATCAACGACGTCGCGCGCATCGCTCGCGCTTTCGGCGTGGCAATCATACCGCACCGCGACGCACACGCACCGCGCGCGCTCGACTGCGGTCCCATCCTCGAGCCTCGCCACACGTCGACGCGCGTCGACCGAGCGCGCTGTCGGGCGTGTGTGAGTCGCGCACCGAGACGCGGACGATGATGTTTTCCATGCGTGCGATGCGACGGGCGTTGACGCAGGCGACGGCGACGGCGACGACGTCGATGGCGCGCGTGGATGCGGCGGCGATCGCGCGAGGGATGACGGTGACGTCGTCGTCGTCGTGCGTGACGACGACGACGATGATGACGGCGGCGATGCGTGGACCGACGCAGTACGCGCGATCGATCACGTCGAGCGCGCGATGTGAGATTAAAACGCGCGCGGGTGGGGACACGAGCAAGTTGAGACCCGAGGAGCGCGGGCTGGAGGCGCCGATGACGAGCTTTGAAGCCGGGGCGACGCAAACAGGATGGGGCAGCGCTGGTGGAGGGCAGTTACCATGGACGCCTACGAGGGAATTGAAGAAACGTAAATCGTACTTTAAACGGTGCGGGCACATCATGGAAACCTTAGAACGAGAGCACATGAAGTCGTTGTGCGAAGAGCGCAAGGTTATTCCGTTTAGACCGGGGGATGTCGTGAAACTTACGTTAGAGGTTCCGGAAAATAGGCGACGAACGCAGGTATTTACGGGGATTTGCATCGGCAAAAAGAATCGAGGAATGGGATCTAGCTTTACCGTTCGATCGGTCGTTGGTAATTTTGCAGTCGAGCGTACGTTCCCGCTGTTCTCACCGAACATCAAGGGCATGGAAATCCTTGAACGACGCAAAGTACGCCGCGCAAAACTCTATTACTTGCGCGATAAACCATTGCGATTCTCGCGACCGTGAGTTTGTAGAAATCATAAGTAGTATCACAAATGTAGTAGGCTACGCGTTAGCTTAATAAATCGCCTTTCGCCTATCAATCAACTGTCAACTTGTGCAAAATTTTTCTTGGTACAGGTACATCAACGCTGATCTCTGATGTCAACCTTAAACAAATCAATTCAATTTTTTCAATAATATCCATTGTATGGCGCATGCGAATTCTGCTGGTTCTGTGGCAGAGACAGATCCGCAGGGAAACTCATTTGGTTGTACATTTCGTTGGCGAGCTTGCTTGCCGCATACACCTTGGCGCGTGCTTCAGCGAGATTTTTATACGCTTCCAGTGCAGCTTGCTGAGCTTGAACCGAAGCCAAAAGCTGCATAGGTTCTTGAATACTAGTCTGCATCATGCCGGATTGCATAAACATGTTGTGCTGGGCGAATGCAGCGAGTTGCTGTGGAGTCGCACGCGATTGCTGGCCTTGAAGAAGAGCCGCCGCCGCGGCGGCTGCTTGACCGCCAACAGAAGCGGCGTTGGGTACCGCAGTCTTCGGCGGGGGCTGGTAAGAGAATTCAACGCCTCGAATGTATTGTAAGCGTTGTACAAATTCTCCACGTCGTTTGCCTTCACACAGCTCCTTGTAGCGTTCGACAGCTTCATGGATGATGCTCGACGCAGTCATGACGGCTTCAGAAGTGCCTTGAATGCAAAACACACGACAAGGGCGGTGATAACCACCAATTTCCGGATGTTGCGTCCAAGATTGAATGGTCGAGCCAGTGTGCCTCATAATTTCTCGAATGGATGCACCGCTAGCACCAATGACAAAGCCGGCAGCGAGCAATGTAACTCGAAGCTTTAAGCCACCGTTGGAAAGAATTTCAACAGAAGCAACTTGCTGCTCCTCCTCCTCGACGCCTTGACCCGCTTTACGCGGTCCAGATGGACCTTTGCGAGCGGTGCCATTTGGATTTAACCCGTACGCAGCGGTAGGATCAACAGCCGCCTTGGACGGATTGAACGGCGTGTACTGTTGAGAGAAAGCGTATTCCGCGCCCGAAGCGCCGCCAGCCGGGACGGCGGAAAACGCAGACACTCGGGTCGGTGACGCAGACTTTTCAGTGTTGACGCCGCCAATAGGCCCATTTGGCGCTACCGCCACTTCATCTTCGGCTTCGAACAGTAAGCTTCCTAAGATCTGTGATGGGAAAACACTCATTTGTCAGCGCTTTGTCTCTCTCTCCGTAGGACACCGCGTTCTGGCTCTTTCGCACGCCGACCGGTTGTTACGACGAGTACGCGCGTGTCGACGAGAGTTCCCGCGCACGCGCGCTCGAAAATCGCCACATAAAAATCATAACAAACATTCTCGCACACATACCTTGGATCGCATCCGTCCGTCGCTCGTGCCCGAAACATCCGCGTTCGGCGCGCGTCCCCCATCCACCGGTGGCTCAAAACGCGTAAGATGCGGTTCTTCAAAGTCGTCGAGCACGCCTTGCGGCAACCACATTGCCGCGTCGTCGGCATTATTTGAAAAGTAATTTTGCGCGCCGCGTCCAAACATCACGTGCGTGTTTCGTGCGTTCGTCGCGTCGGGGTTCTCGATTGATTGGTAATTGTCACCTCGTCGGTGTTGACGCGTTCACGCGTTCGCGGACGCGGTGGGCGCGAAATTCGCGTGTGTGTGCGTGCGACGACGACGACGACGACGACTGGCGTCGGTCCTGACGACGGACGATTATTACAATCACCCGCGCGTCTGATGACCAGGTTTCGAGGTCGTGCTGCGCGTCGTTGTACCGCGCGCGCGCGCCCCGACGCCCATCGTCGCTCGCTTTTTCGCATCCGCGTCCGCGTCCGCGTCCGGGGCGTGGGGGGTGCTGATCCATAGTGTGTGTCCATGAAAGCTATTACTATGATAAACACCCCCTCGACGGTTCCCCTTCTTGTGCGTTTTTTCGTGTTCATGCCGTTTGTTTTGTCCAGAATACGTGGCACGCATCCATCCCCGCGGTGGCGAGTCGAGCGAGACTGCGCACGTCGTGGTCGTGGTGGTCGTCGTCTTTGTCGTTCGTGTCGTCGTCGTCATCGTCGTCGTGATCGTCGTCGTCGTCGAGTGATAGTAATAAACACTCGTCATCTCTGTCTTTGTCGGCGTCGCATTCGCCGAAGAAGCGATACGGAGGTTTTGGGCACGCCGCGAACGCGCGCGCGGCGCGGATGAGACACCCATCCACGGTGGCCAACGCGTCCTCGTCTTCATCTTCGTCGTCCATGTCATCGTCGTCCATGTCGTTCTCATGAAGACGACCATGAAGTATGATGTCGATTAATACGTCCGCGGCGTGGCGCTGTAATCGTAAGGCTTCTCTTGGATCGATCTCGACGTCACTCGCGCGGCGCGGCGGAACGCTAAAGTCGGCGTTGTTCAACGCGCGCGCGAGCGCGTTTAGACTCCCGTGTCCAGACCAATCCGTCGGTGGTGCGGTTGAATATATGTTCAACGTGACGTGCGGGAAAATGACACTCACGTATGCGTTCGTGATGACTTCTTCAACGCTTCCCGATCGATTTCCCGAGGCAAAGACAACCTTTTTCGCCAACCTCGTGCACAACGCGTACGTCGCGCCGTCCAACTCAATCTCCAAATACGCCGCATTCGGTGCCTCATCTAACGTCGACTCCGACTGAGAGTCCCGTTTCCGTACATGTCGTAATCGTACTGTAGTTTCCACGCATCCCCCGTGATCGTTATGTTTCTCCGTCAACGCGAACACCAAGTGCCTCGCGTCCCGCGCCGCCAACCCCTCGCGCGCCTCGTCCTCGTCCTCGTCATCCTCACCACCCTCTTCCCCGTACTGTTCTCGCGCGCTCACGCTAAACGAACACACACCGGTAAATATATCTTCACCACTCTCACTGTCACTCTCACACGTCCTCCTCGTCGTCGTCGTCGTCGTTGCCGTTAAAAACGGCATCGCCGCGAAAAACGCAAACCGATCCATCCCCGTCGTCGTCGTCGTCGTCGTCGTCGTCGTCGTCGTCCGTCGTCGTCCCCCGTCACCGCGGTCGTCGCCTCGTCGTGTCGATGTGATCTCTACGCAATGTCACGTCGTGTCGCGATGTCACGCGTGCGTCGCGGTGTGTCGATCGACGACGACCGATGGTGCCGTGCTCGGGTGCCTGCTTTCGGAACACGCGACGACACCGACCGATCGACCGATCGACCGATCGATGCGTGCGTGGTGACGGCGTCGAGGCGCGACAGTACGACAGTACGCGACGACGACGAGGAGGATGTCACGAGAGGTGCGAGGACGATAGATGACGCGCGATAGATGATGGATGACGCGCGATGACGCGATGACGAACGCGCGATGACGCGACTGACGCAACGGTGTTCCACCGACGCACGCAGTTTGACGAGTACGATTTACCCGCGGGAAGCGAGCAGACGCAAGACGCCGTGCGAGAGTGGCTGGGGAAAAAACGAGAACTGGCGAAACATACGAAAACTGTGCTTGGGTTGTTGGACCCAGTGCGACTTGGGTGAGTGTTTGAGCGCGGTGTGGATGCGATGCGACACGGATGCCGACGGGCGCGTTGATGACGCGTAGGTTTCATCGGATCGATCGAGCGACGAGACTGACTGTGATTTTGTGTATTCTTCACTATAATAGCGCTGGGGCGGTGGAGTATACAAAGCCAGAGTGGAAGAAAGATGGACCGCCGTCGATGTATCGCGCACACTGGAGATATCAGGCGTGTAAGGTGCTCGGGATTGCGGAGAGCGCGTTGCCAGAAAGCGTGACGACGGCGTTAAAGTCATACTTATGGCCGACAGCGTTGGATACGACGCGTGCAGAACGTAGCGCGTGGTTAGTAAAGACGCCCAAATTTGTGTCGAACGCGTGGCATGAAGCTGCGGCGGCGAATAAAAGTTCGGCGCACGACGACGACGACGCGATGGGGGAGGCGGATGACGCAATTGGAAAGATTCAACTCTTCGTCGATCCGTTTCAGAAGGATGCGCAAAAGGCGATGACGTTCTGTACGATGGAACTTAGTGGTCAAGAAGCGTCAGGTGTGCCAAAGAGTTATATCTTAGCCAATCAGCCGAGCGATATGCCGATGCACGTGTTCTCCGACGTGCGCGAAGGCTCTACGACTGGTCCCGACATCACGCTCGAGGCCAAGGTTAATTTGAAGTTAGATATGCGTCCACGATCGGTCGATGACGTCGACTACCATAGAGTTAGCAAAGAGCGCATGATCAAGGCACAGACAAAGACGCGAGTCACGCAAAGCTCGTCCGAGATGCGTTTTGCGCCGTTGCCCAAGGCGCGAAACTTGGTTCGGTTTACGGACGCCGCCGTAAAAGCAAAAACAGAGAAGAAGGAGCGCATGGAGAAGAAGGCGTTGGAAAACCTAGTATTCACTCTTTTCGAACGTCAATCGTATTGGAGCTTGAAGCAGCTTTTACTGGAGACGAACCAGCCAGGAGATTGGTTGAAGCAAACGCTCAACGAAATCGCGGTGCTCAATCGTCGCGGCCCAAACATGGGGTTGTGGAGTTTGCAAGACATGTACAAAAATCAAGCTGCAAAGTAAAGACGATTCAGTGCGCATGAAGCTAGCTTTGTAACAAACGCGTCTATTATTATTAGTCATGACATTACTCATTATTCGCTTACTCACAGCCAAACATGTCAAAAACCGTCATGGACCTCATCACGTCGACGCTAAAGCTGTGCCAAAATCGGTGATGGATTGAAAACAACGGCGCGTCTGTCTGTTCGCATGCAAAATTTACGATGACGTAGTTTTCAAAGGCGTAATTCCGGCCAATATGACTGAGAACACATGTCGCGGTCTCAACATCCGTCGTCTTAGATTTCGCCATCGTCTCGACGTCTGATTGCGTTTCAGGAACTTTACCAGATGAGGCGTTACTCCAGAACTCAAAGACAAACTCCTCCGGTAGCGCGGCGTATGGCACACCTTCGTAAATCACATTAGGATTGAATGAAATATTCAAAGCGAACGATGCACTCCTCGGTGAAACTCGAATCATGAGCTCTTGCCGAGGAATGCCATACGAGCGCGTTTGTACTTCAACATCAACGCTGCATTTCGAGTTATTTGATGTGCGTGGAATCGCCAACCATCTGGTCGTGAAGTTTTTGTCCCAAGCCGCGTATGCTATGGGATTTCTGAGTAAATTCCTCCGACGAGCGTTGACCAATGTTTCGTAATAGTTCAACGAGCCTAGAATTTCGTCCAACGCTTCCGAAGCATTTGATATGGAGGGATTGATTTTTAACAATTCGAGCAACGCGAGTGCTGTCGCGTCGTCTTTGTCCGTAAGTAGGTTGCGTAGCTGGGTTTCTTGCCGTTTCACAATCGCACGAAGCGCATCAGACTTTATACCTTCGCGAAGAACAAAATTCAATTGTTCGAGATATCGCTCAAACATGTACGGCGAGCGCAACAAAACACGGTCGATTGCGCCTTCGGCGCAGTATAACAAATCAGATTTAGCATCGGAATCTGAAAAAATAAGTGCGTCTTCGCCATTGTGATGGCACGATTCGAATGCGTCGTCCGGATCCCAGGCATTCAACTCGAAACGCGGATTTCCAATTTCGTTCGACGCGTGAAGCCATAGTTCATCAACATAATCACCGGAGTGCACCCACGTATTCAGCGCCAACCACCGCAAGTAGCCGTCAACGTCCAAAAGTTCGTTCAAAGCATTGAAGCAAGCAGTGCCTAATGCGTCACACGTTTCGCTGGTCAACACAATCTTTTCGTACCGCACGCGAGCGGCGATGCCGTTAAACTCTGTGTCTGGAAACGCATTCACATCAGGCACAGACTTTGGATCTTTAGTGCCCCTTGCTGGATCAAACCGTCGGCGTACGACAACGTTCAGGTCGTTATGATCTCTGAGCAAGCTAGCCTTGGGATCATCCATCATCAAATACAATCCTTCGTGTTCGGTTTGTCCTCCGGGGATGGTGCGCACTTTTAGCCGTACGTATCGAAACGCGAGTGGAAAGAGTCCAAGTTTCTTTGCCATTGAGAGCACCAAGAACGTTTTGACGTACCTGTCGTCGTAGCACATCGATACCAACAAAAATTTTGTACCCAATGATCCAGTCATCAAGCGCACGCCGTCGCCGCGCAAGGTCACCGAAAGACTCTTACGTCGCTGACAATCCCTAAACGATGAAACACCTCTGAATTTGGCCTTTGCTCGTAGACGTCTACCCTCGTCAAACGACACTGCTAGTGGAAATTCAACTTTTGAACGCATCATGTCCTCGTAAGATCCTTTGTAGAATGATCGATAGTCATCAAAAGTTTGACGCTGTTCGCGCGTGAATTCTAAGATGACGTCATCGGCGTATGGAAATCCTCGGGCAGAACAATTTCGCGAAAGAACTGGCGGAATGTGCCGCGTCGGCTCAAGTTCTGGCGAACGAATCAAACTCATGCTCTCTAGCGCGTTATCCACGTGAGACGAAAATCGAAAACTAGAACGAGACACGCCCACGCAACACCGCGATACAAACAAGCGAGCGCGCCGTTTGATGATATCTCCCCAAGTCTGCGACGCCGAGGCATCGAGAAGAAACAGTTGTGCGCTACCACCACGAGGGGGCTCAACGAGTGCGCTCGCGGGTTCTTCCAAAATTTCATCACGAAAAATCTTGTCGTCGTCGTCCACTATCACGAATGCTTTCATATCCGCGCTCTCTTCGTATCTTTGGTCGTTTACGCATCTGTCTCGAATGCCAAGAAGAACCGCCTTCGTCTCCAGCCGGCGATCGTTTGGTACCGTCGTCACATCCTTCGATCGTTTTGAGCGCTCTAATAATGCAATTGCGTGGCGATGATTTTGCGTCTGGTCCACAAGCAACATCGGCGGCGTCGTCGCCAGCCACACTTGCGTGGATTCATGCCCGTCGACCACGCGCCGCTCAAAATCCACGACGCGTTCCACGCGCCGCTTCATAACATTCACGTCACCGTTTGGTATAATCGCCACGCACGTCGCCCCGCCTTTACGTTCCACGTCTTCCTCGTCCTCATCCATCACGCGTTGGACGCGCGCGCATCGAACGCCGTTTACGCGAACATCCGTCGGCATCCTCGCCCATTCGCCGCCGCCGCTCACATTCACTCCGTGATATTCAAAGTATACATCCAAAGCCCCTCGGCCGTGTCGCGTCGTCTTATACACCTTCACCGTCGTTCCTCGTCGCATCATCGTCCTCGTCTCTCGCGCCTCTCTCGCATCGCCCCTCATCGCCCTCTGCGCGCTCCCGCACGCACCGACGATACACATCCCGAGCACGGCCATCATCGTCGCCATCCATCGTCCATGCCGACCCCACATCCTCGTCCGTCGTCGTCGTCCGTCGTCGTCGTCCGTCGTCGTCGTGTGGGCACGCGCGCGCACCCTCGGTGCGACGAGAACCGGCGCAAACGTCTGAACGACTGAACGACCTCGCCAACGATGAAAAACCCGCGTGTTCACGGGGTCTCGTGTGTGTACTATACGTATATAATGCCTCTATACTTAGGTATCATTACCAACACCCGAGTGTAAACATCATCCACGACCCGCACCCCCATAGAGCGCGCGGTTTTGACAGTGGATAAATCGGGTGTTTCGCGCATATGGGGTGTAGGGCACATTATGTGTCATGTTACTCATATTTAAGTCGAGTGGTATACTTGTAATTGACATCCGAAGATGTGGTATAAAACACACACACACACACATGTATGATTTAAGTGACATATATATAAAGTTTATGGTCTGATAGTACGTGTCAAATGTCCGAATATACACCACACTAAAAACGCGGTCGACACCCACGCGTCGCGGTGTCGCGGTCACCGAACGCGAACGTCATCATTCGAACGCGCGCGTCCCGTCGACGACGACGACGGCGACGACGAGTGGTGTGCTCGGCCCAAACGACGGAGTGAAATTTGTGTTAAAAACACAACTCTTTCATCACCTAAACCTGGACGTTTTCACGGTCGTTTTCACACCCCAACCGACGCGCAATCATGGCTTCGGTGACGGCGACGCCGACGATGGCGCCCGCGCTGCGCGGCGTGCGACGCGGTGGGATGACGACGCGTAAGGCGGCGATCGCGACCGTCGCGAGACGTACGCACGCGCGAGTTATTTCGTGCATGGATGCGACGTCGCGATCGGACGCGCACACGGTACGTATGCGCGCACGATGCGGCGCGCGCGCGCGCGATGACGATGGCGCGACCCTAAGCCCCTTGATTGATTGATTGATTGATGGGGGCATCGTCGACGCGCCCGGGGCGAGTTGTGCGATTGTATAGGGCGTTGGTGCGCACAGGCACGCAATGCGCGTGGTGTGATGTACGCGATGATGACTGACGAATGGGTTTTATGTACGACGCGCGCGCACAGGCACACACGCCTTCGTTTTTTGGGTTGCGTAAAGCGGCGGCGTTGCCGAGGTGCACGTCGACGCGCGCTCCAGGCGCGGGACGGGCGACGGTGTGCCTCGCGGAGCGTGGCTCTGTGTATGGCGAATGGCCCACGTATGAGGGTGGTGCGGTTGATAACACGCAGTTATTGGAAGAGCATGATGCGTGTGGTGTGGGTTTCATTGCTTCTCTCAAGGGGGAGCGCACGCACAAGACGATCAAGGATTCGTTAACCGCCGTGGGGTGCATGGAGCACCGCGGGGCGTGCTCGGCTGATAACGACTCTGGTGATGGTGTGGGGGTGATGACGCACATTCCCTGGAAGCTTTTGGGCAAGTGGTGCGACGCCAACGGGGTTTCCGGCTTTTCCGAGGGCTCCTCTGCCGTTGGTCAAGTCTTCTTGCCGACGGATGGCGCCGAGGCTGCCGAGGCGAAGAAGCTCTTGGAGGCGAGCTGTGAAGCCGAAGGCCTCAAGGTTCTTGGCTGGCGTCCGGTGCCGGTGGACAACAAAGTTGTTGGTCCGCTTGCCAAGTTGACGCAACCGGTGATGGAGCAAATTCTTGTCGATGGTGGTGTCATTGAACGCGAAGCGCTCGAGCGCAAGTTGTACATCGCCCGCAAGACATGCGAAAAGAAGACGCTCGGCGACGCCGCCTTGGCTGAAAACTTTTACGTTGCGTCCTTGAGCTCTCGCACTATTGTGTACAAGGGTATGCTTAGATCTGCGGTCTTGGGTAAGTTCTACAAGGATCTTGAAGACCCGGACTACGAGACTCAGTTCTCCATTTACCACCGTCGTTTCTCCACAAACACGACGCCCAAGTGGCCGCTCTCTCAGCCGATGCGCTTTTTGGGTCACAACGGTGAGATCAACACCCTCCAAGGTAACTTGAACTGGATGGCTTCCAAGGAAGCCGACATGCAAAACCCGATCTGGAACGGACGCGAACCGGAATTCCGCCCGATTTGCAACCCTGCGGCCTCTGACTCTGCCAACCTCGATCGCGTCGCCGAGCTTCTCGTGCAAACTGGCCGCCCGCCGGCTGAGACAATGATGTTGCTTGTGCCCGAAGCGCACCGCAACCACCCGGAACTCGACGTGACCTTTCCGGAAGTTCATGATTTCTACGACTACTACGCTGGCATGCAAGAAGCGTGGGATGGTCCGGCGTTACTTGTCTTTTCCGACGGTAAGCAACTCGGCGCTCGCCTCGACCGTAACGGTTTGCGCCCGGCGCGCTTCTGGCGCACCTCGGACGACTACATCTATGTTGCGTCCGAAGTCGGCGTTCTCGGTGACGTCATGTCCAATGCCAAGAATGTTGTTGCCAAGGGCCGTCTTGGTCCGGGCATGATGATCTTGGCGGATTTGGAAACTGGCGAGTTCAAGGAGAACACGGAAATCGCCAAGGAGGTCGCCGCGGCCCGTCCGTACGGCCAATACATGAAGTCCATCGAGACCATCAAGGGCGTCGCTCCGCTTTCTGCGCCGACGTTGGACCCGATTCAACTCATCGAATCTCAAGCCCGCGCCGGTTTCGCCGCGGAAGACATCACGATGATCATCGAATCCATGGCGTCTGACGGCATTGAGCCGACGTGGTCGATGGGTGATGACACCCCGTTGCCGGTGTTATCTAGCCGCCCTCGTATGCTTTACGACTATTTCAAGCAGCGATTTGCCCAAGTCACCAACCCGGCGATCGATCCCCTTCGCGAAGGTATCGTCATGTCTTTGGAGATGACTCTCGGCGCCAAGGGTAACTTGCTTGACACACAAGGTAAGGAATCGCCGCCGGTCATGCTCAGCTCCCCGGTCCTCTTTGACTCTGAGTTGGAAGTCGTGAAGAACCACCCGAAGCTCAAGACTGCCACCATTCCGGCGCGCTATGCCGCTGGTGGTGCGTCTGGTGCCCTTAAGGCCGGCCTTGACAAGATGTGCGCAGAAGCCGCCGATGCGATTCGCAACGGCAGCGAGTGCGTAGTCATCACTGATCGCCCGGACCAAGGTCCGGACTCCCCAGCCATTCCGTCTCTCCTCGCGGTTGGTGCCTTGCACCACTATTTGATCGCCCAAGGTCTCCGTACCCGGGCATCTATTGTGGTTGAGTCCGCTTCCGCCTTCAGCACCCACCACGTCGCCATGTTGGTTGGCTATGGCGCGCACGCAGTGTGCCCTTGGTTGGCTCTTGAAACTTGCCGTTCGTGGAGAATGTCCCCGAAGATCGAGACTGCTATTTCTCGCGGAAAGATGGGTGCCATCACCGTTGAAGATGTGCAACTGAACTTCAAGGGAGCGCTCAACAAGGGCCTCAAGAAGATTTTATCCAAGATGGGTATTTCTATGATTACTTCGTACCAAGGTGCCCAAATTTTTGAATGCTACGGCCTTGGTCCGGAAGTCATCGGTACTGCTTTCAAGGGTACGGTGTCCCGCATCGGCGGTCTCACCATGGATGAACTTGCCGCTGAAACGCACATGTTTGTTCAATCGGCGTTCCCGGGTGAGTCTGAAGAAATGGCTAAGGTTGAAGCGCGCGGTATGTTCCAAGTCAAGCCTGGTTTGGAGTACCACGGCAACAACCAAGAGATGTCCAAGCTTCTTCACAAGGCTGTTGGCCTCGGCGGTGGTGAAAAGAATGACGAGTTCTGGGGTGCATACCAAGAACACCGCAACAACCGCCCGTACACTTGCTTGCGCGATCAGCTTGAAATCAAGTCTGACCGCCAGCCGATTTCCATTGATGAAGTTGAATCGGTCGCTGATATCTGCACGCGTTTCTGCACTGGTGGTATGTCTTTGGGTGCTATTTCCCAAGAATGTCACGAGTCTATCGCCGTTGCGATGAATCGCATCGGTGGCAAGTCCAACTCTGGTGAAGGTGGCGAGGACCCGAAGCGTTTCATCCCGATCGATGATGCCGACGCCGATGGTAAGTCCGAAACTTTCCCGTACCTTCGTGGTATGCAAAATGGCGATGTTGCGTCATCTGCTATCAAGCAAGTCGCTTCTGGTCGTTTCGGTGTCACCACGTCTTTCTTGATGTCCGCGAACCAAACCGAAATTAAGATTTCTCAAGGCGCGAAGCCGGGTGAAGGTGGTCAATTGCCGGGTAAGAAGGTTTCCCCGTACATTGCATGGCTTCGACGCTCCAAGGCGGGTGTGCCTCTCATTTCTCCGCCGCCGCACCACGACATCTATTCGATTGAAGATCTTGCGCAGCTCATCTATGACTTGCACATGGTCAACAAGAACTCCAAGGTGTCCGTGAAGCTTGTGTCTCAAGCCGGTATCGGTACGGTCGCGTCCGGTGTCGCCAAGGCAAACGCCGACATCATCCAAATTTCTGGTGGTGACGGTGGTACCGGTGCGTCTCCGTTGTCTTCTATCAAGCACTGCGGTGGTCCGTTGGAAATGGGTCTCGTCGAGTCTCACAGAACTCTCGTCGAGAACGGCCTTCGGGAACGCGTCGTCTTGCGCGCCGACGGTGGTTGCCGCTCTGGCTTGGATGTCGTGCAAACGGCGCTCATGGGTGCCGACGAGTACGGCTTCGGTACTGTTGCGATGATTGCGACCGGTTGCGTCATGGCGCGTATTTGTCACACGAACAACTGCCCGGTTGGTGTTGCTTCCCAGCGCGAAGAACTTCGCGCTCGTTTCCCGGGTGCGCCGAGCGACCTTGTCAACTTCTTCATGTATGCTGCGGAAGAAGTTCGATCGATCCTCGCCCAAATGGGTTACAGATCCATGGACGAAATCATCGGGCGCAACGACTTGCTCTCTCAAATTGATGCGCGCCCGTCGAAGACTGGCTCCCTTGACTTGTCCTTCCTCACCACGTCCTCTGGTGAGGCTGGCGCTTCGAGCGACCGCATCGCGCAGCCGACGCACAACGATGGGGTTGTCCTCGATGACAGAATCCTCGATGATCCTGAAGTGCAAAAGTGCATCGCAAATGAAGGTACTTTCACCAAGAAGGCTGAAATTATCAACATTGACCGCGCCGCGTGCGCTCGCGTCGCTGGCCAAATCGCCAAGAAGTATGGCGACAGCGGTTTCGCTGGTTCCCTCACCTTAGACTTGGAGGGTTCCAGTGGTCAATCCTTCGGAGCTTTCGTTGTTGGAGGCATGAAGGTCAGACTTGTGGGTGAGGCGAACGATTACGTCGCAAAGAGCATGAGCGGTGGTGAAATTGCCATCATGCCTCCTCCCGACTCTCCGTTCGCGCCAGAAAGCGCGAGCATCGCAGGTAACGCGTGCTTGTACGGTGCTACGGGTGGTCAAGTGTTCATCAGCGGTCGGGCTGGTGAGCGTTTTGCGGTGCGTAACTCGCTCGGAGAAGCGGTTGTGGAAGGTACGGGAGACCACTGCTGTGAATACATGACTGGTGGTTGCGTCGTCGCTCTCGGCAAGGTTGGCCGCAACGTCGGCGCGGGTATGACTGGTGGTCTCGGATACTTCCTCGACGAGGATGGCACGTTCGAGTCCAAGGTGAATGGTGAAATTGTGATCATGCAGCGCGTGATCACGCAAGCTGGTGAGGCTCAGCTCAAGGGTCTTATCACCGCGCATGCGGAGAAGACGGGTTCTCCGAAGGCGAAGCGCATCCTCGCTGACTGGGCGACGTACTTGCCCAAGTTCTGGCAATTAGTGCCGCCGTCCGAAGCGAACACGCCTGAAGCGACGAACGATGTCAAGGAAACGGCGACGACGTCTGCTTAGGCGCATTGCTTAGTATCACTGCGCGTATTGATTTAATAAAAACAAACTTTTAATCTCATATGACAAAGAACACGCTATTCATCTCCCTCCGTCTTGTATGATACCGAAGCATCCACTGAGTGCACCTTCGTGGAAAACGAACGCAACTTCATCTCTACACTATCACGCACGAACTTTGGATCGGATTCTTCCCATTCGCTCGGCGTGGCACTCTCCTTACCAGTGTATGCCAACAACTCAAACGCACACTCGCCCTCTAAAAGTGGCAAAAATGTCACCGACGCCGTGATTTGCCGAATGATTGCCTGGATCTCCCCCATAATTTCTTTCTCACTCTTATCCTTACCCTCACTTTCGGCCGTGATCTCAGCATCCGTTTGTACGTCAAATACCCAGCGCTCGACGGTTTCCTTGGTTTGAACATTCGTCAACACCAGCACCAGCTTTTGCAAATCCTTACTCATCAACCACGCATTAATTTGCTCAAGCACTTGCACCAAATACTCCTTCAACTTCTCCTCCGTGGTCACCATCAACCCTAGTCCGTATTTGTGCTTTCGTTCAAACTCCTCGGGCGGGTACACCCCGCGTTGGTACAAAATGTTATTCACCGCGTAGCCAAAAAACTCAGTCACGAGCTCGGTAGATCCTTTCAGCGTGATCGCGTTCTTCGACGACTGCGCCATGCCCGTCGCCATCGTCCTCGTCGTCCCTCGTCGTCGTCGCGCACTGTAGACACGCGCATCCTTCAACGCCGAGCCGTCTGTCATCGGTGGTTTGAAAAAAAAACCACCCCCCGTGCTCCATCGATCGCGAGTTGACATCGATCGATACCGCGATCGATCAATTTTGACTCGCCATCGATATCGATGCGCTTTCGAACGCATCGACCGCGCGGTCGTCACCGCTCGAGGTCATTCGACGTCGCGCCGCGCCGCATGGCGTTCTCTCGATGCGCCGCCGCGCGCGCGTCGTCGTCGTCGTCGTCCGCGCGTCCTCGTCACGCGTGCGCCGCGCCGCTGCGTCCTGGCCGAGTGCCGCAGCGCGACACGCGGCGGTGGTTTAAAGTGCGCGGAACGCCCGATGCGCCGGTAAAACCAGGGGTTGGCGATGCTCCACGCGCGGCGTCGTGGGCGTGGTCGTCGCGGTTCGATGCGCTGGCGACGTTTGCGTTGGCAGGCGTCGGCGGTGGAGGCTTCGCGGGCGGAGGCGCGGGCGGAGGCGTCGTCGTCGCCGACGTGTGTTGCGGACACGCGTTGCTCGCGCTCGGTATGTGCGAGCGCGAGGAAGTAGAAAAAGTAATCGCTATTGATAGATCTGAACTCGAGCTCGTGGTGGCGAGGCAAAACGTGCGTCGAGGTGGAGAGGTGGTTGGCGAAGCCGCGGTGAGCGCGCGCGTGGCGTTGCGCGAAGGCGACGGGTTGGCGGCGATTGAGCCTAATGAACGCGTGGATATCGTCGTCATCGCTGGTGTGGGAGGAAATACGATGACTCGAATATTGACTGATGGTGGCTTAGCGCTCGATGGCGTGCGACAAGGGGTGATGCGATTGGTTTTGAATCCACCAGCTAAGGACGCCGCGCAAATGCGTCGATGGTGCGCGGCGAATGGTTGGGAAATTACAAACGAAAGTTTGGTCGTGGAGAATGGTACGATGCACGTGATTTTGTGCGTGGATAGAAACAGTAGCGGCGCGTGTGAACTGAGCATGCGCGATGAAATTATCGGCCCTCTGTTGTCGAAACAATCGTCTGATTTGGTCAAACTGTACATTAAGAAACGGCTTGAGTGGGTGCGCGAAGTTCGCCGCCAGGCATCTCAAAATTTGCAGCGTTTGAAGCGTCAAGCAACGCCAGATGCGATGGCGATCGCCGAGGGTGAAATTACAGTAAAGCACTACGACGACATGGAGGAGGTGCTTTTGGATGCCATGGGAATAAGCATCGAGGATCAAAAGCGCCGCGTTGAAGAACAGTTTCAAGAATCCATGAAGCGCGGCTTCCAAGGCTTTGTTGAAGGTGACCGTGAACTCAGAGATGGTGAGCTTGTGTATAAAACAATCGACCCAGCTGAATCAGATGGTCGACTAGGATATTGCCGAGGGTTCTTAAGCGGCGAAGAGGCGGATTCGCTCTTGCGTTCGTTGCTAGAATCGCCCCCAGTCGAATGGGCGCAGCGAAGCATTGTTGTCTGGCAACCTGAAGAGAATGTCACGAAAGAAGTTATTCAGCCACGCTTAGTGTCGTGGGCGGGAGATATTCCATACAAGTATTCTGGGCAGACTCTTGATCCCGTGCAAGTATCGCCAGTGTTAGCCACGCTCATGGCACGCGTCGAAGAAAAATGTGGCGCCAGTTTCAATCACATATTGTTAAACCGCTACAGAGACGGAATGGATTCCATGGCGCTTCACGCTGACGATGAGCCCGAGCTCGGTCGTAACGCGATAATAGCAGCTATTAGTTTAGGTCATACCAGGAGATTTGACGTGCAGATAAAGAATAAGACAAAGTCAAAGACGTCAATCTTTCTAGAAAATGGTAGTCTCATGGTGATGGATGGCGCGCTACAGCACACGCACTACCACGGAGTTCCAAAGAATCACGTGCCAGTCGAAGGGGAAAGAATCAACATAACATTTAGATTGCTTAAAGGTCCACCAGGGTGGAGGGAGGGTGACGACGACGACGACGACGAATAAGCGCTCGCGCGTATTTTTCATCTTGAAATACCGGTACAACTTTTCTTTGTTTTACAACAAGTTATCTCTGTGTTTGTATTCAGAATACATCATGATTCCTCGATGGTAGCGGCGACTGATCCATGGCTAAGCGTAAGTTAACACTCAGCGAGTAATTTTGCCGCTGCTCCGCCTGAAGTTGTTCGCTGTAGTGTGCGCACAACCCCTCGAGCTCGCGCACGCGCGCTTGGAGCGGCGCGAGCTCTTGCATGCGAGAATTTTGGATCGCCACCGCACGCTTCAATAGAGCGTTCTCTCGCTTCATCTTCATCACTTTACTATAATCATTAATTTCGGCGCATCGATGGCGAACGGCGCCTTCGAATGCTTGCAATACGCGCGACGCGCGATTTTGCGCGTCTGACACGTCTTTTGAAGCCGCCATTTCATTCACCACACCATTCACCCACTCCGCCGTGAGCACTGGAGCAGCGCTCGTCGCCATTCTGTTTCCTTCTGCCGCTGCCTCGCGCTCCGATCGCGCCTTTGACGTTAAATCACCCACATCCCCACCCGCCGAGTGCGCCTCTGAAATCGCCGGTTCGCTAAAGTCCCCCACCGAGCACGCCGTGGTTTGTTCAACCATCTTCACGCTCGCCAACTTTGCAATGGCGTCATCAATATCCGCGCAATTATCCAACGTTTCTCGCACTAAAGGTTCCATCTCCGGCGGAAGTAAATCAATAAACCGCGCAATCTCATTCGCCTGTCTATCGCTCAACTCGAATCCTCGAAAATCAATCAAGCGCCGCGCGAATCGATCCCCAGCGCACTTGCGTTTATACAGCGTCGAACACCCGCTACGTTCGCGCTCGCTGACATCATCCGCATCACTCGCATGCGCATCCACCCCGTAGCTCGTCGTCGTCGTCGTCGTCGCCGCCGTGACCGCCGTCCCGTGCGCGCCACCCGCGCCGCTCGTCGTCGCACCACCCGCGCCGCTCGTCGTCGTCGCGTCCCGTTCGCCGTGTCGTCGCTTACGCGACGCCCCGTCCCCAGTGTTCGCACTCGTCGTCGTCGTCGTCGTCGTCGTCGTCGTCGTCGTCGCCGCCGCCGTCACCATCCCGCGCGTCGACGCCGCGGTCGCCATCGTTCGCGCCGACGACTGCGACGACTGACGACGACTGACGGCGTGCCCAGGCAGATGTGCGAACGAGGGGGTACACACACATGCCATCACCAATCACCAATCACAGCCCAAACCGACACACGAGGGTACACACACACGTCCCCACGACGCCCGTGCGCGTGCGCCTCGATCGACGCGCACGCCCATCGCATCGATCTATAGCATCGATCAATCGCGGTATCGATCGATCATCGATGATCGATGGACGATGACGTGGACGCGGTCGATTCGCACACCGCGTCGAGGTCGCCCGCGCGACGTCACTGCGACGACGCGCGAGACAGCATGATGACGATGACGACGACGACGACGACGACGACGACGCGCGCGAGTGCGGTCGTGCGCGTGAGCGCGAGCAAGGTGCGTGTGATGTGCGATTCGCGCGTGCGCGTCGCGCGCGGTGGGGCGTGGATGGGGCGCGAGATGCGTCGATTCCGGCGCCGGGGCTTAGGGTCAGCGATGGGGCGACGACGGGGGTTGCGACGACGATGCGGTCGTGGATGTACGCCGCGGGCGTCTCGCGATGGCGGGTGGTGTGGATGATTTTAGTGCGCTCGCGTGCGCGTGCGCGCGGGGGTGGTGTCGGCGTCGCGCGGCGTGCGAGAGGCGGGCGCGTGGCGCGGTGAGGGTTTGCGCCGATAAGGGTGCCGCGTCGTCGTCGACGCGTCCAGAGAGGGGGTCGTGCGTGCGATCGGATGGGGCGATGGCGATGAAGAGATGGCGATGAGGACGAGGTCTATGGGTGGATGATGGTTGTGGGTGATTGATCGCGATGACTGACGAGGGTGTTTGTTTATATTTTACGTGTGACGTACAGGCTCGCCAAGCGGTGACGATGCGCGCGCAAGCGGACAAGCAGCCGCAATGGTTTGAAGAGGCGAAGGTGTTCTGCAACGGTGAGGAAGTGATGACCGTGGGTGGTACTCAAGCTGAGTACGTTGTGGATATCTGGAGTGGCAACCACCCGTTCTTCCAAGGTCGCTCCTCGGCGATTATGACCGACGCTGGCCAAGTGTCCCGCTTCTCCAGCCGCTTTGGCGACTTAGGTGCAATGTCTGAGGTTGAGACCATGGAGTCTCCGTCGAAGAAGGGTGAAGAGAAGAAATAATTCATGGAACAACCTTCACGCACCTTTTAGCTCGCGATTGATTATTTTAATGACGATAGAGATTCAAAAACAATTAAAAAGCCGCGTCGCGCCACTTGTTCACTTCGTTCTAAATTTGATATTGACAATGTGTTATTCTTAGCGTTTTAAAGTGAGCGTGAGCGTTCAAGCGCAACTTCATACATGCGTAATAACCAATTAAGCGTTGACAGACATCGCGGCCATGGCCTCGGTGTTGTTGTCCATCTCGGGCTTCATCGCCGGGAAGAGAAGAACTTCCTTGATGTTGTTCTTGTCCGCAAGAAGCATCGTGAGGCGGTCGACACCCAAGCCCCAGCCCCCGGTTGGTGGTAAACCATACTCCAAAGATTGCACGAAAGTTTCGTCAATCAACATAGCTTCGTCGTCACCGCTAGATTTCGCCTTGGCTTGTTCGTCAAAGCGGTCGCGCTGGTCGATGGGATCGTTCAACTCGGTGTACGCGTTGCACAACTCCTTGGTGTTCACGAAGAGCTCGAAGCGCTCAGTCAAACCCGGGTGAGTGCGGTGATACTTGGCCAACGGAGACATGATTTGCGGGTGATCGCAAATGAAGCCCGGGTTGATGAGTTGAGACTCTAAGTACTCCCCAACGAGTTCATCCAACATACGCGCCGTGGTGTACGGCGGGGTCATTTCGATTTCCTTCTCCTTGATCAAATTCTTAAGGAAGTCTTCCACTTCTTGGGTAGCAAAGTCGTAAGACGGGAACTTGATGTTCAGCGCTTCTTCAAGGCCAGAAACCATGGAGATACGGCGGAACGGAGGCGTAAAGTCAATTTCAATCGGCGGCTCATCCGCGCCATGAGCGTGATATTGAATCTTGTACGATCCCTTGATGGCGTAAACCATGCTAGAAATCATGTCTTCCGTCATATCCATCAAGTCATTGTAATCCGCATACGCTTGATAGAATTCGCACGTGGTGAATTCCGGGTTGTGCGTCATGTCGATGCCCTCATTACGGAACTGGCGACCGATTTCATACACGCGTTCAATACCACCGACGACAAGCTCCTTGAGATAAAGTTCAGGCGCAATACGCATGAAAAGTGTCATGTTCAAGTCATTGTGGTGCGTGATGAACGGACGAGCGGTAGCACCGCCCGCAATCATGTTCATCATCGGTGTTTCAACCTCGAGGAAATCGCGGTCATCCAAATACTTGCGCACGTAGCGAATAATGTTGGAGCGGATGTAGAACGTATCGCGCACCTCGTTGTTCATGATCAAATCGAGGAAACGCATACGGAAACGCGTTTCAACATCCTTCAATCCAGAAAAACCCGGAAGCATGTGCAAGCACGGAGTCAAGATTTGCATACTCGTCGGGAAAATGGAAAGTTCACCGCGCTTGGTCTTACCCGGCATACCCTTCAAGCCAACGATATCACCGCGACGCGTCGCGGTATGAATCTTAGCGAAATCGTAATCCGTGGCGCTACCTTCGTCCGCCATGATTTGAATCTTCTTACCATCGGCAACGAGATCGTAAAAGTACAACTTTTTCCCGCTGGCGCGCTTGGACATAATCCGTCCGGCGATGGATACCGACACGCCCTCGGCATTCGTCGCATCCGCCAACGTCGAGTACTTTTCAATAAACTCAGTAATTCTCGTATCCACATGATACTTATGCGGGTACACCGCCACGCCCTTCGCCTTTTCCGCGTTCACCTTGTTGATTCGGTTTTGCGTGTACTGCGTCGGGTCCAAATCAGCCTCCTCATCCTCTTCTGACTTTTCTTTCACCGGGGCATTCGCCGCCTGTTCCGCCTTGGCTGCGTCCTTGGCTGCTTTCTTCTCTTCTGTTTGTTTCATTTTCAATCGTTTCTTATATTCCCTATTCTCGTCGCGTGCACCGAGCGTGTTTCGTCAGTCCGTCGTGCGCGTCCCAGCGAGTGTTTAAAACGCGTTCTCGGTCATCCATCGGTCGATGGCATCGGTCGTCGGTCGTCGGTCGTCGGTCGATGCACGTACGATTTACTCATGGGTTCACCAGGGAACTCAGGGAACTCCTTCAACGCCGCCGGGGCATCGGCTTCGGTCGCCATCGTCGTCGATTTAACGCGCGCGCGATTGACGGCGGCGGGTAAGCACACGTGGGGTTTTTGGATGGATTTTTGTGGATGCGCGCTCGAACTCGAGCTCGGTTATTTACAATGTTGAGAATGATTTTATCACGACGTGCGCGTCGTCGTCGACGTCGATGGAGTATGTTGATGTCGACAACGACGTCGTCCACGACGCGGTTGCGATGGAAAACCAAAATTAATGAAAGTCGGGTTGACCCGTGGCGGAGAGCGCGCGGTGGTACATGCGACCCTCGGGGTCGACTAAACGCTCGCGTTCTATCATGCGAGGTATGGGGAGAAATGCGGTGTGCGCACTGACAGAACCAACAGATATACCGGTAAATCCAGCAAAAGCGCCGTGGGCGGCGTTTTGCCCGAGAACGGTGCACATGATTGAATCGTGAGCGTTCGCTACGCACCCACGCACCATGTACGTGGGATCAATGTACTTGACGTCGCATTTGATTTCCGATTTGAGCTGTTTGCAAAACCATTGACCGATATCGCCGAGCTTTGGGTTGCCTCCGGCATCGGTACCTTCGATGGCGACGTACTCTTGCCCGGCGCCTTCGGCGAGGACAATCACGGCGTGGCCTTGGGTATCCAACAGGTCGCGCACGTACTCGATGACGCCATTCTGTCCGTGCACCGTAAACGGGACTTCGGGAATCAGACAACAATCCACCTGTCCGTTTGCTAGCGTGGCGAACATTGCGATAAATCCGCTCTGTCGTCCCATGAGTTTGACCACACCCACACCGCGATACGCACTTTGTGCCTCGATGGCGGCGGCTTGAATAGCCTTTTGCGCCTCCTCCACGGCAGTGTCAAACCCAAACGTCTTGTCCAAAAGGAGAATGTCGTTATCAATAGTTTTTGGCACCCCGACTACAGACACCTTCACTCCTCGTTTCGCACACTCTTGAGAAATTGCGTTCGCCCCAGCGTGCGATCCGTTGCCGCCAATCACAAACACCATGTTTATACCTCGTGCGATGACGGATTCAACAATTTTCTCTACGTCGCCGCCGCCGCGCCCGGATCCTAAAATCGACCCTCCGATGTGGTGAATGTTCTGTACAACCTTACGATTTAATACCATGGGTTCAGACTTGGGATCAAAGAATCCCTTAAACCCGTACCTAATGCCGCTAATCTTCTTCACTCCGTAACCCGACTCGAGGGTGTTTACGATGGAGCGAATGACGTCGTTGATTCCCGGGCACAATCCTCCACACGTCACGATCGCTGCGTGCACTTCTGACGGCTCAAAATAAATTTCACTTCTAGGACCCGCACGCATGACCCATTCAGGCATATAATCGCACCCGCTCTCGTCGAATATATCGTCTTGAATCGAACACGTTGCGTTTGGGTCCGCCGCGCTTCCAAAAGCCACCGAGTTCAACAAAATTCGGTCATTGTTCGAAACAAACGTACGATTATACGTCAACGACGTGCGAGGACCAACCGTCAATGGACAACTCGACTTTGTGCAGAACGGACTCGGGATCGCCTTGAGTGGTTTCTCGCCTCTATACACGTCGCGCAAGTGCGTAATCTTCAAATCATTCGCACCACCCACGCGCCACGTATAAAACGCATCGTCCTCCTCCTTCTCGTCGTCTTCATCGCCATCGACGCGCGCACTGGATCTCCCATCCGCCGTCACCGCGCATCGCGTGTGCGTTCGCGGTGCGCTCGTCGATAGCCTCGTCGTCGAGCGCGTCAACAACCTTGCGCCATCGATCGCACTTTGCGCGCGCTCCGCACCGGCGCGTCGCGTTGCCACCGCCCGCGCTCGCCCGCGCACGCCCGCGCACACCGTGACGCTCGCCATCGCCATCGCCATCGTCGTCGCCGTCGTGTCCAAACCGCGCCCGTTCGTTCGGACGCGCGCGGCAAAGTGTGGCGCCAAGGGTGCGAAAGTGGTTACGAATATTCAACACGTCACCGCACTTTTTCGCGCGCGCCATGGCGACGCACGCGCGAGCGCGCCTGGCGATGCCCCGTGCGATGTATCGCGCGCGTGGACACGCGCGAATGACGATCGCGCGCGCGTCGTCGACGTTGAAGTCGTCGGAGGTCATCACCAGAGAGGAGTTGGAGCTCGCGGCGAACGCGCGCGGGCTCACGCTTGAAACGGCGTTTACTGGACCGGTGTTTAAGATGATTGCGCGACGATTGGATGATGATGGTGATGTGCGTCGTATGAGTGCGGGTGGAGCGTCGTCGTCGTCGTCGTCGTCGTCGTCGGCGGCGGCGGCGGCGGTGTTGAAGTCGAATGATGCCGACGAGGATGTGAACATTGTAGCCACGCACGAAGGGTTCGTGGCGCCGCCGCCGTTTGGGATTCTGCACATGGATTCAATGCGAGTGTATAATTCACGCATTAATGCGAGTGAGAAGGTGACAATGCGGAGTACGTTTGGGATTGCGATATTACTCGGGACGATGTCGTTGCTCACCGCGCACGAGGCTGGGTGTAAAAAGTGCGAGTTGTTAGCCATCGATGATGGGAACGAGTACGCGGCAAAATTAGTGCGATATTACAGCCGACTTGGATTTGAAGTCGTGCGCGTGGTGGGTGAGAATGGCTTGAGAGATATGCCTGATTTATTGGTGTGGGGAGGCGTCGGAACGCGCATGGATGGTGACGTGGATACGCTTCTCAAGAAGTGGGGCGGCGTCATTAGAAAATCGCTCGCGAAGTAAAGTAGCATAGCATACAGCACAGATTTCTTCATTATCACCTAAAATACGTTCTAGATCTATCTATCTCTCTAATTCTTATTATTCCCCTTCTTCTTGGGTTTGGCGTTCAACGTTTCTTCGTCAAATCCAATCTCAAGATCAAATTCTTCATCTGTCATTTTCCCCTTTTTCCATTTTTTCAACGCGCGGTAGTCGTCGTCGAGCTCTTCCAAATCAGCTTTTGACTCTTCTTTCCGCCGCTTGAACGCGGTGAGGCGCTTAGCTTCGGGCTCAGGTTTGTCTTTTTTCTTGAACTTGGGTTTATCGGCGTCGATTAGCCTTTGAGCTTCAGCCGCGTCTTCCGCCTCTTTGAGAGATTTTTGACGTTGCTTTTCTCTCGCCTTGTCGTTGAAGGTGACAGAGTCGACGTCGACGGTTGATTCTTGGAAACATTCCATAAACTTTTTTGGCGCTTTGCGGATTTCTTTCATCTTTGGTAAACGAAGTAAACCCATAGCCATGCCCAAGGCACCATATTCGAGCTCTTTGAATCGAAAGATGAAACGACAATGGTGCTCTTTGTAGCCTCTGATGAAGGAGACGTACGCGCGCACGCCCTTTTCCATGATCTCCCGGCTCGACTCACTAGCTTTGCGAAGTTTAGCGTGCATTTCAGCCGCGCCCGCACGTTCAGCATTTTCAGTAGATTTCAATCGCTTGAGAACGCTGTCTTCAAGCTCGATTTCGCCGTCGTCATCATCATCAGCCGCGTCGCCAGCGGCAACCTCTGCGGCGTGTTCTCGCGTCCCTGGGGCAGGTTTGATTTCTACACCTCGAATGCGCAGAAAGTCCACATAGCTCGCCTCGCTATTTGAAGTTAGGAATACAATTGCACTTCCTTCTCTTCCCATGCGTGCCGTGCGGCCGACGCGATGGACGAACGCCGCCGGGTCTTGTGGAGGGTCAAACTGCACAATCCAGTCGACTCCTGGGATGTCGAGGCCTCGGGCCGCGATATCGGTACACATTAAAATCCCAGCTTCTTGCGTGGTAAACTTCCCAAGCGCAGCTTCTCGAGCACTCTGTTTCATTTTGCCATGCAGCGCGATTGGATGAATGTCGGAGAGCACTGCACTCAAGGCGGATTCATAAAAGTCTACGCATGCGCACGTCAAAAAGTACACGATGACTTTACATTCGCGATGTTCCTTGATGAAATTCACCAAATGCCACAACTTTGCGTCGACTGGACAAACACGATATAATAACTGCAGTTGCGTGGGTAACTTTCCAGTCTTTTCACCGGAAGCTTTGGCTGCTGCGTTCAACGCGTCTCGCACCGTCACGCGCACTGGATTTCTCAAGCCGGCGCGCGCCAATTCCGTGACTTCCTCAGTCTGAGTCGCGCTAAATAACCCCGTACGACGCTGTTTCGGTAATCGTGCGATAATGTTATTCAAAGTCGCCATGAATCCCATTCCTAGCAATCGATCGGCTTCGTCTAAGATTAACAACTCGCACTTTTTCACGCTCAACTCTCGACTGCGCTGCATGACATCCCACAAACGCCCAGGCGTGGCGATTAACACCAGCGGCGAATCCCGCGCAAACGCCGCGACATCCTTAGCAACATCTGTACCTCCCGTGAGTAACATCGAAACCTTATCCTTCTCAGAATCATCCTCCGCTTTACTCAACGCTCGCGCAAACGGAGCCGCCACCGCGTGTATCTGCGCCGCCAACTCTCGCGTTGGTGACACAATCAACGCCCCCACGTCGTGTCTCTTCATCGTCTTCACGCTTCGCCATAAGATTTCAACCATGGGCAGCACGAACGCGAGGGTTTTACCGCTCCCCGTGCACGCTTCGACCGCGACATCTTTATGCGAGCACAGCAGAGGAATCGTCGCCGCTTGCACGGGCGTCGCGCGCACGAACCCGAGCGCGTCGAGCGTCGCGAGCGAGCGCGCATCGAGCGCGGGTGTGAGTGCGCTAAACGATGGTCCTTCGGGCGCAGCCGCAGACGGCTCGTTGGCGCGCATGACGATCGGTGACGTGCGAATGAATGGCGCCTCCACGTGCGGCGGCTGGGAGGTTTGTTTGGGGACAAATGACTGCGCGCGCTTTGCCAATAATACTAATGACAACAAGACTACGTGCTGTGCATAGGACAACAACAACAGATACTAACAAACAATAAAAAACAACGGGGGTGTTTATGAGACAGAAATTGTAGATGTGCGTTGAAGCGGGGCCCACGCGCGCCAGGCGCGGGCGCCAGAGTCGTCGACGTCGTGTGCCGACGCGGGTTCGACGCGCTCAACGCTCGATGCCGTGGCGGGCGCCAGATCGGGAGATACCGCTTGATTTGATTTCGAAATTGACTTCACGCGAGCGTGCTTTGAGTCGCTGGTGACGTCCGAGCGACTCGATTCGGCGAGTCGAAGGATACCGGCGAGCGCTCCGGCGCCGGCGAAGATCCAAAACACCGTGCGCGCGTCGCCACCTCCGCGCCAAATGCTATAGCATGCACTGCTAAGTAAGAATGCTCGAACGCACCACGTCAATAAATGTACGTGTTCTATCTTTTCCACCCATTCTCGAAACGATCTCGAACGTTGCCGCAAATACACAGCGGCTATGCATCGCGTGATGCAGTCGCCCAAAGTCAACTCTTGCGGAATGATGGAAACGCCTGTGAATAAGACAAACGCAAAAGCCCCACCGAGACGCCAAGTCGTCACGCCCATCCATGTGATTGCATCCATTCCAGGTGATGGATTAGCATACTTTGCATCGCGCATTTTCAACGCTGTCGACACGCCGAGTAAACCGAGCGTTTCCGGCGTGCGCAAAAAAGCGTACGACGCGTACGCGAGACACCCGATGGACAAACACGTGTGAAACATCTCGTTAAACGGGATTGTCATCACCTAGAGGTTGAAATAAAGACGAAAATCATACACCGTCAGTTACTCGGATTCCGTGCGGCGGTGCAAACGTGAAACACACACTGTGTGGACGCCTTTGCGCGAGCTACGTACACCGTCGCGTCGTCGTCGTCGTCGTCGTCGCACACCTACGCACCACTGGAGTTTTCAACGGCGTAAACGCCCACAAAAACACATGCAACATCGCCGCCGATATCACATTATACACTAAACGCCCATACACGCCCACGACGCCATACAACCTACTCGGCAACGCCAACGAATGCGGTATCACAAATATCAAACTCAGCGGCGCGTTGCGCGCTAAAAACACCCCAACTCCATCGCACGCCGCATTCGACGGCCACCCTCGCGCGGGCAACACCATCGCCAACATCGGTGCGCGTTCACCCAAATGCGACACCCACGCCACGGTGCCCATGAGCACCCACGTCACGTACGCCGCGCACGTCCACACCGTGGCTAAATTTAGCCTCGTCCCACCGCGCGCGCGCCGGCGCGCCGTCCTCGTCGCCCACCCTCCGCCTCCACCTCCGCCTCCGCCTCCGCCTCCACCTCCGCCTCCACCTCCGCCTCCACCTCCATCCTCGTCGTCCTCGCGCCCACCGCCCCGTCGCCGCATCCCGCGCGTCTTCCGCGCGCCGTCGAATGCCCACGCGCCCGCGCGCGCGCCGGCGCACCGACGTCGACGACGTCCGGGTGTCGCGTGCGCGGGCGATCGATCGATCGATGGTGATGGTCATGATTGACCAGTGATGACCAGGGACGAGTCCCCCGTCCGGGACACCCCCGACGTCGTCCTCGTCCACGGTGTCGCGTGCGCGGGCGATCGATCGATCGATCGATGGACAGATTGACCAGTGATGACCAGGGACGAGTCCCCCGTCCGGGACACCCCCGATGCCTTTGACGTCCACGGTGACGAATAAACACGTGCGCGGGCGATCGATCGATCGATCGATCGATCGGCGCCGCGTTCGGACACGGGCCACGACGACGACGACGACGACGGTAGCGAACGACGACGACCGACGACGGTTGCGAACGACGACGGTAGCGAACGACGACGACCGGACGACGACGACCGACGACGGTAGCGATCGATCGACCGATCGACCGACCGACCGACCGACCGATCGATCGACCGATCGACCTTTGGTCGACGCGCGCGTCAGACGCGCGCGCGCGAGGCGTCCGCGCGCATGGCGCCACCGCGCGGCGCGACCGCGACCGCGGACGACGACGACGGTGATTTAGCGCAGTTCGTGCGGGATCTGCTGCGCGACGACGACGACGAGGACGACGAGGGCGGGGGAGCGTGCGCCGCCGATGATGATGGTCGGAACGCGCGGCAAAGCGTGTGGGGTTGCTACGGAGGATATCGCGACGGGCGTTCTGACGGGGCGTCGGGCGGTGACGCGTGGCGCGGTGGTGCGCGCGAAGGTGTCGATCGCGATGGTGGTGCGCGTGTGGGGTTGGCGGTGGTGGCGGGTGATGACGCGGATGGGCGGCGCGCGGATGGGTCGGATGGGTCGGCGGTCGACGCGCGCGACGATCGGCGCGGGGAGGGGGGCGGCGACGATGTTTACGGTCAACGATGGGTACGACGTGAATGTGCTTTGGGTGGCAAGGTGAATGATGATGTGGGTGAATGGTGCACGGAAGAGGGTGGGGTGACGATCACGCCGGCTGACCACGTCGCGGGTACGTGGGCGACGCCGCGCGCGGGGGCTGGATTTGGGATTTCCGACGACGTCGAGGTTGGTTCTGAGGGCGCGACGGCGGTAGTGGTTACGACGACGACGCTATCGGCGTTGCAGTCGACGACGACGAATCCTCTGTCAACGAAGCCGATGGAGCTGATGGAGCCGACGAATAAACGTCCGGGCGAGTTCGCGGCGCCGCGCGCGCGACGTAGTAAACGCAAGAGCATTTTCCCCGAAGACGCGCGCGATTTTGGGTTGGAGCGATTGACGCATATGTTGATGCTACCCGCGCATGATGCGGCAGCAAAACTTGGGGTGAGCCTGACGACTTTTAAACACAGGTACGGTGTGATTCGTATGTGCGGATATTGTTTAAACTTTGTTGCGCGAGCGCGGCGCCTCGCGCGTGGACAACGTAATTTGACGAATGGTTGCGTGTTTTTTCGTCGGTGATATGATACAGGTGTCGAGAGCTTGGTGTGCTCAGATGGCCTCATCGTAGGCTGCGTAGTATCGAAGAATTGTATTCGTACGTCGCCGATGTCTTGGAGGTGCGTTGTCTATACTTTTGTGTGTTTTTGTCTCAAGCGAGCGTACTAACCGCTTCTTCTTTTCGTACGCGGCGCAGAAAGTCATATTGACAAACTTTAAGCACATGCAAGAGCCTGGAAGCACGAAAATGCTTCAGCTCGATAAAGACGTGGAGAGTCTTCATCTCGATCTGGAAGCACTCAAAGCGCACGCGCGCAACTTGGTGCGTAATAATACTCGAGCGAGTTTGTTTGTATTTTTTCATCTGACGCGTTTTGTTTTTTTAGGAGTCTGACTTCATAAGGAAAGGATCCGTCGAAGACGTCGACGAACCGCGAGAAATTGCAAAGATCCGAGGTCGAGTGTATAGACATCGCTCCGCTGTACTACTGTACGCACGCGACATCAAACTTCCTACTACAAACCGAAACGAGAGCGCGCCACACGAGAACAATGTTCGCACTCATTCTTGAATTCATTGAACGAGTCGTTTCAAAACGACAAATCGAGCGAAGACTCGAACAAAACAAAGAAAACAAAACAAAACATGAAAGCTACCATCATCGTGTTTCGATAGCACTAGATAGCGTTAGCCATTCATTCTTTCATTCTTTTATATAAAAAAAACAGTTGAGTTCATACTAATACTTCTGCATCACCTTACTCAAAGTTTTAGAGCCCGCTCATCTCATCCAATCCGAGCGCGAGATTCATGTTTTGTACAGCCGCTCCTGATGCGCCTTTGCCCAAATTGTCTAAGCGCGCAACCAACACGGCCGTCTGCTTCTTGTCGTTGGCATAGACGCTCAATTCAAGCTTGTTGGTGTTGGCGAGGGCATCCGGGCGCATAAAGGCGCCGCGTTCAAGGTCGTCCATCTTGTTCAATCCACGAACTGAAACAAAAAGGCTACCGGCGTAGCGTTCTGTGAGACACTTGTGTAAACGCTCGGCGCTTCGTCCGGAGACCGTGAGTTGGTCATAGTGCAGCGGAACACTCACCACCATTCCTTGCGCAAACGACGCCACCGCGGGCATAAAGATGGGCTCGCGTCCGAGCATACTCCACTTTGCCATTTCAGGCAAGTGTTTGTGTTCGAGGTTAAAACCATACGCACCCCAAGGTTCATGGTCCTCTTCTTCGTAAACCTTGATGAGCGCCTTGCCACCACCCGTGTAGCCGCTCACTGCGTTCACCGTTAACGCGCTTCCAGGGGCGATGATTCCTGCGTCAACCAAAGGACGAGTGAGAGCGATAAAGCCCGTCGGATAACACCCAGGGTTAGAAATACGCTTCGATTTAATAACCTTATCTTTATGCCCCGGCGCGAGCTCGGCGAACCCATACGTCCATCCATCAGCGACTCGAAACGCCGTCGACGCGTCGATAACCACGACGTTGGCGTTTGTCACCAACTTCACCGCCTCGATAGCCGCGTCATCTGGAAGACACAAAATCGCCGCATCACACGTATTCAGCGCCTCACGGCGTGCCTCTAAATCCTTTCTCTTATCATTCGGCAACTGAATCAATTCCACATCCGTGCGCGTCGCCAATCGTTCGCGCACTTGCAACCCAGTCGTCCCCGCCTCGCCGTCGATAAACACCTTCTTCTTCGTCGCCCCGCACGTCACATCACGTCGTCCACGCGCGCGTGTACCCATAACCACCCTTCTCGACTCCATCGCGTGACATCGCGTCGTCTTCAACCCCGTCATCGCACCCGGCGCACCCATCGTCGTCAGCGTCATCCTCCTCCTCTTCCTCCTCCCTTTCAGTCCCGGGTACGATGCTCGCCTCACGCGTCCCTCGCGCGTCGTATCAAAGCACACAAAACACGCGTGAGTCACGCTTTGCAACGCGCGCGTGACGTGGGCGTCGGTGCGCGCGCGCGCGGCGTCGAATCGGGAACGCTTCAGGCCGCCGCGTGGGTGTGACCTAAACCCTAACAATAAGGTCGCCGCGGTCTCGCGCACGGCGCGCGTCACGCGACGTCGCGCGCGCATCGCGTCCCGTTCGCCCCGTTCGTCTCGCGCGAGATCGCTCGTCCGATCGTTCGCGCCAAAGGCTTCGCTCGATCGCCGATACAGATGGCGTGGGTTCCCGATCCCGCGGGTGCGGCGCAAATCGTGGCGCTGATCACGGATTACATGAACCCGATGGCGAATCAACGCGAGATGTTGAATAAACTCGAACAGTGCGCGAGATTTCCTGATTTTAACAATTATCTCACGCACGTGTTGACGAGCGATGAGGACGCGCAGAGGAGGGAGGATGTGCGACAAAGCGCGGGATTGTTGCTGAAGAATAATCTCAAGTCGTCGTGGACGACGACGATGACGGAGGATTCGAGGGTATATGTGAAGATGACGTTGATGAAGGCGCTGGGACATCATTCGAGGTTGATTCGAACGACGGCGGGCACGTGCGTGGCGCTTATTGTGCGCTCGGGTGGGGTTGAGAGTTGGGGCGAATTGTACGCGGCGTTGGCGCAAGCGCTCGAGGGCGGGGACGAGACGACTCGAGATGGTGCGTTGGATGCGTTGTACAAGACGTGCGAGGAAGTTAATGGTCGCTTGGATGTCACTGTTCCGGGTTTACCGGATTCACCCGCGGGTATTTTGATTCCAAAGCTTTTCGCGTTGTTTCAGGCGCCGAGCGCCAAGGTGCGTCAGCAATCCGTAGGCGTGGTGAACATGATTGCCCCGTGCTGGCCTGAAAACCACTACGCACTGTTGGATACGTACTTGCAAGGTCTGTTTGCGTTGGCGAATGACTCAGACAACGACGTGCGGCGTTTGGTGTGCTCTGGCTTGGTCATGTTGATCCATATTTGCCCGGAAAAGTTGGCGCCGAATTTGCGCGAAATCATCACCTACATGCTCGATCGGCAAGGGGATGAAGACAAGGATGTCGCCATGGAGTCGTGCGAGTTCTGGGGCGCCTTTTGCGAAGCYGATCTCGGCGATGACTACGTGCAAATCTTACGTGAATACACCCCTCGTCTCATTCCAGTGTTGTTGACCAACATGGCATACCAAGAGGATGACGAAGAGGTGATTCAAGCCGAAGACGATGAAGTCAACGCAAACAGACCTGACAGAGATCAAGATATCAAGCCTACGTTCCGCGATACCAAGGACAAAGGCGCGCAAGAGCAAGATGAAGATGGACAAGATGATGAAGACGATTTTGTATGGAACTTGCGTAAGAGTTCAGCGAATGGATTGGACATATTGTCCAACGTGTTTGGCGACGAACTTCTCCCGCTCATGTTACCAGTGGTCGAAGCTCGTCTGGCTCAAAGTCGATGGGAAATTCGCGAGAGCGCAGTTTTGGCGCTCGGCGCGATTGCCGAAGGCTGCACCACTGGGTTGCTACCGTATTTACCACAGTTGATCGGTTTCTTGATGCCAATGCTGGACGACGCTCGTCCTTTGGTTCGATCGACGACGTGCTGGACACTCAGTCGCTACTCACGCTGGGTCGTTCAATGTGCTCGCCCTTCGCGAGATGGTGAAACTACGATGGCACAACAACAAGGCATGGATCAACTCAACTCGATTACCACTGCCCTGTGCCGCAAGTGCTTGGACCACAACAAACACGTCCAAGCCGCGGCGTGCGGCGCTGTGGCGACTCTTCTGTCCGAAGCTCATGATACCTTGGCGCCTTGGACAGAAACTGTGGTGCAAACTCTCTCACAAGCGTTGAAAATGTATCAGCGTAAGAATCTTCGTAACCTGTACGATGCGCTGCAGATGCTTGCCGAGAACATCGGTCCTTCTCTTGAAGATGCGCGCCACGCCGCGGCGCTCTTGCCTCTGATGTTGCAAAGGTGGGAGACAGCAAACGAGGCCGATCCTGAATTGTTTCATTTGCTCGAATGCATCACCGCTGTCGTCATCGGTCTTGGTCAAGCTTCAAAAGACTTTGCAGCGGGTATCTTCTCCAAGTGCATTGCCGCTCTGACGACGATGCTTCAGCGCCGAACGCAAGTTGAGCGTGGTGAAATTCCCGCCGAAGAATATGCCATTGATGTCGTGATTTGCGCATTAGATTTGATTTCCGGTGTCTGCGAAGGGTTGGGAACGTCCATCGAACCGCTTGTGGCGCAAGCACCGCTTCGTGATATTGTGCTCGCCGCGTGCGTGGATTCAGCTCCAGGCGTGCGCCGAAGCGCATTCGCGCTTTTGGGTGATCTCTCGAGATCTTGCCCAAACCAAGTCATGCCATCTTTACAACAATTCATGGATTTGATCGTCGCGCAGTTACAACCGCAGAATATCATCTCGATCAACATGTCAGTATGCAACAACGCAAGCTGGGCCGCGGGAGAACTGGCTGTTCGCACTCCAGCGCAAGCGCTTCAACTATTTGTTGCTCCGCTTGCGCAGTGCATGGTGCAAATTCTTGACATGCGCATGGTCAATAGATCACTGGGCGAAAACGCGGCGATCACGCTTGGTCGACTTGCGATGGTATGCCCTGATGATCTTCAAGGAGGGTTGTCGCACATGATGACGTCGTGGTGCGGAGCGTTGCGCCGTCTCAGAGATGGCGTTGAAAAGGAAGACGGATTCAAGGGCTTGGTTGCTCTCGTACAGAAAAACCCAAACGCAGGTGTTGGCGCTTTAGCCAGCCTGTTGGAGGCTATTGCTTCATGGAGAGGATGCAGGAATGAAGAATTAGCGCGACAAATGGGCGAGCTCGTCGTCGGTTACAAGCAACACGTTGGTGGTGACGCTTGGATTAAAACCTTGCAGCACGAGCTTGAGCCTGGTGTCGCGCGCAAGCTTTCTGAAACGTATGGCGTTTAGATTGAAAAGAAACAAGAAACAAAGATGGAAAGGGAAGAGGAAGAGGAAGAGGAAGAGGGAAGAGGGAAGAGGGAAGAGGGAAGAGGGAAGAGGGAAGAGGGAAGTAGGTAGGAATATAGGGAGTTGGAACGTTTTTTGTGCGAAGGGGCGCACAAAGCGATAGACGGGATTGGAAGTTGATTTTTAATGTGTGAAGGAAAAACACAACAAAAGCTACGCTTTACCTCGCGCTCGCCTCAATTTTGCTCATCAATCGAAAGAATTTCGTAGTCCTTGTCCGTAATGTTCGATGCTGGTTCGATGACACCATCAATGACAAAAACCACGCCATTGCGTGCGAAAAGTAAATCTTGCACTGCAACCTTGATAGAATTCAAAGGTTTTGCGACAGTACCACTCGTAATAACACGCGATCGCTCCACGACGAGATTCGTCGGAAGCTTGCTTGGCACACTGTGCACTTTCGACATAATTTTTGAATTATGTCGGCGACGGAAAATCTTGTCAAACGTACGCGTCAACCAATTCCGCGAATCAATGTACGGTTGAAGAAATTTTGCATCAGCATAAGAGAGTGTTAGTGCATTCAAATTTCTCACATGTGTTCGCGTCTGCATCGTTGACGTAAATGTTGTAAATGTTTTGCCATCGTATTCGTATCGTCCGAATGAACCATCAACGATAAGCGTTTTCAGAGCGTCTGACATGTTCTCCGAGTTGATTGCGCTCGTGAGATTGGGCTCCATCAGACGAAAACGAGCAAAATTCTCGATTGCAGCATTTGTTGGAACAAAAAGTGTTCCAACCGCATCTGAGTCTTGGTTCCAATTAAGGTTGGAAACGACGTCTCCAAAATCGGTGTTGGTTGAAACGATGAGAGAAAACAATGATAGGTCTTTTCGTGATGAAAAAGCCTCCGTAACTGTATCAAACGGAAGTACATCGTTGTATGGCGTCAAAGTTTCAAGGAGTGGATTGCACGCTCGCAAGAATGCACCAGGATACCGCGTAGATGGCGACACACCTTGGCAACCATTGGCTTCGGCATCTGACACGTAGCAGTGGTATGTCTCATTCTCAAGCATTGGCGAGTAAAAGCAACCTCGGCCCTCATTACTGACGTCAATTCCAGATGAAAAGCCAGAGTAAGAGCATTTGCATTTCGTTGAGAAGGTCGTTGACGAGGTCGAGGTCGTTGGCGAGGTCGAGGCCGTTGGCACGGTGGTCTTGGAATTTGCTCTCTCTCTCTTCGCATCAACGATGGACAGCGAATGTGCAACAAACACTCCGAGTGCTATGACACGCATTTTATCGCATAACTTGCTATGCATCCTTTTTCCTGAGCGCATGAGTGCGTGCAAATTTGCGTGCAAATTTGTGCTGTATTGAGCATCGCGTGATGTGTATTTATACAATCAATTCATATGCGCAGCTACTGCATGTTACTATTGGCGCTGCCAAATGCTAATTTTACCGGACGAATATCCAATGGCTAAGTGTGAGCCCTCATGTGACCATACAGAGACAGTTGCAACATCAATAGATTCTTCACTATTGGTTTCGAAGTCATCTGTGAATTGCGTCGCCTGAACCGGCGCACCTGGGGTACTCGGCAAAAGATAAATTGCCGTACGATTACCTCGAGATGCCGATACGAGCGGCAGCTCCAGCATTTGACCTGGCGCGAAACAAATCACCCCACCCTCATCTTGAGGTTTCGATGCAATTCGGCAAGTTGTGAAGAGGCGTAGTTCTTTGAATGGCGTTCCTTCAGCGCGAAATATGCGAATTTCACCATTTGCATAGAATGCCAATAACGTTGGGCCACCCATGGATTCAGGATACGCGCAGTATCGCATACGCATAAGTTCACACGGTTCTTTCGGACCGTTCATTGCGCCTAACGCTCTTAATTTGTATCCCATTCTGATTTCACCAATGTGTGGACGAGGAACGATATGTTTTGCTGTCGCAAACATACTTTTGAACTTCGAACGCAATTTAGAGGTTGAAGATGTCTCCTCTTCACCAGTCATAGTCGTACTCATACCGCGTTGAGTACCGACTGCGTCCATTCTTTCCGATTGGCTCGCTGAGCGCTCGGCAATGACGCGTTGCAGTGGATTTTCAACCGCAGCTTCTCTCTCTGGGTTCAGTGATAATATCTTCTTCATTCGAGGCTCACAACTCGCTATATTTATCCGACCTTCATCATCCCCTACGAATAAAATCGTCCCGCTTGTGGTAAAGTCAAAGCAACTCGGGATATTTTTCGTTGCGAGCCGATCTATGACCATCCCAAGAGAGGCGTCAATGATGACCACTTGACGCGATTTCAAGCCCACAAAAGCCAAGTCTACGTGCACAGGATGAAACATTACCGTCGTCACTTCATTTACGACATCCACTTCGCTGTCCATCTCAATTGACATTGTTGACTTGGATGTGTGACTTACGTTCCAGATTTTCACTTGACCCGTTACGCTTCCACTGATGAGTCGACTCCCGTTCAAATTCCAATCCACTCTCGTGACTCGCCCGAAGTGCGCTTTATCTACATATGCACTTGCCGCTTCCATGTCACTAGACGCGCTTCGAGTTACCATGATCCCTCCAGAAATATCCCCGACGGCTAAGTTCCGCGCGCCTACTTTCGAGTATCGCATCGCGCTCGGTGCGCCCCTTCCGACAATCTTCTCCACCTCTGTATACGACGAAACTACGTCATCACCATCATCATCCGTTCCTCCACTCGTCACCGACGTTCGAGCGCGAACCCACTCACCATCCATCGCATCAGGCGGTTCCGCTCTCTCGCCGCGCACTCGAAGCGCATCCAACGTCGCGCGCATCGCAGCGTACGGCGACAACCCATCTTCATCGACATCCATCGCCGCACGGAACTGACTCGGAGAAAGTACATCTCCCAATGTACCCACGCTCGTTTCTTCCGCGATCGTCGCCATCTTCTCCGTCGACGCCGGCGTTAGTTCTTCGCCAGTGTCAGATTCCGAAAAAGTTCCACTCGCACCACTCGCCACGAGAACCGTCGCGCGCGCGCGCGCGGGCGGTAAGTCCTCGATGGACTGTTCAGGATCCATCGAGTGTTGCGTGTCGTTCGCGCGCGTCGTTCGCGCGTATGGTTTCTGACGAGACGCCCGACCCCGTCGCGTGACGCTGCACGCTGCGGAGTAACGACACCGCGACAGTCGACGACGCGTCCGTCATCCTCGACGACGCCGCGCACGAGCGCGCGCACGACTAACGACCGCGTGGGATGATTTCTGTCGTCTCGGCGCCGTCGTCCACGACCGCGGGGTCGCTGGCGCGGCGAGCACCGGCGTGCGCGCCAACGCGACGTCATCACAGTCAGCATCGGCGGCATCTTATTCCGCGTCGGACGACGCGAATCGCGGCTGGTGGGGAATTCACGAGCGACGATGGTGAGAAAGTCAAGTATGAAATCGCGCTCGCGGACGTGTCGCGCGGTAAGAAGATTGGGAGCGGGTCGTTTGGGGATGTGTTTGAAGGCAGAGCGAACGGCGCTTCCGCGGTCTTAAAAGAACGTAAGAATACAGCCGCTGGTAGTCGATTTTTTCGCGCTGAAGCCGAAGTGAACCGACGATTGAAGGGGTGTAATTCCGTCGCATCGTTTGTGGGCGTCGCTGGTGCGAATGCGTTCTTGGTGTGGAAGGATGAGGGCCGGTTGACGCTCGAGGACGCGTTGGGACGGTCGTTTGCGAGCTCGATGGGGTGCTTGAGCGACGAACAGGCTGCGAGAAAGGTTGCCAAAGGAGTGTTGCAGTGCGTAAAAGGTTTACACGGACGCGGCGTCATTCATCGTGACGTCAAGCCGAATAATCTGTTAATCACGAAGGGTGGCGTCTTGAAGCTTATCGACTTGGGTGGCGCCGCCGACTTGCGCACAGGGACAAATTTCGACGAAGCTGAGACGGTTTTTGATCCCGTTTACGGGCCACCGGAACGTTATATTACCGGTAAATTCGGTGGCTTATTCGGTGGTCTCGCGTGGGGTAAAAGCAAGCCGGATTTGTTTGACGCGTTCTCGTGCGGTATGGTGATAATGCAAGTCTCGTGTCCATCTATGCGTAAAAAGAATGGTATGGCGGGCGTGCGACGTGAGTTAAAAATATGGGCGTATGATTTGCCGATGTGGCGTGCGAGCCTTCCGGATCGACGCCAAGGCGATTTCGCTATTTTAGACGCCAATAACGAGGCTGGATGGAAATTGGTGTGTGGACTGTGCGCACAAAAAGACAAACGCATGAGCGTTAGTCAAGCACTTGGGTCTCCGTTCTGTAGATAAAAATCCGTGTTCTATTTATTACTATTTCTATCGCTCTATAATGTCTATCATCGTCAACGCACACACTATTTGCTACGCGCTCCTGGGCTCTCCGCAGTGCTTGTGGCACGTCGCCGAGCCAGAAACGGGAACGCCGCGCTCAGCCAAGCGGTCGAGCACGAGCGCGCCCACTGGATTCTTACTCCTCCCTCGTACCAGCGCATCGGCGAGTTGAGCATGTAAGCACTTAATTTTCTTCCAAGTCTTCGTCTGTGGTAAACTTTCCAACGATACACCTATGAGCCCGGACTTGTTCACGATGAAGTCTGTTTTCGCATCCATCCTGACAGCCGCCGCCACGACGTCGCCAACCAAAAAGTTTCGCAACCTAGGCGTATCCTCGTGCACTCGCTCGAGCGCTCGCTCAATATCACCACCCGCTATCTCACTCGCGATGGCGTGTATCCCACCCTCACGTTCGAGCGCATCCACGGCGCGCGCCAACGCCGGGCAGGACAACCAACACGTCGCGTGCATCGCGCGCAACGCCACGCCGGCGTCTCCATCCGCCGCCGACGTTCCATCTTCCCTCAGCGGTGCATACAAATACGCCTGCGCGTGTCCGTGCACGCACCGCTTACCCGCCCCGATGACTTGCGCGCACGGGTGCCCCAGCTGCGCGGGAGCCGTGTGCGTGACATCGCGCCCATCGAGCGACGCCACCGCGTCGGCGTCGTCGAACAGCGTCTCCGCGATCGCGCGATTGACGCCAGAGGCGAGAGATGGAAACGCGCGCGGAACGTACGCGCGCGCGACTTTTGACATCGCCGCCGCCGACGCCGACCGACGGTCGCCACAGTGTGACGCATCTGCGAGTGTCATCATGATGACAAAGACAATCACGACGTTCACGACGACGACGCCGCAGGCGCCGCGAGTGCACGCACCGACGCGCCGCACGCACGCTTCGCGCGCCGCGCGTGTCGTCACGCGCGTCGTCGACACCCAGGTCGCCTACGCGGTGGCGCAACAAAACGTGGGCTTTGCGCTGTGCGTCGCGCTCGATGCGCTGTCGTCGCAAGAAAGCATCCCGAGCGGTACGCCCGGGAGGCCAAACTTGGCGTTCGTGCTCCCGGCATGCGGCGCCCTCGTGGGTTCGTTCGCGTTGATTCAAAGCGACGGCGATGCGACGACGCCGGCGGGGTTGGCGCTCGGGACGTTGACGTGCTTGGCGTTGCTCAAGCAGTACGTCGATAGGTTTGACCAGACGCCGCGTAACGAGAGAGAGTGGCCTGGGCCGAGGTTGATGCCGACGATCGGGATCTTGTTTTCGATCTTCGCGCTCTTGGCGAACGTCGAGGCGATTCCGAAGATTCTCAATCCTTTGGTCGTGTGAGCGCGCAACGCGGCGGGTGTGGATAACTTGAGAAAAGATTACATTAGACAACATTTAATAATTTAGAACATTTGATGATGCGCACGCGAGCGTGTGATGCGATGCCATGACATTAAAGTTTGAGATTACATGCGCCGGTGTTTACTACTCATCGCCTAACAGTTCTAACACGCCCTCTTGAATTAACGGCTGGGCTTCCTCTCGCCACAACAAGTGCACGGTGTTTCTTCGCAAGTCAACCGTACCGTCGCGAGTGAACAACTCACCGTAATCTTCTAAGCACTTGACTTGAATCTTGTAGTGCTGGGGAGGGACTAAATCTAAGGTTAAGTTCAAATCCACTTCTCGCATGTAGTCATTCAACACGGCGGAATACTTTGTGAAGAAGTGACGTTCGCTATGGGACAAGTTGTGCGACACGTCTTCGGGCAAACCGGCGCCAATCTTCCAACGCAAATCTTTCACACGGTTCATGCGCTCGTTCAAATATACTAATAATGCGCGCTTGTTTCTCAATATCGCCTGTGTTTGTCGTCGTCGACGTTTCGAGTGTGGTTAGTCGCGTTGTTTGTTCGCGCTTTGCTTTTTGAAAACACGTTTTTGAAAGAACACGCTCTTCAACGCATCGACACGCGCGTCGACGTACCTGGTTATGCGCCAGAAGGGATACCTTGAACGCATCCGCGTACTCTGCATCGGCTTCTTCGCCTTGACTCTCGCGCTCATGCTTCGCTTGGATCAAGTTTTCTATCGCTCGCACGTGGTCTTGACACTGCTCGGTGATCGTGCGCACCAAGTCTTGGTTGTAAGACGGTAACGCCCCGGCTTCGCTTTCGGCGATCTCACGCACGAGTTCAGACGCTTTCTTACCAAACGAAGTGCTCGTCATGTCGAGTTCGATGCCGAACCGACGCGATGTGACGTACAAAGTCACGGCGAGTCGCGTTGGCGTTGAAGCGTTGAGGAGACGCACAACCTTATGAAACTATGGGAAACTTCTTACATACAGGTTCAAACTATGCTCATATCTAACGTAAGGATGCTAACGTGAAGATGCGTTAAAGTAGCGTCTTCTTCTCCTCGGCGCTGCGACGTTCTTCTAAGATCTCCTCCTCCTTGGCTTTGATTTTGGCGATGTTGTATCCAGTGAAACCAACCAACGCGATGCCGTAACCGACAATTTGAATCGGTTGAACGACGTCGTGGTAGAAAATGACACCGAAAATAATGATAATAATCGAGCGCACTTGCGCCAGCACTTTCAGGGTTAACGAACCGATGAACTTGATGACGCCCAAGGAGCAAAAGTTTACGACAAAGCCGAGGAAACCGGCGGCAAGAAACAACTCTGGGTGTTCAGCCATCATTCCCCAAGCGTTCTTCTCCGCCATGTCTTTGAATTCAAACAACGCCGCCGCGGTGAGAAGGAAAATAAGCGATGCAGGGGAGATGAAAAACATCCCCTCCCACATGCTGAACTTTTTGTTTGCCAATAAAAATTGCATCGCCGCATTCTTGAACGCCTCAGTGAGCTCGGCGCCCAAAATCAGCGCGAAACCAATCCAGGTGAACTGCATTTCACCCAAAGACGCGACAAGAGTCCCGCCAATAATCACTGCAACAGCAACGGCCACCTTGGTGTGCCACTTGTCTAAACCGGCAAAGTAAAGAATAGTAAACAACACTGCCGGCGATAAGGCTTTCATCATTTGCAAAAACGAAAGCGTCAAGTGAAAGTACGCCATATTCCTAAACGTGCGTCAATACAAAACGACCGCGTTAGTATACACAATCACACAAGAAACACATTCACACACGAGGTATCACATCGCGCGCCACGCGCTCCACGCTCGCGAGTTACGCACCCTAACATCAACGTCGTGCCTTGAAAGAATCCGATCGGCAACACATTCTGCGCCCAAAACTTAAACGTAATATCCTTATGGTTGGCCATATCCACGCGCTTCGTATACACCATGAATATGCTCGTCAACCATCCGCACACGACGCCTAAAGAGCTCAACACGATTGGGTACTTAAACGCAGTCACGCTCAACATGTACTTGTTCAACATGATGATGGCGGTCGCGGCGGTGATGTACGCCGCTCCGTACGCCATCGCAGTGAAGAACAGCGACATGGAGAGTTCATGCGCAGTTTTCGTTTCATCTGCATTCGGTGTAGCCATGGTGACCTTCGCCGCGAGGGGAGAATAGTGACGATGGGGTCTCATCTTGCCCGCTCTTTGGGTGTTAGACTGTCGGCGTCGAAGATTGGCCATCGCCGGGATGCGTTTCAATGCCGCGTCTCGCGCGTGCGGGTGCGCGAGACGGGCCGAATGGCCATCATCATCATAAAACGATATGATATGAATACTGCATGATATACACGTGCCGCGCACGCGGCATGGCTAGAATGGTCTAGAGAAACAAATTGCTATTATGTCTAAATTTGGCGCAACGCGTCGCGAAACGACGCAATTTTATACACCTTGGTAGCACATCACGGTTCGTTCGCACGTTCGAGCTGATATTCTAACGATTGAATCTTTGCATCTTTCAATCGCACGAGCTGCTCGAGTTTCATAACCTTGGTGGCGAGTATTTCATTCGTCTCTTCGAGTTCTTCGACGCGCGCGTCCCGTCGCGCGAGAAGCTCTGGATACTTTGTCGCGGGAACGCTCGCGAAATTTTCCGTACTCGGCATCACGCTCGACACCTGTTCTTCGGGCACTCGTCGTTGCTGCTGCTGGCGCTCTTCTTCATCACCATCCACATCAATACCACCGTCCCGCGTACCGACGCGTCCGCCCGCCGTGGCGGTCAACCCCCGTCTCAACCGTCCCAAAAAGTTCTCAATTGCCCCAGGCACACCCACGCTGATCGCCTCCATCTCCTCCCTACCGAGTGGCACTTTCAACTTTCTCAACACTTTGTGCTCGAGCGCGGTCCAATTCCCCATCTTGCGCGCTAAATTACTCGCCGCGTTGTAGTTGTGCAACTCCACGCACTGTCCAAATGGTTTGACTTGGGCGATAATCTCAGCCACGAGCACGCCGTCGGCGAAATCGCGCGCGATCGAGCGTTTGGGTCTCGACAACGTAAACGTATCGACCCACTTGAACGTGTCCATGGCGTCTCGTTCGGCGGCATTCATCGCGGCGACACACACGAACGCGAGCGAGGCGCACAGTGACGCGCTCCCCAGTCGTTGGCGCACTTTTAAAAGCACGCGTCGACATGGACCCCGTGGTGTTCACCGCGGACGTCTCCAAGGACGTGAAATCGCTCGTGGGTAAAGACGACGCCGCGATTCGCGAGTTGGCGGCGCGAGCGATTCGCGTCGCGCTCGAGGGTGAGGGTGAGCTCGCGACGAGCGCGGGACAAGATGTTTCAAACGAAGTCGCTTCGAGTCGCGGGCTATCGACGACGGATGACGAACGTCGAGGCGTGCGCGCGTTAGCATGGGTGTTTATGGAATCTCTTCGCGCGTGTTTGACGCGGGAGACGTTTGAGAAGAAGTGCGCGGGGTTTGGGTTTGCGAGCGACGCGAGCGCGGCGTTGGGCGAGACGTACGCCAGCGCGGCGTTTAAAGATGCGTTTACGCGCGCAATGTCGAACGCGAGCGCGACGAATCGAGGGATGCGATACGATGGATTGAATTGGCGTTTGGATGTGCGCGTGGCATCGAGAGCTCTTCATGTGGAGGCGGATCCAAAGTATTTGCTCAAGTTGGGACGTCGTCAAGTCGACGGTCTCGGCGGCGTCGGCGAAATAGCGTCTACGTTTGTTGAGACGGATTATCAAACATTAAATGCGATGCGTGAAGAGTGTGAGAAGGCATTGTCGGCATGTTCTAGCGCACATGCGAGTAGATTAGCGCGTTACGTTCGTCGACCAAAGACGTAAGTAACGTTGTTGTTACAGTACTGTACATGTTTCTTCCTAAGGAAAGTCCGAGAGCACGGTGTAGTGCAACGTCTTGACAATGATGTACGATACCGTGAAAGCGACGAAGTAGCGCGAGCAGAAGGTGTCGAAAATCTCCAAAACCTTCCTCGTCTGCGAGCTGACGGTGCCGTAAACGTTGAGTGGTACGGCGATGCCGCCGGCAATTTTTCTAAAGTTACTCAACCCACTCTCTGCGTCCCTATCTGCTCGCTCATCTTGCGCCTCACGAATCGCCTCAAGCTTCGCGGCGTACTTGTCGTTAATCTGTTGCGTTTTTTCTTCGCGCTTGCCTTTGCCTAGCGTCCAGTTGGACATGACTTTCTTCAGCTCAACCATTTGCTCATCCATCACTTTGTTGAGTTCTTGTTCGCGTTTCTCTCGTTGGTTCCCCGGACCAATCACCCCGAGAGCCTTCCCTGCCAATCGCGTGGCTAAACCAAGCGTAATATCATGATAGATGGCGATGATGGCGACGACTTTTGTGCTTCCAAGCAAGATAAAGTTCGCCCCCAACATAAATACAACGCCGGCGAGATACGTCTCGCTCGTCTCGTGCGCGGGAAGCACCCAACCAACACCCTTCTCGCGCACGAACGGGATCGCCGTCTCACGCACAAATGATTCCAACACACACAACTCCGTTCTCACGCGAATCAACACATCATTAATCAACGGTCGATAGTTTTCAATGTTTTCATCCCCGGCGAGCCCGATCGCCGCGCGTTGCCCGACACGAAACACCCCATCACTCGCCGGGCACACCGGACTAAACGCATAAAACGGATCAATCAACGCCTGCGAGGCGTATGCCGCATCATCTGTCGACACCACGCTCAGCGTCGTCGCACCGAGTGCGAGTAATCCCATCCTTTGCGCTTCGCGTCCAGCGTCATCTTTATCGACCACGTCGTCGGTAGCCACGACGTCATGCACCGAATCCGCGTCGCGTCGCGCCGCGCGCAACACGTGCACGCCGCGCACGCACTCGAATCGACGGTTCGCGCGCACCGTCGCGCGCGCGCCCGTCGTCGTCGTCGTCGTCAAGCGCGTCCCGAACATGGCGAGGCGCGCGCTCCACTGTGTGACGCATCTGACGATGGCGTCGGCGCGCGACATCGCCGACGCGTACGCCATCGAAGACGCCGAGCGACACAAGAGCACATCGAGCGCCGGCGCACGAGTCGCGCACGTCCATGAGGGCGCGACGTTTACCTTTGTCGATGTTTCTTACGGCGTCGTGTCGCCAAAGACAAAGGTAGTGAGGCCCATCTTGAAGGGCGTCACTGGCGCGGCGCAGCCAGGGGAGGTGCTGGCGCTTCTCGGGCCGTCGGGAAGCGGTAAAACATCGCTGCTGAACGTGCTCGCTGGCCGCACGCCCGTCGGTGGCGTGCTTAGTGGGGAAATCTTGGTGAATGGCAAGCCGCGGGATGAGCGGTTCATGCGAGAAAAGACGGCGTACGTGATGCAAGAGGAGCTGTTGTTTCCGTTTCTGACCGTTACGGAGACGTTAAAGCTGCATTGTAAGCTTCGTCGAGGGACTTTGAGTGAGGACGAGATTGAGAGCGCGGTGGGCGCGCTCGTGGCCGAGCTTGGATTGAGCAAAGTGGCGCACTCCGTCGTCGGGCGGGCGGGCGGCTTGCCGAGGGGTGTTTCTGGCGGCGAGCGAAAGCGAGTAAATATCGCTGTGGAAATGGTGAGCGACCCGGAGGCACTGTTTTTGGATGAGCCCACGAGCGGATTGGATTCGTTTCAGGCGTTGAGATGTATGGCGGCGTTGAATCAGCTCGCGCGCGCTGGAAGAACCATCATTACGACGATTCATCAGCCGCGAAGTTCAATTTTTGCAATGTTTTCGCAACTGTTGTTGATTTCTGAAGGCAGGTTGTTGTACATTGGCGACGCGAAAGATGCAGTGGAGTATTTCGCATCGCTTTCGTTTGATTGTCCGAATTTGACAAATCCCGCGGACTTCTACATGGATATTACTTCGATTGATATGCGGCACGAATCTAGAGAAAAATCCTCTCGCGCGCGGATTGAATTTTTTGCTGACGAAGCTCGCGCGCGCGGATTGGGTAAAAGATGCGTCGAGCGCGCGCTGGAGGCAATTCATGGCCCGCAAGACAGCGGGGTGCACGCCACCAAGCACGCGGGGTGGACGACGCAGTTTTCTTTGTTGTTTAGACGTTCGCTCGTCAACCAACGTCGAGACGCAGTCGGCGTCGGTGTCCAGGTGACGATAGAACTTGTGTACGCGCTCATCGTGAGTGCGCTATTTAGAGGTGTAGGTACGGACCAAAAGGGCGTACAAGACCGAATCGGATGCTTGTTCTTCGTCGTCTTGAATGTCGCGTACACAGCCGCACTCCCCGCGATAAATCTGTTTGCCTCAGAACGAGGCATCGTCATTCGCGAGCGAGCCTCGGGGGCATACTGCTGGTCTTCCTATTATCTATCCAAGTACGTCGGCGAGCTCCCAAAATTACTGCCGCGACTGTTGTTTTGCACGTTAGTGTACTGGATTGTTGGCTTGCGTGATTCCGTCGCGAGTTTCTGGGTGTTTGTCGCCATCATCGTTACTGAGGCCATGGCACTCATGGCGCTGGGCTTATTAATGGCGTCTTCCATGCCAATTGGCGCCGCACTGGCGCTCGGACCTGCATGCATAACAATTTTCACGCTTTTCGGTGGAATTTATCTCAATATCGATTCCATTCCCGATGGAGCGAAGTGGATCCGCTTCATCGACCCCATTTATTACGCGTATTCGGCACTCGTGGCCAACGAATTTGGAGGAGATAATATCACGTTTACGTGTGACAACGACAATAGTGCGCGCTGTTTGGAGAGTGGACAAGCCGTGCTAGAGCTATACGCGTTTCAAGACATCAAAGTGGGCATACAAATTATGGCGCAGATGATTTTGCAGGGCGGTATTCATGTCATCGCGTTTCTGGCGTTGCGGCGGACGTCTGCGCAATACATGCCTCTGTTGTGTTCAACACGAGCGAGTGATGAAAACGTTGGCGCCGATGAGACGAAAGCGAAGAAGGAGTTCCAAACGGTATAGATTCAACAGATTCGAGATTCATTCATTTTTTTTTTCATTTTTTCACCGCGTTTGCATTATAAATAACACACGTGTGTACTGTACTAAATTCTATCGCACCACGCATCTCACCCGCCTCCAATTTGTCGCTTGAGTTGCATCATTGCGTTGATTGCTTCGCGTGTCTCCTTCGCGTCATCGCCGAGCACTTGACGTGCAATATTGATCGCCTGCGCCGTAACTTTCTCAGAGTCCGCTGGTTGACCTAATTCAAATAAGCATCGACCCAAGAACAAGAGCGAGCTCACGCCCTGTTGCGCTCCAGGTTTCGTGCACCTGCCGTCGCCAACCTTGCACTCTGCGGCTATCGCGAACGCTTCCGCAGCTTTTCTAGTGATCTCTTGCGCATCAGATTGAGCGGTTTTAGCGCGATGGAAATACGATGCACCCAACAAGTGCAACGCCACGCCTTGCATCTCCAAGTCATGCTGTAACATTCCAGACGCCGTGAGCAACGGACGTTCCGCCTCCTTATATTCTTGCGTAACGAAGAGTTGATTACCCAAGGTGAGCAACATTTGCCCGACATCATTTGCGCCCTTCGTTACTTCAGGACCATTTTTGCCCTTCTTGATGCTCCATCTGTCGCCAACGCGGAGCAAAAGCTGAATAATTTGTTCGTCATCTTCTGTCACTTTGCTCGGGTCAATCGGTACGACGCTGACGTCGCTCAAGTCGCCGTCCTCTGCTTTGGACTTGTACGAGCCCAAGAGAGACGGATGCCACGCAAGTTCAGACCAGTCCTTGGCGTCCTCGCCGCGCTGCACGCCAATGGGTGTGAATCTATCAGCGTACGACACTGTACGCGCCGTCGCCGCGACAGCCTTGCGTAAGTATCGAATAGCCACCTTTGGCTCTTTCGCGCGCAAGTAAAGCGCAGCAACTGAGTCATATACGTTGTGAATTGCCGTCTCACCTTTGGGTCGTAAGCCATGCGCTTGCAATCGCGTCAAACACTCGACGAATTTCCCCGCGCGCAACTCTGCGGCTTCGACAAATTTCCCAGCGTCAGACAACCCGCTCGCTCGTTCCTGCAACGCAATACCCGTCGCAGACAACAGCGCCGTCGTACACTCATCACCATCGCTCGCCGCCTTCCGTATACCATCCTCCCATGCATCACAGAGTTGCGCGTGACGTTCAAAATCCTTTCTAAATCGACACAACATCACCCGGTGCGCAAATTTATCCGCGTACGTCGCCACGCCTTCATCCTCCACCGCTTTCGCCGCCGCCTTATAATGCCCCTCCGCATCCGCAGCCTTACCAAGCTTATTCTCGCACGTCCCCAACCACGTGTACGCATCACCCAACTCCATGTTCTCCCCCTCAAGCACCGCTCTCAAGTAATCTGGTTCCGTCGCATCCCCGCGCTTCGCCATGGCGACCGCCTGTTGAAAAATCTGTTCCGCCACCGCAATCGCCTGCTCATGCTGCAACTTGAACAACGCCGCGCCGGCTTGCATCAGAAATCTCGACGCCTCTTTCCCCTTACCGCTTCGCCGACAGCTTTCGGCGCGTCCGATGACTTCGCACACCGCTTGACGGTCGATCGCGTTGGCTGGGATCTGCGTCATCACCGCGCGGGCGAGCGCCTCCATCGCGCCGCGCGTGCGTCGCGCGCACCTATGGGCGATTCACGCGACCGCGCGTGCGTGCGTGCGTGCGTGCGTGCGTGCGTGCGTGCGCGTGCGCGGGCTCTCGCGTCGCGCTCTGTCGTGGTGCTGTGTCTCAGCGCTCAAACGTGTCACGCGCTCGATCGCCACACGCGCACGCGCGCGCCGTACGCTCGCGAAGCGCGGTGCGCGACGCGAGACAGTTGCGCGTTTCATTGACGTCGCGCTCGGCGCGCGGCGGTTGACGCGTCGTGGCGCTCGCGGCACCGCGCGGGGTGTGGGTTGGTTTAAATCACGCAGCCGCGGGGTCGAATGGGCGACGGGCGGCGCGCGATGGGCGCGGATGTCGCTCGTGGGCGCGCGAAAAGGCGCGCGGTGGTGGTGTTCATCGCGGCGATCGCGGCGGCGTGCGTGTCGTGGTCGCACGGGGTGACGGTGCAGCCGCCGAGCGCGTCGTTTGCGACGAGCGACAGACGCTTCGCGGAGGGCGACGGGGCGCTGGCGCTGGCGACGGCGCAGTTTACGATTGCGCAGGGCATACCTGCGAGGGCGATTGTTCAAGCTAAGTTGCGAATCGTCAACGCCGAGGATGGTGCGGTGGAGGCGTTGGCGGTGACGGTGCCGTATTCGTACGCGGCTCGGGTGACGTCGACGTACGACGCGTCGACGTCGACGCTGACGATTGCAAGTCCAGAGCTCGTTGGCGATGCCGTGGATAATGATGGAAATGAATTAGCGACTGTATCAATGTTAGAGACGTTGAAGACAGTGAAGTATACGAATACTGGGACGAACATAGCGCTGACGTCTAGAGGCGTGACGCTGACAGTTACGGATGCCGAGGGGCGCGAAAGCGCGCCCACCGCAGTGCTCATCAAAATGTCGCGGACTAACATTGGGCCAGTTTTAGATTTAAATGGCGTACGCACGGGTACGACGTACACGGTAGCCATGTCGGAGAAGGAGCGGATGGTTGGTGTTAGAATTAGCGACGTCGACTTTGTGTGCTCAGACGTTGACGACAAAATAATGCAAGAGGCGTTAGTGCGTCACACTGATGCTAATCCATTTCCAGACGGCGCGGGCGAATACATTTCCGCCGATACCTCAGGAACGAGCATAGTTGCGACGTGGAATGCGAATGATAGGAGAATGAGTTTGACGGGATTCGATACGGTGGAAAATTACTGCAAAGTCATCGGCACTCTTCGATATCAAAATCGGGGTGTCGTCGACACCGTTACTGGTGCACAGAATCAAGTTTCAAACGATTTACAGTTCACGGCAGGGGATAGATCGTTTGCCGTGACGGTTACTGATCCTAGTGGTGCGCAAGCAGAGTCGACTGTAACCATTTCCGTCGTCGCGATTACTCGTCAGGGCGACGCTCAACGTGATGAACTCATTGTTGATCCAGCGTATTGCAATGGAAAGGGTACACGTACAGTAGTTTCGGGATTATCAACATGTACGTGCAACGATGGTTACTCTGGAGATGAGTGCGAGACGCACGTGTGCTCAGAACAAGGTATTTATGATTCTGGCACCGGGCTATGCGCGTGCATCGACGGCTTTTCTGGCGATGGATGCGCGACAGTGTGCTCTTCTCGCGGCTCTTACAACGCCACCACATTAATTTGTGACTGCAATGTTGGGTTCACAGGTAGAGATTGTAGCGTCTCTTGCGGTGATTGTTCAGCTGAAAAAGGTACGTGTTCGCTCACAACTGTTTCAGAAGCCTCATGGGATGCGGCGACTCAAACGTACTTGACCCAAGAAGCGCAATGTACGTGTCTTGAAGGATGGGCTGGCGCTGACTGTACTTCCGAGTGTCCGTGTGCGCAAGAGCCTCTTGGGCAGCGCGGTACATGTGGTGCGGACGAAAATGGCTTGGGCGTATGTATTTGTGATGATGGTTATACAGGTGCCGATTGTACCATATTTTGTACGACTACGTGTGGTCTATATGGCAAATGCTATGCCCCCGCCGAAGTCGCGGGCGGAATTAAAGATGAGTTACTTGCCATTATGGCGAATACTACTATTGGCGATATAGATGCGCGCACACTTGTGGCGATGTCTTACCAAACGAGCATTACTACGCTGTGTGAGTGCTTGCCTGGCAGCGATGGTAAACTTGTATTTTCGGGACCTCAGTGCCGAGACGCGTGCGCTGATTGTGTGCATGGTCTATGCGATGAGAATGCTGCGTGTGCCTGCTTTGACGGCTACACTGGAGCTGATTGTTCAGCCGAATGTGCGGGACATGGGGTACTTACATATCTATCGTCAACTGAGATTACAACTCTTACCGATAGATTTCCTGCCGCCGCATCGACGGGAATTCTCAATACTACGGCGTTGTATGGCTATAAGCAAGTCAGCGGCAGCATTGTGTCCGAATTAGCGTATTGTGATTGCGAAACAGGTTGGACTGGTGACTACTGTGACGTCCCTTGCGATGCCTGCTCACAGTTTGGCTCATGCTCTTTTAACGGAACTTCAGGCATTTGCAAGTGTCAAGACGGTTATACCGGTCCCGATTGCTCTACACCTTGTGTACCATGTTCAAATGGTGTTTGCGGATCAACTGAAGGGGTCTATGGTAGTTGCATTTGCGAGGCAGGTTGGGCAGGATATGACTGCTCGGTGGAGTGTGGCGACGAAACTGTCGGTTCGCAAGGTAAAAGGAATTTGGTTGGCGCCACAGAAGGCTTGGGTTTACTCGGTTCTACTGTTACTTGCGATTGCAACATCGGATTTGCTGGTCCCATGTGCCAGTACGAATGTCCATATCCGTTCAATTCGGATAACGGAGTTTGCGTCATCAAGGATAGCGCTGATGCCGATTTTGCGCTACCATGGGTCACAGAGATCGTCTGTAAACCTGGCTGGACTGGCTTACCTTTTAACGCGAATCGTCTAGCAGCTGATAGTGTCAGTCGCGGGCGTGACTGTAATTTGGCGTGCGATACATGCATCTATGGCACGTGTCAAGACGACGGTGAGTGTGTATGCGATTATGGATATATTTGGCAGCCAGCAACACGAAGCTCATCTAGCGCTGGCTCACAAAGAGCCACTGTTCCATACCCTTGGTGGGGACAAAGTCCAGTCCCGGTATTAGAAGCATCCACTGTCGGTGGCACAGCGTCTGTGTTTTATGATGCCAACTATCACAGCTGTGCGGTGCCGCACCCGTGCAGTATGAATGGCGAATATGTCAATGCAACGTGCGCGCCTGGTTTTAGTTTCGTTGCAGGAACCGGGAGCGCATGGCAAGATGTCGACCCGAACGCGAGAGGGGGGTATGGATGTTTGGGCGAGATTGACGCGCAAGGCGCTTGCGTCGGTTCCGAGTTCAAAATGGCAATGCCGTACGTGACTGTTAGAACAGATGGCTCGCTCCTGCGCGATGACTCGGCGTTGACATCGCACGAGTCATGGGGTGTCATCACTGGCGGTGTGTGCGTACCCGATGATCCAGCAAACGCCGCCAATATGCCAATATCTGGCGGGTACTGTTTGTGTGATGCGATCTCCCTTGGTCGTGTTGAGTTTCCAAGTTCGCAGTCAATCTCAGGTGGAGTGTACGATTCATATTGGCAAGGATGGGCAGGCGCTTCATGTGATATTCCTTGCGAACCATGCTCTCAGAATGGCGTGTGTGATTCAACGACAGGCAAATGTACGTGCAAAGATGGCTGGACTGGATATCGATGCTTGACACCGTGTGAAACGTGCGTTCATGGGATTTGCCAATATGATGGCAGTTGCCTTTGCGATGGAACGCGCCGCCTTCGTGATCACTCTTTCGCTTTACGCTTGGATCGTGACCCTTACTACGCCACCAAAGGCATCTTAGAGGACGGGACTTATATACACCCTCAGTACATGAGCGCGCTTAGTGTGGAGGATTACATTTGGGGAGTGGAGAATGCGTGTGAAAATCGCCAAGAATGTAGCGGTCGAACTTTGGACACGCAGTTGCCATTTCGACCAAACGAAACATATTTTCGATACGCAGTGACAACTTCGCAGTCCTCTTCATCGAATAGCTCCGCGTATGAAGCACTTATACAGCAATATCAGGAAGATATTGTCAGCATTCCAGAATCAATGCAAAATGACACAATTTGTACCACATTAGATTACGGTATGAATGAACAAGTTGGCACGTGTTACAGTCTGCTGACGAGTTCAAATTGTGGCGATGACTGGGATGCCGCAAACCCGTGGGATTGTGACGATATATTGAAGGCCCATTTTCTGCAGAATCGTAAAATGCTCATCGGAGAAGCGCGAATTAATCTCAAAATTGCTACAGACTCCTCCGACGCAGAGCGTTGGTACCAAAATGCAAAAAATGAACGACAGCGCCTCTTGAATGTATTTCTTCCAGGTCGATACAACCCTTCTTCAGGAGTGTACGAAATAACTCGTACATCTGGTGCCGATTCAAAGATGCTATGGGTCGTGAACCAACTAATTCATGGCGTGAATTCGGGTCTTACAGGCGCCTACACTGGCGAAACATGCAACGTAGCTTGCAATGCGTGTGACCCCGATCATGGAACGTGTCAGTTAGATGGCTCGTGTGAGTGCGAAAGTGGCTGGTATGGAGAAAAGTGTGACATACCATGCAACTGCTACAAAGAGTACACAACAAATGCAGATGGAAGTTTGGCGGAAGTAGTGAAAACAACCGCGCATGGCGTGTTGATTAAATCTTGGGGTACTTGTGCGCGTGATGGTTCATGTTTGTGCGGAACAGATGATGGTGGCGTGCAGTATTCTGGTGAAGATTGTTTTACGCCTTGCGCACCTTGCCACAACGGCTTGTGTCAGCCAGATAGTAGTTGTCTGTGTGACAAAGGCTGGTTGGGCGCAACGTGCGACGTCAGAAATTTTACGGAATGCATGCCATGCAACTACGATCGCGGGTCGTGTTTATCCGACGGAACCTGTAAATGTGACGTTGGTTGGACTGGATTGCGTTGCGACATAGAGTGCAATCCATGTGTAAATGGCTACTGCCAAATGGACGGGTCCTGCTCTTGCAAGCCTGGGTGGTCATTCATAGATTGTTCGCAAGCAAATCCGACAGAGTTCATCGTTAAATCAGATTTTACCGACGGCCCCGAGGGCTGGACAGTTTACAATAATTCATGCCCGGGGACTTTTGCATCATCGATATTTGACACCAATAAGTATGATTCTTTCGCAGTACATTCAGAATTGCTGATGCGTGGAGAGTGCAACACCGCGTTTAGTGGCGGCGATAGTGGTTTACTTTGGGAAGGTATAAGTGGGCATTTACATCTTACTGATAAGCTACCGGGAGACGGGTTGAGCGAGCTCGCATATTTACGGGCGCCTGCGAAATTCACCGGCGACTTGCTCATGCAAAATGCGTATGGCGCATCGATTACGTATTCACTACACCTGGTGGCGCCTGTTGCAAACGCGGCGTCAAACGCGGGATCACAACACGTCGAAGATGCCCAAACATCAGCTTATGATATAATTCTGATGGGAGGTCGACCCAGATATCGTCTCGATGTACCCGTGTGGGGAACTAAAGAACAAGTTTACGAATGGAGTCGTGAGTATTTTCCAGAGCTTGGATTGAACTTGAACATGGCGCGCACGCAACTGATTGCCATCGTAGAACAGTATCTGAGCACGCCGCAAGTGTTTTTGGGGTACAAAGTCAGTTCAAGCACGAAGGGCTATCCTCCAAGTGCGTGTTCATCCGGAACGTGTGGCTTGAATTTTAAAGTCGACATCACCGAGGTCGGAGGTGCGTGGAAGAATATTCCACCGATGTTGTCTGGCTTTAAGTGGTCAAACGACCCGGCGGTGCACTATCTTGACGGCACCGTGTACTCGGATAGAACTGATGGGTTTCCATACGATCCCTTCCAGGGCTTCACTTCGACCAACTTTGATGTGAATACCATCAACATCAACAACGCGACAACCGGTCGAAGCGATGGTGGAACAGTGCAATTAGAGTCAAACGTGCGCGTTCTTGATCAAGACAGATTGACATTCGACGTGTATCCGGAAGTCTACGCTGCAATCGTCGCAAATCGTCGATCGAGAACCAACCAAGTTGCAAGTTTCAGTGAAATCATTTGGTGCCTATCTTCAATGGCTGAAATTCTCGTTCGGGCGGATTACTACGTTCAAGAGGCAGCGGACCCCTCCGTCAAAGTCGTTGGTGAGTCGATCCGTTTTGATTCCTTCGGCATCGGCACGTACACAGAGTCAGAGGACGCTGGAATGAATACCATGATTGAGTTATTCAATTATTACAGACAGTACAAGGATGATTACAATGTTGCATATCTTGAGGAGGTGTACGCAAATATGCGGCCAACTGTTTGCCTTGGTAAATGGTATCGTACCGGTGATCCGGATCCGGTTCTCGGCGATGCATGTCAGCAGGACTTGACTACGTTGCGCGCGACGTGCGCTGGGGCTTTTGACACAATTACGAGCGAACTGGGCGATTATTGTGTCATTTCATGTCCCGGTTACAATTCAACCGCAGGTACGACGTGTTCTGGTTTCGGAACATGCGATCTTGACGATTCTGATGAACCAGCGTGCACGTGCCAAAGCGGTCATTCAGGAACGGATTGTTCCGTGTCAAGTTAGGGCTTTTTAGCAAATATAGAATCGATGTAAAACAGCTTTTTAGTCTAGTCTATTTGCGTTTCCGTCTACTCGTCTAGTCTATTTGCGTTTTCGTCTTCGCATTCCAAACTCGCAGCGTATGCTACTTCCATCTTTGTTGCACGGGCCGCCATTTGTGAAACCTTTTGTTTCGTGCGAAGTAATTCTCGACGAACCTCGAGCAGAGCGCCTTGACTTTCGGCGAGCGCAACTTTCGACGTCACTAGCTCGATGACATGCGAGTCGAGTACTTTCCTGACATCCGCAAGTTCTTCACTTGTTGCGGTCAGGTCGCATCGGGCGATGGCGGCTTCCGCGAGTGCGGCGTTCAATTTAGTCTCATGAGCCTCATTGGCTGCTCTTTTCAACGACGTCGTCAGCATGGTCGTTTCCGCAATTACACTTTGAAGGTGTTGTCGGAGTTCCTCGCATTCTTGGTTTTTATCGTCTAGTTCTTCTTGCAGCAATTCCTCTGAAGCAGCGCGCGCTTTTGCCTGAGTCTGCAATTCACCTTCAAGCGCCTTGGTCTTTTTCTTGTACTCAAGAGAAAGTTTTGCTAATTGTGTATCTGACGCGTCCAACTGAAGACGATACCGATCTATTTCTTTTGCGTGCTCAATTCGCTCACGTTCGAGTTCGACTTCGAAACTCATCGTACTTGCTGTCTCAGGTGCGGTGGCGGCATTTTTGACAAGGCGAGCAATGTCTGAATCGCGCTCTCTTAGCGTCCTCTCCAAATTTTGCACTTGCAACTCGAGATTATTCCTCTCTTTCTCTATGCTTTTCTTCTCATTTTCAATGGCGTTCATATCGTCGATAACGTGCATGATGGCTGTATCCTTAGCCTCTTTTTCCGATTGCGCTTGCGCTCTCGCAGTTTCACTCTCACACATGGCTCTTTTAAGTTCCGCACTCAGTTCCTTCTTCTCATCCATCAGCAGACGAATAGTTCTCCCGGTCTCTTCTTTGGTTTCTTCAAGTATGACCTCCAGCTGAGCGACTTTTCTCCGCTCGTTATCTAGTGCTTCACGAGCGATGGATTCGCGTCGTTCAATTTGTCGAACGACGATGGGTGACACGCTTCCAGCCACCGGCGAAAGTAGTACTTGCAAAGGACTACCTGGAATGCCCGGGAAACCGCTAAGATCCTGTTCGCTCGAACTCTCAGGTGGTGTTGCATCGGTTTTCACGCTCGCTGACCAATTACTTTCGATGCCCGACACGAGCGAAAGGTCCGTGAGCGCGTCCATATCGGGGACAAAGTTTTTCAGCCACACGACGCGCGCTTCAACCGTAAGCGTCAACGTTTTCGCACCCGCCAACGCGGCAACGGCGGCGGAGCTTTTCACATTGAGTGATATTTTCCGAGTCTCCATCGGTCCATCCACGCTGGCAAACGCGGCGATGTCCACCGCGCCTTTGGCGACGGTGACGTATTTTGTCAAACCATCCTTGGGATCGGCGTCGACGCGTTGAAGCTTCACACAATACTCTTTCGGTTCGAACGCCAAGCCACCGGATATATCACTCGCCCCGACAGTCGGTAATGCTTCCTCCGCGGCTGTCGCTGACGACGACGCAGACGCCGTATTCCGCTTGAAGAGTGTCGCTATCGATGAAGACGTCGCGGCGGCGTCATCCGTAGCCCACGTCGCGATCGTCCCAGCCGCGACATCGCTCGTGGACGCTCGCGACACTTGCACCTTTGCCCCGCGAGACCAACGCAGCACGTACGTCGTCGTCGTCGTCGTCGACATCAGCGCCGCGGTCGAAGACTCCACGCCCACCGGCTTGACATCCAATCGAAACTTCACCCCAGCCCCGCGTCGCACCGGGCGCGCCAACCTCGACGTCGCGCCCGATGTCGCCCTCTTCAATCGTCCAAACATCTATTCCACCCGTCGCCGCGCGCGCGACGACGACGTCCGCGACAGAATCTGCCGTGACAGCTGGCGTCTGCGTTTGAATTCTCTGCATTCCGCGTCGCGCGTTTGAATGTCCTCCGCCGACGCCGACGCGCCGACGACCGCGGCATTCGACGCCCCCGACGCCGATGTCCGCGACTTTTACGACGACGACGTCGATTTCGACGGCGGCGACGGTGCCGAGGCGCGCGAATGGGTCCCGTTCGATGCGCCAGCATCGGCGCGCAACGACGACGCGGCTGACGCTGACGCTGACGCTGACGTCGCCGATGACGCCTCCGACGACAGTCTCATCTCCCTCGGCGCATCGTCGCCGACGCCTTTGGATAAAGCTCGCGCGGAAAATGCGCGGTTGCGCGAGAGATTAGCATCGGAAGAGGCGAACGCGCTGCGGGCGACGTCGGCGCTCGACGTCGAACGCGCGGCTCGCGCGGAGGAGCGCGCGCGGTTCCTCGCTCTCGTGCGCGCCGCCGCGCCAGAGGATGATAGATACGATATCGACTCGTCATCTCGCGCGACGTCGGTGGTGTTTGCGTACGCGAGCGCGGAGAAGACACCGACGCAAAGGGCTATTGCGCGCTTTGTCGCCCGAGGCGCGAGCGGCGCTTCGAGTCATCGGGACGGTGGTTTGCGCATGACTTTTGCCGAAGCTGAGGCTGTGTGCGAGGATTTCGCAGTACAGGATACTATTTTACACGCTGCGCGAAGCGAGGCGTTGAGAAGAGATGCGATGCTGGCGCAGTATCAAGCAGAGGTGGAATCGTGCGCGCGCAAGGCGCGGGATCACGACGAGGCGCACGCGCTCCTCGTCGCCGAAGTTGAAGATTTACGCGCGGCTTTGGCGCAATCGAAGAGCGAAGCGAACGCGCTGGCGAGTGAAGTGACGACGGCGAATGAGGCGCTGGCGAATGCCGCATATGAAGCTGAGGAATGGAAACGTACCGCGGCGGCGTTGAAAGGTTTGGCGCGCGAGAGCAACGATTTCGACGCCGTCGGCGCGCGGGACGGGGCGTCGAATCACATTTTAGTTTTAGAGCTCGAATGCGCGTTGGAAGCGTTGACGACGACGCGTTCTGAATTGGATGATGTCAAGTTTCGTCTTCAAGAGGCGACGAGTAGGGCAGAGCGCGCCGAAAAGCTTGAAGCAGTCGCTGCGGCGGCGCTCGAAGCGAGTCAAGCCAACGCGACGTCGAGCGCGCGTCAAACGCCTCGCGTGGCGACGAGCGAATCTTCGCGCGAATTACGCGAGCGATTGGACCGCGCTGAAGTCCGAGTGGCGCAACTCACAAAACGACTGGAAGCCATCGACGATGACCATGCGATAGAAATGGAGCGATTACGCAACGAACACGAACGATTGTGCTTAAATTTGAAGATGATGCACCTGTCAAACGACGACGCGACGGAGATGATGCGTTTGGAAATTGAAGACGCGAAGCGCGACGTCGCCGAGCGAGTCACGATGGAACGAGACGAGTTCTGGCAGCGCACTGTGAAGGAGATTCAACAAGTGCATCTCAATCAACTTGACTCGCTCAAGTCAAAAGCTGGTGATGAACTGCTCGTCAAAGAAAAGAATTTAGCCAAGATGAAGACGCAGCTCGTGCGTTTACTTGAAGAGGTTGGAACGTCATAAAGGTAGTAAAATAAAGTTTGTACATTAACAATAACCGATGATTTGCGAGGCCTCCCAAGAATCTCCCGCCTGTACGACCACGCCTTGCACGTTGGCGACTTCAACGCACACCATGCTGTGGTATTCTTCGTCGCCGAAATCACCCATTTTCTTCGCCTTTTCAATCCACGGATTCCACACCACGGTGTCGGGAAGCGTCGGTGTCTTCTCTACCGTAAATTTTCGTCCCTTGACGTCGTCTTCGATGACGAGCGTGTCCACAGTAGATTTATAAATTCTATCCACCTCGAAATTAAACCGCACGCACTCGTCGTCGTCTCGTTTCGCGACTCTGTCTTCTAAATTGTCCAAATACGTCGCGCCCCGCAACCCGCGCACGGAACTTTGCGAACATTCCGCCACGGCAAAATACGTGTGTAGAGCCGTGGTGAACTCTAAAGATGCATCACCACTGGCGTTGTTTTCCACGCGCAGACTCGTGCGCAATCGCTCGCCTTCTAAAGTCACGGTGTATTCCAACACGTACGTCCCAGAGAAGCCCGCGCTCGCTTTGGCGCTCACGTCTCGAGACTCTAACTTCATCGTCACCGATGTCGCCGCGAGCGCTGTCACAACCCACTGCGTGTTGCGCGCAAATCCATGCTGCGCCTCGCACGGCCCCATGTCGCTAAACTGCGGGAAACAGATTGGAATACCGCCGCGAATGGCTTTCACACCATCGAACACGGCTTCACTCGAGCAAAACAACAACTCTTCCTGCGTCGCGTTCACGCGCCACGACGCGACGTGAGCGCCGTGCTGATACACCTCACACGTGTGCGTGTCGTTAGACAGCCGCACGGCGGGTAGGTTGTTTTTTAACGCGATAGTTGTCATGCGTGAAAGTGACGTCTGTCCCGTCGCGCAACGTCGACGTGCGTATTACAAGTACGAGTTACGCGCTTGGTTTTTGCAAATACACTGTGGGATTATATGCCGGCGCCGCTACAAGCACTTTTGGCTTTTTACGTGCATGTGCGTCATTGGCGTTGTTGTCGTCGTCGCATGTCTCGTCGTCGCTCGCCTCCTGGTCGTCGTCGTCGTCATCGAAACACGCGCGCACGAGCGCCGAGCTCAAAAGTGACAGCTCCTGCGCGCGCAATAAATACGCCGCGGACAATCCGCACACGCCTCCACCGACTGCGAAAGATCCTGGGGATGATTCGCTGCTCGCGAGACACGCGCGAACGTCATCTAATATAGACACGAGCAATTCTGACGGCCCCGCGGATGAAATCTCGTCCCCGCAATAGTATTGAAATCTTTCGGCGAATAACGTGAAGAGCAGCTCTGGTTTGATTTCTGCCAATAATTCAGAACTACTCGTTGCTTCTTCGTCCATGCATTCGCTGACGCAACTGCGAAAACGACCCTCTTTAACTTGTTGTTCTTCTGTTTTCGCCTCTTCGTCTTCTTCGCTACTTGAGTCGTCGGCTTCTGGTTCGTACTCGAGCCACTCGTCGTCGTCTTTGGACGCCATGCACAACGCCGTTAAAAGTCCGCGAGATAGACCGCCGTCCTCATCGATTTCAAACTCTATTCCGCCATAATTTTCATTCAACCATTCGTAAAAGTACACAATCGCATGGAAACCCGTCGCCGTCGACGGATTCGAGGCGTTCCAAAAATCATCTGGAAACTGAATCGAGCGCACAACGTTCGTGCGTTCCGCAAACCCGTACTTGTAAAGCAACATTGCATTATCGTGATCGTCTCCGAAAGAATTATACACTTCATCACCTGCTGATATTTCTCGGCAGCTCTCGAGTCTGATTGCGTCCTCCTCGGCGTTTGTCTTTGTCTTTGTCTTTGTCTTTGTCTTTGTCGACGCGCCGACGACGTGAAAATGCGCCCCGTCGCTCAAATGATTAAACAAGTCCGCAAACGGCATCAATCCTTGCCCGAGTTGCTCATCTACAAAAAACGCACGACTCGCCACCACACTCGCCGCGTCTCTAAACGCGTCAAACGTCAACCACGACGACGCGTTCAACGTTTCAACCGCTTCCATCCAATCGCTCTCCATGCGAGCCACGTCTTCTTCGAGCAAAATTTCCACGCTCGTCCCACGCAACACCTTCCGCCGTGCGTCGTCGTCATCGACCCACCAGAACTGCGGTAAGTTCTCTCTCTGAGGAATCATCGCAAAGTACGCCGAAAACGCCGACGACCCATCCTCGACGAACCGTCGCTCGTACGCCACGGCGCACACCACACCAACCTCCCCGAGCGCTTCCAAAACGCCATCCCCAACGTCCCGTCGCAATCGTGACGTCGCCGTGGTAAACACAGCCGTCTTAGGAATCACCGCCAGCGTCGTCCGCGCGTCGATGCGCGTCTTCGCGACGACGCGGAAGCACCCGGCGACGTTGTCCACGTCATCGAGCGCATCCTCGTCAGCAGCACTTTTCGAAACGCATTCAATCCCGACGACGCCGCGGTCGACGACGATCCCGAACGCGTCACACCAGCGCTCGAAACGCTCGATGATGGCATCGCGCGCGCGCATTCGCGCCCGGCGTCGGCGTCGACGACTGCGGATGCGGATGCGCGCGGTGTCCCCGTCGCCACTGTGTGCCTCGCGCGCGCGCCATGCCTCACGCCGCCGTCGCGCCTTCGCCGTCGCCGACGCCGCGTTGGCGCGCGCAGCACCGCGCGCGCGTTCGCCGCGTTCGCGCGCGCGCCGCGCCGACGCCCATCGACGTCGTCACCGTTGACGAATACGCCGAAAAGCTCAAACCGTTGGCGCAATCGGCGACGCTCGTGGGTGCGTTTTATGACTCTCGAGTCAATGTCATCGCGCGCGGGGCGCTGCGCGCGTGCGCGATCCCGCTCCTCGATCGCGGGTTTCATCGCGGGCACGGCGTGTTCGATGCGTGCGCGATCCGAGGTGGAGGCGCGCACGCGCTCAGGGCGCACGTGGAAAGGTTGGTGTCGTCGGCGCGCGAGGCGAGGATTGATTTCAATCGAGACGCGGATGAAATCGAGGCGATTGTGATGGCAACGATCCGTGCGAGCGGCGTGCGGGATGGTCAAGCGAGAATGTATGTCACGAGCGGTGTGGCGCGGTCGTTTGCGTTGACGGATATGGGTGATATGGCGTCGTTTTATGTCGCGTGCTACGCCAAGGCGCCGGATGTGGATGGAGACGCGCGCGCGATGCGGGACGGTTGGCGCGCGGTGAGTTCGCCGATTCCGATTAARCCACCAAAGTATGCGAGGTTGAAGTCGACGAATTACATGCCAAATGTGCATTGCGCCATGGATGCGAGCGAGCGCGGGGCAGATGTTGGGTGTTTTTTAACGACGGATGGCTTCATTGGGGAAGGCCCTGGCGCAAACGTCGCGTTTTTAACGCCCGACGGGACGTTACGGACGCCACCGGCGACTGAAGTGCTCGGTGGGATTACCATTCGTCGCATTAAAGAGCTCATTGAGATGCCAGCGAATGCAAAGGCTCTACGTAAGGTGGGTGTCAAAAAGTTTGACGACTCGCAGCCGCTCTCCGCGTTTGTCGTCATCGGCGCCGAAGAAGCCATGTTGATTGGAAGCGCGTGCGACGTTAAACCAATCGTCCAATGGGATGGTAAACTCATAGGTGACGGTACCGTCGGCGCGGCGACGAAATTGCTCGCTGAATTATTAGCGCATGATATGCTTCACGGTGACGCGCGCGTCGACGTCGACGCAATGTGAATGATTTCTCTACTGGTACCGGCAGCAATTTAATTCATGTGTACTTTTACAATGCGAGCGACGCTCGTCGACTAGCATACGTTTGAGCAGCATCGCGTTTGATGCCGCGCTTTCAAATTTGTTTCACACATCGCACCCGGCGCGCCACCTGCGCTGGGACGAATAACGCGCCCTTCGACGCCGTTTACGTCGCATCGCGTCAACGTCCACGCAAAATCCGTCTTTGTTCCCGGACACGTCGGGTCCTTCATCGACGTCGACACCGCGTTCCCGCGACATAAATACCCACCCTCGGCGACGCACTTTGCCTTGGACTCGTCGTAGGTGTGCGTGTGGCATCCCACGGGTGCCGAGCCGCACACGAATGGAAATCGAATTTGATTGTCGCGTCTCCAGTCGGGTAAATTTGCGCAGCACTTCATGTGGGGCAAGTTGCAAATTTTTGGACGCACCCAGGCGTCGGCGTCGGGCACCTTCAAGCCGTTTTCAGCAGCGAACGCTTGCGCAGCTTGAAGCGCGGTGTTTTCTAGAGAACCCAATTCATCGTACAGGTTGAAGTTTGTCTTGGATCCGGGATTGACGCAATCTGAAGAAGATTCGTCGACTGGGGACGGGGGCGTCGACGAGGACGTCGACGTGGGATAGAATGGGGACGAGGAGGAGGAGGACGACGACGACGACGCGGGCTCGACAGGAGCTGTCGAGTCTTGCGCGTCGGCGCAATCTGCACCGGTGCACCCATCATAAAATGGAACGCCGTTCGTGTTGATGACGACATCCACGTTGACGTTGATGTTGTACGTCTTCGCGGCGTCTGCGTCTGCACCCGGCGACGTCGATGATGGCACGGACGTCGGCGCGGGCGCGACGCTCGGCGCAGACGAATCTCCGCTCGTCGAGTCGCTCGGTGCGTCACTCGATGGATAGGCTGAATCGCTCGACGGACTGTAGACTTGCACCACGGGATCCAGTACGGTTTGCGTGGTTTCTACTGGTAAACCGGCGTTTTGCAAATCAACCGCCAGCGCGTCGTTCCAACCATTCAACACGTCAATCACCTCTTGCGCTTGCGCGTCGGTGCTCACGCGTACGGTGACGTAAAAGCTGAGCGTGCTCGATGTCGCGAGTAATCGACGATGCGATGCGCTCACGGTTTCGATGGTGGTGAAACGAATGTCCGTGGGGGACAAGTGCAAGAGTTGACCCATGACTTGACGAAACGACGCTTGCGCTTGGGCGTCAAACGTCTCCACAGTGTAGTCGCTCTTAACTTCGACTTGCGTGAACACCTCTCGCGTCCATGCGGTGGCGTTGGTTGGAATAGTTTCTACGGCTTCTTCGCGATCCTCGACGAGCGGAACATCGCCGACATAGACGGTGCTCGTCTTGGTGCAACCCATGAGGTTCATGATGTCGACGAGTTGCGTGTTCTTGGTGAATTTGGCATCCGTCATGCTCTTGAGCGTTTGACTAATGTCGTTCGCTTGGGACTCATCTTCGGCGGTGATGTCAAAATGTACGAGAACGTCGATGATGTTGTCTTCGACTGCTGGCGCTTCGAGTTTCACCACGGCGACAGTGCTGTCAGGAATATTGAAGAGCTGCGCCATGCTTTCGGTGAACGCATTTGATTGCTGGAAACCAAACGTGTTGACGACGTAGCCCGTGACCACCATCTTGTCCGTGACGTGCCATTCTCGTTTGGGCGGCGTCGTGGATTCCGGAACCGTTGATGGATACGTTGATGGTATGGTGGATTCCGGCGTCGGAGATTCTGGCGTCGTCGACTCTGGCGTCGTCGACTCTGGTCCTTGACTCGGCACAGTGGATTCCGGTGTCGTTGATTCCGGCGTCGTTGATTCCCAAGGCAGGGTGCTGTCATCATCGTGCGGGTAGCTCGGCACCGTTGATTCTGGCGTCGTCGACTCTGGCGTCGTCGACTCTGGT
>WMKK01000013.1:272852-508738 GCA_012295225.1 Ostreococcus mediterraneus
TCGTTGATTCCCAAGGCAGGGTGCTGTCATCATCGTGCGGGTAGCTCGGCACCGTTGATTCTGGCGTCGTCGACTCTGGCGTCGTCGACTCTGGTTCTTGGCTCGGCGGCACGGTGGATTCCCAAGGCGAAGTGCTATCATCATCATACGGGTAGCCATCTTCATCTGGATAACCAAGTGGGTCAGCTCCATTCATCTCAGCAAGCGCCGCATCAACACGTCTCTTCTCTTCGATCAATCCTTCAGGAAGAGCGAGCGCCGCTACTTGCTCGTCTCGAGCTTCGCATTGACGATCCGACGGTGCTTTGTAATACGTCGCAGCGCCATCGATACCTGCACTCGTCTTGGCACTTTCTCTCCACACGTGCGCCTCGTAACCCAATGGAAGACGAAGCAGCGCGCAGTGCGAAGGATCAGTAGCGGTTCTGTTGAAATAATTGAACGCATGACACTGCATCGTCTCTTCGCACACCTTGGCGCACGCTTCGGGTGACGCGCCGACGAAAGAAAACTTGAACTTGTTCATACAGTTTGCGCGAGATGCCACAGCGTCGCACTCGCCAGACTCGCATGGTTCAATATCAGCTGAACTGCAAAGATGACATGAACGGCTTTTCACGCTAAACGTCTTGCAATTCTCAGTCTCTCTACACTTGTCAAAACATTTGGAAAGTGATGCGACAGAACCTTTGAATTCACCCAAGTCTTTGCATGTCTCCGCTTTGACGGCGCACGTCTCCGGATCAAATTTCACATCCACTTTGACTGTTTTCCCAGGAATCTTTTCAACTTGACTCTGATATGGTAACATATGCTTTGGTCTATGCGCGAGTTTGCCTTGACGATACGTGAACATGTATCGACTTTGGCAGTCTGGCGCGTACAGCTTTTTGCAATTCGTGACGCCCATGCCGCACATAGCGCCCTTGACGTACGTCTGCGACTGTCCTAGACTCGCAGTCGACACATGCATCGCGTGTCTAGACGTGGCGATCGCGAGCATAGAAGAACCAATCGCAATCGCTCTGAATTTTACGTCTTCAAAACTTGCGCGTTTGCGTCGTGACGGCGAGCTCGTCGACGCTACTTCTTCATCGAGGACCCCAGCGCGTCCCGCACCATAAGCTGAAACACTCTCTTCACCGACAAGTGAACGTTTAGACTCCACGTCGATAGTTCCAACACCTTCGTACATCGCAACGAACGCATACACAGCAATGCACGCGAATACTAATGATGCGGTGTTGAACCCAATCGCGCTGCGGCGAGTCGCGTCTTGAGCATCGCCCAGTGCTGCGACTGCGATAGCTTTTCTACCATGCGGTACTTGCATGTCTACTCCAAGCGCACTGGGTTGTTCTGAGCTACGGTCAATATTGACTGGAACAGTTTCTGACACCAAACTTTGGTCAAACCAAGGACGACTCACGACTCGCTTCATCACTGTTTCATCCGCGCCTAGAGTTACCAACAGCTGCCTGTCTTCTCCGTTCCATCGCCTATAAATGCCAAGTTTTGGGCCGTAATTCCATCCTCGTTCATCGGATGCGATTGCATTAAACTTGTACATGCCGTTTTTGACGCATGCCGAGTGCATTCTTGCAACACCATACTCGGATGGCTTGAACGGCGTCGTCATCGTCAACACTTGTTTGTCGTCAGTGTCGTGCATCGTCCAGCCCATACCATGAGGCGGCACGCCATCGCCGTGCGTAGACGTCTGCACAACGACTGACAATTCTGCTTCATCAATGTCGCACGTCTTCGGAATATGAAATTCAAAGTCGCCGTTGAGTTTCATGTTGTCCCGCGTCTCGTCTTGCGCCGCGGCGTACACATGATTTGCTTCGTCAAACAATGCCTCTGAACGCACGAGCAAGTACGCGTACCCGTCTTTCGGATCGCCATCAGCACGCGTAACACGCACAGCTAATCGATCATCTACGGTCCCGTACGTCGCCGCGCCATTGACGCGCAAAGAGTATGAGCGACCTTCGAGGAGGCACATGCGCTTTTCACCCGACGCGTGCTTGGTCCATTCAGACACGAGCGTGCCATCCGACGTAAATATCGCGTGATTAATCTGTCGCTTTGCTCCGGCATTGCTACTAAACGCCGTGCCTACGACCACATCTACACACGGACCTAATTTCTTACCGAGCTTACTCACGCGCTTGCTCTTCGCCGGAAGCGTCATCGACGAGTATCTCGTCTGAGCTCGCGCCTTCAAATCTTCATCACGCATCATCAGCACATCTCCGTGCTGATTTTCTACTCTAAACGAAACACTTTTACCTTCATCATCACCAGGCTCGGTGGTGATTCCCAGGTTTTGCGTCTCACCCGGTTCCAAACACGACGCGTGCTTTGAACCGCTCTCGTGAAACGTCCACGTCTTACCCATATCGCGTCCATCCTGTGCCGTCACCGTAACACGTGCCCCGCGCGAGACATCAACGATGAAAAACGTCTGTTCACACGTCGCAACATCATCTATAAACTCCAATACCGTCGATCGTTGTGTTTGCAACGCGTCCAACGCCGCGTCAACACCCCGCCTCGCCCGCGTCGATCGTCCGCCATCCACCGCGCCCGTCCCTCGCGCCTCCACCGCGTCCGCATCGCTCACGTCCGCGGCGCCAACCCCATGCACAGCGCACAGCAATACCACCATCGCGCACGCCATCGCGCGGCGCAGCCACGCGCGCCGCGCGCATTCGCAGCGCCATCGTTCATGATTCGCTAACACCATCTTTGGCCTCGATCGCACCGCGCGCCGTGTCGCGCTCGCACGCGCGGTCGCGATCGATGTGCCGTGAGCGTCCGAGCGACGAGAGACGCGCGTCGAGTGCGTCGTCCAGTGCGTCGTCCAGTGCGTCGTCGTCGTCGGCGGCGGCGTATGGCGCGCGCGAGTCGACGTCGCGCCTCGGCGACAGGACGTGACGCCACCAATGTAAACCACCGGTCGGTCGGACACACGTCCGACGTCCGCGCTCGCGACGTTCCGCGCCGCGCAGACCGCCGCGCGGCCGCCGCCGTCGCCGTCGCGCGCGCCGCCGTCGCGCGCCATCGCTTTTGGTTCATCAAGGTCCGGCGCGCGTCGCGAGACGCGATCGCACGCGCGCACGCAGACGCGGTTCGTGCGTGAGGAGCAGCGAGGTGGTTGGCGCCCGATGCGGCGCACGCTCGGGACGGCGTACGCGCACGTCGTCGTGGACGACGACGACGACGTCGATGGCGGCGCATCGTCGTTGGCGCGTTGCTGCGCGGCGACGGCGGGGGAGATGCGCGCGCTCGCGGGATGGTTGACCGACAGAGGCGTGCGAAGGTGCGTGTCGGTGGGGTGCGGTTCGGGCGCGTTCGAGCGCGCGCTCGAGCGCGCGTGCGCTGGACGCGTGTCGTTTGAAGGCGTCGAGCTGGATGTGCTGCGCGGTGACGTTGAGAAGTACGCGAGTATGCGTGTTGGATTGCGTGAGATTCGTCGGGTGCGTCTCGGAGAGACGTTTGACGTGGCGGCGTCGGCGAGAGGCGTCGGCGCGGAGGAGACGTGCGTGATGTATTGTTTCGGAAAGCGCGTGCCGTACGACGAATACGCTCGTCCAGGCACGCATAAATTTGCGCTTGTGATTGGAGACGCGTTAGGGCGATTTGGTGTCAAGGATGACGCGGTCGTGGAGCGCGCGAGCGCCGTGACGTCGCCGACGGCGTGGGACTTGCATGACTTTTCGTGCGAGCCTTTGGGCGTCGACGAACGACCGCTCGACGAGGGCAAAGTAAATAGCAAATTCATAGCGCCATCGCGCACGTTATTCAAATGCGTAGAAGTCATGCACGTGGCGTCTACCATGGGAGCTCGAGGGGCGCTCGCGACACTTTTTGAGAGACAAAGCGTCGGTTGACTTTACTGTGCGGCGCGCGCGCGATGGTGGATGCCCACACCGCGCTCGACGACACATTTCGCGAAATCGTGAATTGTATCTCATTTCACGTCGAGCGCGAGGCTTCAAAATCGGCGCGCGTGCGCTTTCGAGCGTGGTTATCAAAGCTCAATGAAGTCGAGCGCGCGCTCGAGCTGAAGAAAAATCGAAACCTTCACGCGCGTGCGCTGCTCGAGATGCTCCGCCGCGGGCGCGTGACACGGCCCTTTGATGGCATGCCGCGTGACGGGCGTTTAGGAAGATTTGTGCGAGAAGACGGCGTGGGGTTGGAGCTCGAGGGTGCGTTTGACGCGACGGTGGAACGCGAGCGCGTGGCGAGAGACGAGGCGTCGCTTCGTCGCGAACACGATGCTCCGAGTGCGGACGTGGCTTCGAAAGTGCTCTATAATGCGTCGCGCGTTGCAAGAAATACTGGCGCCCGCGTGCATGTCGTGGCGGCAGCGCACGATGATGTTCGAGTGGACGAAGATGTTTCAAAGCGGGACGGTGACGACGTCGTTGCGGAGGACGACGATTGCGACATTACGGCTATATTAGATGGCGTCATTCTCGCCACATCCGGTCGAGTGCAAAATCGCACCACAGAGCGCGAGGCATATCATGGGCGGGCGAAGCGCTCGGCTGGAGCGTCTACGACGGTGGACGACGTCGGGCGTCTTCGGGCTCTGGTGGATGAACTGCAAGTGAAGTTACAGCGAGCTGAGGCTAAGACGGAGCGGCACGCGGCAAAACTTCTCTCATTACAAAATGCACTTGAAGTCGAGCGTAAGGCGCGCGCGAGTGAGTTGATGAGAATTCGAGAGAAGCATAAGCGCGAGGTGAATGCGTTGCTCGCGAATGTTGCCGTCGGTCGGACGCCGCAGAGCGTCTCACGCGGCGCGAGACGCGAATCCGTATCATCACCGCCGCCGCCGGTAGTGAGTGCGGATGATGAATTCGATGCATTCATAACAAGCTTTGTGAGTGAAACTGAGCGGTTGCGTGGGCGACTGGAGAGAAAGCAGCCGATACTTTAGCGTCGTAGTCGAGCGGCAAAAGTTGAAGAAAGCTGTCGCGATAATTGTTGCATAGCGTAGTGTATTTAAAACGTGTGATTGTATCGTATCTATAGCCCATAAAGTTCGGTATACTTGTTGGTCAGATAGTCAATGTACTCTTGCGCGTCCAGAGGTTTGCCAGTCACGCGCGTTAACAATTCATCCGCTGACTCGCATTCAGAGCCGACGACGTGAACGTTGACGCGAAGCCATTCGCGCAGCTCGGCAAATTCACCCTTTTCAATCTTCGCGTCCAAATCGGCAATCTGCTTGTGCGCAGTGTTGTAAATTTGAACAGCGTACATTGAGCCGAGGGTATAGGTTGGGAAATAGCCCGGAAGTGCGCCGCTGGACCAGTGGACGTCTTGAAGCACGCCCTTTGCGTCGTCGGTGATATCCACACCCAAATACGCCTTCATCTTCTCGTTCCATTTCGCCGGCAGGTCATCAATAGCAATAGAACCATCCATTAAGCCAAGTTCGAGCTCAGTCCGCAAAAAGATGTGCAACGGATACGTCAACTCGTCGGATTCGACGCGAATGGTTGACGGATTTTTCACCGTATTCATCGCCGCGTAGAGCGTATCGGCGGACACGCCATCGAATTCCGCAGGAAACGTCGCTTGCAACTCGCGCAACAAGAAGTGCGAAAACGGTTTGCTAAGTGCAACCATGCGCTCCCATAATAACGATTGCGATTCGTGCACGCCCATTGAGTGTGCCTCGCTCACCGGCTGTCCAATGAACTCCTCGCATCGGCCCTGTTCGTACAACGAGTGACCGGTTTCGTGAATCGTCCCCGTGAGACCTTCGGCCAAATCATTCGCCTTGTACCGAGTCGTCATGCGCACGTCATTCGGCCCGCACCCACCCGTGAATGGGTGCACCGACACGTCCAGTCGTCCCTTGGACATGTCAAAGCCGAGTTTGATGGCGATCTCCTTGCTCATTTTCGCCTGCAAATCGACGTCAAATTCACCCTCGAGCGGGTTTTTCACCCCAACCAACGCCGGCGGCGTGTTCTTTTCGTACACTCGACGAATGAGCGGCGCGATGGCGTCGCGTACGGCTGGAAAAATCTCATTCAACCGCGCCTTGGTCATTCCGCGCTCATAGTCATCCAACGCCGCGTCAAACGCATCCTTTCCTGGCGCCACCAACGCGCATCGCGCCTTGGTGAGCTCCAAACTCTCCTTCAAAACCGGTGCAAACATGCTGAAATCACTCGCCGCGCGCGCCTTGACCCAATCCTGGTACCCGCGCGAGTGCACCTCCGCCATGCGTCTTACCATCTCGTTCGGGACGCGCGTCGCCTTGGCGTACGCGTCTCTCGCCAACCTCAAATTCGCCACATCCTTCGCCCCATGGCATTCCGCGTCACCCAACGCCTTACCCAACGCCGCCGACGTCTTCATCTCGTGAATCACACCGGCGAGCGTCGCCAGCGCCGCGCCCCGCGCCTTGGCTGCACCCTCCCCGCTCGGCATGATGACGAGCTCATCCCAACCCGCGAGCCCCGACAACGACTCCAAGCGCGACGCATCGCCCAGGATGCGCTTCACGTCCTCATACGCCGCGTTATTCGCATCGTGTGTCGTCGCCATCGCGCGCGCCGCGCCCGTCGTCCGTCGTCTCGGGGCGCGCACGGAACCCAACACGCAGCACCGAAGCGTCGTCATATGACGCCGCGCGCGACGCCGTGGGGCGTCTCGGTCTCGGCGCCGCCGCGATGCGCGCCGCGGTGGTTGCACGCATCGCGCGTGATGCGCGCCGCGCGATGCGCGCCGCGCGCGACGGTGCGCGTCCACGCGCGATGCGCATCATCGCGCGCACCGTCGGGTCGTTGGGCGCATCGCCTCGGCGCGCGTGCCGACGACGAGGCGCGCGCGATTGCGGACGCGGACGCGGACGCGGGCGATGGAGACCCATGGGCGCGCGATGTCGGCCCTGGGTTGCTCCCGTCCGCCGTCGTCGCCAACGTTGGGGCGTTTTTGTTTGGGTACCACACGGCGGTGTGCAACGCGCCGCTCGCGGCGATGGCGCAAGACTTGGGCTTTGCGAGCGACGATGGGTTGAAAGGCATCGTCGTGAGCGCGTTAGTCGTCGGTGGTGCCGTCGGTGGGCTCTCGGTGGGTGGGTTTAGCGATGGGTACGGGCGAAAGGCGGCGTTGATGGCGGCGAGCGCGCCGTTAGTGGCGGGGGCGTTGGTGAGCGCGTGGGCGCCGAGCGCGTGGGCGATGATTGCTGGGCGGTTTATCACCGGCTTGGGCGTCGGTGCGTCGTCGCAAATTGTACCGCTGTATTTGAGTGAAATTTCTCCGCCCGCGCTGCGTGGGACGCTGAATGGGTTTAGGAGATTGGCGTACGTGTTTGGATGTTTGGCGGCGTTTTGTTTGGCGGCGCCGCTCAAGGATGACGGCGGCGAAGGATGGTGGCGGCCGTTATTTAGCGATGCCGCGGTACCCGCCGCTGCGCTCGCGATTGGGGCGTATTTTATTGCGCAAGAATCTCCGGTGTGGTTATTGACGCAGGGTGAAGATTCGGCGAGGGAGTCGCGTCGGTCGCTCGCGGCGTTGCAAAACATTCGGGGACGCGCCGCGGTGGCGTGGCAGAACGGCGTCAAGGCTGCTGCGGCGCGAGCGCGTCCCGATGAGGGGACTGACGAGATAAATGATGACAACAGTGACGCCATCGCGCAAAGCGCTGACGCAGCAGTTGGAAACGCCGACGCAAAAGGCAAGGAGAGCTTGTCCGGTTGGGCGCAATTGTTTTCCGAGGAGAAAAACCGTCTTCCGCTGACGATTGGTCTCGGCTTGTGCTCGCTCGCCGCGTTCAGTGGATCAAACACGGTGATTTTTTACGCCAGCACGGTGTTCACGCAAGTTGGAATAGTCGATCCTAACATTCTCACGTGGGCTGTGGGCATTCCAAACGTCGCCGGTGGTTTCATCGCTTTGGCGTTGAGCGACCGAATGGGTCGTCGACCGCTCTTACTCGCGTCATTTGGCGGCATGGCCACGTGCTTAGGATTACTCGCCACGGCGGCGTATTTGACGCCGTCAACTGACCTTACGGGATTCTGCGCCGACCCCGCGCTCGGAAAGATTATCGACGTCGGTTTATCTGACTCGTTTTCCTATTCGACGTCGGCGTCGGCGCGAATTTGCGCCGACTTGGGATCGGCCGCAATCGATTCCGGCCCGGATCAGCCCGAAGCCGCGGTCGCGCTCGTCACCATTCCCCTATATGTGTTGTTTTTCTCCTTGGGCGCGGGTCCAATTCCTTGGTTGTTGTACAACGAAGTATTTCCCACGCGCATTCGAGCTCGGGCGGTGTCGATGTGCACGGCGTTGAACTACGCCGCGAACAGCGTTGTCGGCGCGACGTTCCTACCCATGGTTTCCGCCACGGGACTATCGGGCTCATACGGCCTGTACGCAGTTCTCTGTGCGTGTGGGTACGTCTTCGTCGACCGTAACGTCCCCGAAACCAAAGGATACAAGCTCGAAGAAATTGAAGACATGTTGCTCGCAAAGCGACGCGGCTCGTCGTCTTAAAAACTGTACTTTTACCGTAGCATCGTAGTATTCATTATTGTCCGTATTGTTGTAATCATCTCAACTATCGTTAGTTATTACAATCGCACGCTTCGTGCGGTGAAGATGACGATTGGTTGTCATTGTAGTACACGTTTTTCAGAGATTTGTTTTTCGCATTCGAGTCCCGCGGCGTCGTCGACGCTCGCGCGAGCGAACCCGCGACGGGTTCACTCACGTCGCCCGCCCACCACCGCGTGAGACAATAAATCAGCCGTCGTGGAATTTAACACATAGATTAAATTTTCCCCACCACCGCGTCACGTACACGTCTCTCAGCGCTCGATACAACACTCTCCGACGGCGCTCGACCGCTCGCGCATTCGCGAGCGCTCGCGCGCTTTACCGCCCTCATCCTCCCACCGCCGGCGCGCTGTGATCTATCGTGCGCACGTTCGAATACCCACGAACGCTCGCACTGCCTCCACCCCCCGCGTTCGCGCGCACGCGCCCCGGCGCCACCGTCGTCGTCGTCGTCGCGCGGCTCGCGTACGTCTCGGCGTACCCGGGCTCGAGCATCGTCCTAAAAAACGCCACGACGACATCCACGCACGCCCAGAGGGTGCCGATCGGGGAAAACGGCGCGCGTGCGCGCACGGTGCCGCCGCTCACGTACGCCGACGACGCCGCCATGCTCGCGCGTCGACGAATGCGACCGCTGGAAGCGACCGCGGAAGCGATGGTCGGGCGCGGGCGCGTTCGGACATTCGGCGCTGGTCCGTTTTAGATGTGTGTGATTATCGCTCGAGGGCGCGGCGGCGGCGTGGCTCGCGCCGCACACCGCGCGCGCGCCCATGGCGCCGCCGGCGACGTCCTCGGCGTGCGTGACGAAAGAATGCATATTCACCCTCGCCCTGCACCCGAGCGCGCTCGCGGACCCGCTCGCCGGTGCGCGACGGGTGCTCGATGGGATGATGATGAAGCATTCGCCGGCGCTCGGCGGCGTGCTCATGGCGTACGAAGACGAGCGATTGTGCGGCGAGGACGAGGTGGATGGCGACGCGAGCGATGGGAGTGCGTCGAATGAGTCGACGTCGATGTGTGATGACGTGGTGCGGGAGAGGTTTGGGGTGGTGTTGCATGCGTCAGGGTACGTGGACGTGGCGGTGCGGTGCGCGTGTCGGGTGTTTCACCCCGCGCGCGGAAGTCGGTTGGTTGGTGTGGTGAATAAATGCTCGCATGATTTCATCGGAGCGTTGGTGTTGGATGTATTTAATGTGGCGATATCGCAGGAGAATATACGGGAGGAGTTGGTGAGTTGTCCCGAGGAAGGGAGCTGGAAGAGCGCGTGGGACGACGCGCACGCGTTGCGCGTCGGGTCGCACGTGGTGTTTACGGTGAAAGATATCACGGAGAGCGATGACGTGGTTTTATTAGTAGGTGCCATGGAAGAGGAAGGTACGGGTGAGCGCGAATACGTCGCGCGTTCGTCGAGTGGGATTACGTCGATTGAGAGGAAATTACTCAAGCGCTCTGAACCCAAGGCGAAAAAGGAAAAAAAAGAGAAAAAAGACAAGGCGGACAAGAAGAAAGAAAAAAAGGAGAAAAAAGAGAAGCGTTCGAAGCGCGACGGCGAGGACGATGGAGACAACACAGTTGACGCCAAGCGTGCCAAGGTCAAGTGAAACTGGACCGCTCACCAGAGATAATAATCAAACTAGCAGTAGCCACGTAGCTCGACGTCCGTCGCGTGCGAATACCAACCTTGAACGTCGCGAGCGTATACTCAAAGCCGCATAATTCGCCACCTCGCACCTTCCGTCGCGGACGCGAACGAATACGCGCACACCATGGCATATCCTAAAAAGCTCTCCGCCTACATGGCGTACTCCACCGCGCATCGCGAGGACGCCAAAGCCGCGCTGATCGCCAGTGGGAACGAAAAGCCAACGATGGGGGACGTGGCCAAGCACATTAGCGCCAAGTGGAACGCATTGAGTGACGAAGAGAAAGCGGTGCGTGACGCGTGCGATGTCATTCTCGTCCCCGTGTCGTCGTGTGTTCGAAATCGAGCGGGATCCCGCGCGAGGTGACGGAAAGGCTGCGTCAGGTGCAGCGACAGATGGCGCACACGTTTAAAAACCAAAACCACACGACTGACGTCGATTCCCTCACGCACGCGCAGGCTTTGAAAGCGCAAACAGAAAAGGAATACGAACAAGCGGTGGCGGAGGCCGTAGCGCGCGGGGAGGCACCGGAAGAGAAGGATGGTGGCGATGGCGCGGATAGGCTCGCGGATGGGAGCGAAACCGTCTTGCCGGTGGCGCGCGTGAAGCGCATTATTAAATTGGATAAAGATGTCAAACAAGCGAGCGCAGATGCGATTAAATGCATTACTAAGGCGTGCGAGTTATTTTTAGAAGGCTTAGCGGTTGGTTCTCATGTGGGCATGCGCGCTGCGAAGAGAAAAGGGGTACAGTATAAGGATTTAGAAACGTTTGTGTTGCGCCGCGGCAAGTATGAATTTCTGCACGACCACGTGTGGGCGATGCGGCCGAAAGATACGGACAAGGGTGGTGATGGCGACGATGACGACGATGACGATCAACCGAGTGCAAAGAAAGCCAAGCAAATCACCGACGCTAAGGGATCGCATAGATTGACGGAATTTTTCAAGTCCGCATCGGCGGCGAGCCAACCGGCGAGCCAACGCGGCGAGGTAATTCCTGAAACTCAAATCGCCACGCAAGAGGGTGAGGACGTTGAATAGCAAAGAATGTCAGTCAATTACACGTACGGTAAAATAATGCGATCTTGTGTGAGTGTGTGTGTAAGCTCGACGTCTGTCTCTAAAAAGGTGTACATCGCAACGCACAGAGCAAAAAACTCTTCACTGCGAAAGACACGACGACGGCCCACCGCGGCGTATGTTTTAAATGCGAAATCTAATCGATCGAAATCAAACTAAAGTGCACGCGCACTAGATGATGAAATCTCGTGCGCTTTGTACCGTCTACCTTGCTCGCTTACGGAAGTTTGTCGTACACGCCATCCACGCGTCGCGCGCCGCTACTCCGCGCCACCCTGTGCCAATACTTGGCTTCATCTAAATCCTCATTACACCCATATCCTTCCGTAAGCATCTGCGACGCCAACGCCGCCGCAGCAACATCCCCATTCTTCGCCGCGCGTAATGTCTCAATATACCACCTCGACGTCGCATCCAACACGCACTCCTTCAACGGTCCGCGCGTCAGCGGCTCCAACGTGTCCTCCACGACGTACGCCTTCATCTCGTGCGTCGCGTCATGATTCGCCATCGCCCCAGACGCCCCGCGCCCATCATCATCACTCGACGACGACTCACTCGACGACGACGAATGATGCGGACGCTTATGCTGTCGCCCGTGACACGCGTCGCATAAATCAAAATCCTCGCACCGCTCGCACACCCAACGTTTGCGCAAAATGGGTAAATCCCCGCACGCGTCGCACGAATACTGCAGCGATTTCTTCAGCACGCTCGGTTCGTACATGCTCCCACGGCGTCCTCGCGCCCGTCGCACGCCGTCGCGCGTCGCGTCGCGTCGCACGTGTACCCACCGCGCGCGCGCGCGTGTGCCCGCGCGCCGGTGGGTTATCCACGGCGTGGACTGGAACTCGCGCGCGATCGATCGCGCGCCGTGGTGCGATCGATGCGCGCATCGATGGACGGCGTCGCGCGATCGATCGCGCCATCGATCGATCGATCGCGCGTGCGGGTCGATGGCCTCGCGCGCGTGCGTGCGGTCGGTCGGACAAAAAAACGCACGGCGACACAAAAAACGCACGCGGTGTCACCGCACAGTGCGTCGTCGTCGTCGTCGTCGTCGTCGCGATGGTTCGTCGTCGCGCGACGGTGATGACGACGATGGCGGTGATGGTGGCGGCGACGCCGTCGGAGGCGACGACGTGCGCGTACGCGGCGCGAAGGGAGACGTGCGCGGGGCGGATGGGATTCGACGCCGCGAGCGCGAACGCGAACGCGAGCGCGTGTGGTGGTGCGATGTACGGTGCGGTGGTGTGTGAGACGCATGGGCATGGGATTACGTTTGATGGGGCGTCGACACGGCTCGCGGCGTCGGCGTCGGCGTCGGCGTGGGTGCGCGCGGTGCGCGAGAGCGAGGCGTTTACGATTGAAATAGCCGCGTCGCTGCGTTCGACGTCGAGCGGCGGCGCGGGCGCGAGTGGGCGACAGCCTCTCATCACGCTTTCCACCACGGATGTTGCTGGTGAGGAGGAAAACGCGTGCTTGGAAGAGATTGGTGGGTACGACTTGGCCGTGTGGCTTCAAAACCGACGCGTGTTTGTGGAAATCAGAGAACCATGGCTGTACGACGGTTCGCTGTCGTGTTCATCTACGTCGGTGTTTGATTGGACTGGCGTGCAAACGCTTAACATTGGTGACATTCATCGCATCGCTGTCGTGTACGACGTGAATGGCATTCGCGTATGGGTAAACGACACGCTGTCGTTTCCTCCGCCGCTGCGGCTGGATTTCAAGCTCAGCCCGGGCGGCGCAGCGGCGTCCATGTGGGACGCGACGTCCTCGTCTCGGTTCGTGCTTGGCGCATATGGAGGAGCATATTTTCGAGGTACAATGTACGACGTGCGTCTGCGCGACCGCGCGCTGAATGCGAGTGAAATCGCAGAACTCGCCAAGGCGCCGCTCGCCAACGCCTCGCCGCATCCGACGTCACAAAACATCACGATGGCTGAAGACACCATCGCCACAATTTCTCTCGACGCCGTGGACGCCGATGGAGACGGCATCTTCTTTGATATCGTGCGATTGCCGAATCGCGGCGCCCTTTTTGCAGACAGCGCGTGTGTTGAACCAATTACGGTTACGCCGCATCGATTACGCGCGCCAGAGGTGTGGTACGCGCCCGATCGCAACGAGTACTCGCCGCCTGACGTCGACTACGCGTCGTTCGAGTTCATCGCCACCGATGACGCTGCCATGGTTAATTTAAATGATCGAGCCCTAGTGCGCGTGCGCGTGACGAGCGTGAATGACGCGCCGGAACCATCACAGGTGAGCGTCGATTCGATGGTTTCGATTCTAGGATACGCGCCGACGCGCGCGCGATTCGCCGCGCGAGACGTCGACCGGACGTGCCCGCCAGACTACCCTGACTGCGTGAGAGACTCGTTCACGTCAGTCGTCATCACTCGTGCGCCAGCGCTCGGGACGTTGTATGCATCGTGCGATGATGATGTCGCGCTGGATGGCGCCGCCGTCGCGCGCGACGGTTGGACGAGATCATCCGCGCCCGGAACGGATGACGACGGATTGTTATGCTTTACGTACGTGTACAGCGGCGATGCTGTCATGGGTGACACACGAGATGCCGTTGAATACGTCATCCACGACGCGCACGGGGCGACGAGCGCGACACTGAAAATGGAATTTAGCATTCAATCGCCGTGCGTCGCGCTTAGCCGCGAGCACGTCGTCGATGAGGACGCCAAAGGTGACGTGAAGTTCACCGCGGCGTGTGTCGATTCGACCGTCGCGAACGGCACAGTTGCGCATATATCGATGTTACCTAGGTACGGCACAGTGTCGACGGAGATGATGGAATTACGCGAGTCATCGTGTTCGATTGAGCAACGCGCGGCGTGCGAGACGTGGGCGAATGATTACGGAGGAGGTCAATACGACGATGTTCGATGCGTGTGCGGCGCGATTGAATACTCGCCGGCGCGTGATTATTTCAACACTCCGAGTGTTGACGTATACGGGGATACGATTGCATTTGATGACGCGTACGCACCGCCGTGGCCAGTCGGCTCGGCGGATGCGATGCGCGTGATGCTCGCGACGACGAATGGGTGGCGGACAATTCCGTACGTGACATACGTTTGGGTGCGTGCGCGTGCAGACGCGCCGACAATTCGAATCGATCGTCATCGATTGCGTAATATTGAGCCAATCGTGCCTGACTCGACGTCATATGTGCTGTCAAATGCCATTGACATTGACGCGCATCCAGATTACGACGTCGACGCCATGGCGGTGACGGTGTGGAGCGCAACCGCGCGATCACTCGAATTAATCGCCACCACAGATGTGCTCGAAAATGCCGGCGTTTCAACCGGCGTCAGTACGTCGCATCTTCTTCCGGATGTCGATACCCGTCCCAACGCCGTACGCTTTATCGGCGCGGCGTCGGCGATTCGCCAGACGCTGCGTTTCGGCGCCATCGCGTACGTGCCCTTCGACGCCACCGTACCCGCCTTCTACGACGTCATCCACGTCCGCGTCGTCGTTGGTCTCCGACCACTCACCACCCCACAGTGCGTGTCACCATGGCAAACCCCACCGTGTCGTTTCACATCCATCATCGATGTCCCTCGGTGCGACGCCGTCGACGTCGGCGGCGCGACGTCGCCCTGCGCCGTCGACACCGAATTCCTCCTCCCAATCGCCGATGCCCCAACATACATCGCTCAAGCCTTAGATCAAGACAACCCACAAAATAGAACGCGCGCTGAACGCGCCGCCATCGTCTTCGCCATCGTCTTCGCCTTCGCCTTCGTCGCCACCGCGTTCGCGCTCAAGCTCCTCAAATGCCTGCGCGCGGGGCTTATAGGAAGCTTTTAATCACACATATACAACACTTATTTACACTATATATACCTCATTCACGCACGACACACACATATATTATCTACAGTACACGTTCTCGCACCCATCCTCCGCGTGATAAAAGTATTTACCCCACGAGTGACGACATCATCTGCGTGTACTGTGACACGAAATAGCCATGTATGTATATAGTGTTATATTTCAGAGTCACGATTGGTCATCGAGTCCCTCGGATTTCTTTTCGGAAAAGCGCGCCGGCGGCGGGCGGTGTCGAGACAATCCCGACCGCACTCGCGCGCGTGCACCCACGTGCGTCTCGAGACACCCCCCGAGCACGCTAATCACGCACCATGGTGAAGGTACGACACACGCGATATATCTCGCGGCGTTCTATCGCCTCGGCGCGTCACGAATGACGTCGGAACGTCGCCGAGCACGGCGCGCGCGCGGCGGATTACTGCAGCGTTCGATCGCGGGTGACTGACCTCTCTGATAATTGTGTTTTTTCGTCGACGCGCGTAGTTTTCTATCGATGAGCTCCGTCGCCAGATGGACCACAACAAGAACATCCGTAACATGTCTGTTATCGCACACGTCGATCACGTACGTATTTTTGATCGCGTAGCGCGCGGTGTTTGGGAGGGTTGATGCGGATCGCGCGGAACCCTATTGTGGGATTAGGTTGCGTTGGGCGGTGGAATATTGCGTCGGGCGCGCGCGCTGGATGGAGAGCGGGTGCGATCGGTGCGCGTATGGTGTGCGTGAGACCTCGTGGGTGGGTTCCTCGCGCTCGAGCCGCGGGTTTGGCGATTGCCGCGATGTCGAGGGCGGCGTGGAGAGGTGAGCGAGACGTTCGCGACTGACGCCGATTGTTTGCCGTGTGCAGGGTAAATCTACGTTGACGGATTCTCTCGTCGCTGCGGCGGGTATCATCGCGCAAGAAAATGCCGGTGATGCGCGTTTGACGGATACCCGTCAAGATGAGCAAGATCGTTGCATTACCATCAAGTCGACTGGTATTTCTCTCTTCTACGAAATGGCTGACGAAGACCTCGCGCGCTTGCCGAAGACCGTGCCGCGCGACGGTAACAACTACTTGATCAACTTGATTGATTCCCCGGGTCACGTTGATTTCTCTTCCGAAGTGACTGCGGCTTTGCGTATTACCGATGGTGCGCTCGTTGTTGTCGACTGCGTCGAAGGGGTGTGCGTGCAAACCGAAACCGTGCTTCGTCAAGCGCTCGGTGAACGCATCAAGCCCGTCATGACTGTCAACAAGCTCGATCGCTGCTTCCTCGAACTTATGCTCGATGGTGAAGAAGCTTACCAAAACTTCTGCCGTGTGATCGAAAACGCCAACGTTATCATGGCGACGTACACGGACAAGGCTCTTGGCGACGTGCAAGTTGCTCCGGAAAAGGGCACCGTGTGCTTCTCTGCCGGTCTCCACAACTGGGCCTTCACCTTGACTGTCTTCGCCAAGATGTATGCCTCCAAGTTCGGCATCGACCAAGATGCGATGATGGCCAAGCTTTGGGGCGATAACTTCTTCGACCCGAAGGAAAAGAAGTGGACGAAGAAGAACACTGGTTCCAAGACGTGCATGCGCGCCTTCGTTCAATTCTGCTACGAGCCGATCCGTCGTGTCATCGAAGCGGCGATGAACGACAACAAGGACAAGCTCTGGCCAATGCTCGAAAAGCTCCAAGTCAAGGACAAGTTGAAGCCTGCTGATTTGGACTTGCTCGGCAAGCCTTTGATGAAGCGTGTTATGCAAACTTGGTTGCCGGCGGACGTCGCCCTTCTTGAGATGATTATCTACCACTTGCCGTCCCCGGCGACTGCGCAAAAGTACCGTGTCGATACTCTCTACGAAGGTCCGCTTGATGACAAGTACGCCGAGGCTATCCGCAACTGCGATGCCTCTGGTCCGCTCATGTTGTATGTGTCCAAGATGATTCCGACTGCCGATAAGGGCCGTTTCTTGGCCTTTGGTCGTGTTTTCTCTGGTACCGTGCAAACTGGCCAAAAGGTACGCATCATGGGCCCGAACTACGTTCCGGGTGACAAGAAGGATTTGTACATCAAGTCCATCCAGCGTACCGTGTTGTGCATGGGCCGTCGCCAAGACTCTGTCGACAACGTGCCGTGCGGTAACACCGTCGCAATGGTTGGTCTCGACGCGTTCATTCAAAAGAACGCGACGATTACTGGTGAGAAGGAAGAAGAAGCGCACACGATCAAGGCGATGAAGTTCTCTGTCTCCCCTGTCGTGCGCGTCGCGGTTGAGTGCAAGAACTCCCAAGATCTCCCGAAGCTCGTCGAAGGTCTCAAGCGCCTCTCCAAGTCTGACCCGATGGTGCAATGCCAAATCGAAGAAACTGGTGAGCACATTGTTGCTGGTGCCGGTGAGCTTCACCTTGAAATTTGCTTGAAGGATCTTCAAGAAGATTTCATGGGTGGTGCTGAAATCCGCATCTCCGACCCGGTTGTGTCCTTCCGTGAAACCGTCCAAGGCACGTCTGATCACATTTGCATGTCCAAGTCGCCGAACAAGCACAACCGCTTGTACTTCCAAGCCGTCGCCATGGATGAAGGTCTCGCTGAAGCTATTGACAACGGTGATGTCACCCCGCGTGATGACCCGAAGACTCGTGGCCGTTATTTGGCTGACACGTACGGCTGGGACAAGGATCTTGGAGCGAAGAAGATTTGGTGCTTCGGTCCGGACACCACTGGCCCGAACCTTATCGTCGACATGTGTAAGGGTGTCCAGTACCTCAACGAAATCAAGGATTCGTGCGTCGCGGCGTTCCAATGGGCCACCAAGGAAGGTGTCCTCGCCGAAGAAAACATGCGTGGTATCAAGTTCGAAATCCACGATGTCGTTCTCCACACCGATGCCATTCACCGTGGTGGTGGTCAAATCATCCCGACTTGCCGTCGTGTGTTGTATGCGTCTGCGCTCTGCGCCGAACCGCGTCTCCTCGAACCGATCTACTTGGTCGAAATCCAAGCTCCGGAGCAAGCTCTTGGTGGTATTTACTCCACTGTCACGCAAAAGCGCGGTATGGTCATCGAAGAAACTCAACGCCCTGGTACGCCGATTTACAACATCAAGGCGTACTTGCCGGTCATGGAGTCCTTCGGCTTCACGGGTACTCTCCGTGCGGCCACCTCTGGCCAAGCGTTCCCGCAATCCGTCTTCGATCACTGGGAGGTGCTTAACAGCGACCCGCTCAACCCGGATTCCCAGTCTGGTAAGATTGTGTTGGACATCAGAAAGCGCAAGGGTAGCAAGCCGAACGTGCCGCCAATCACCGAATACGAAGACAAGTTGTAATCGTTTTTCCATAGAGGAACGCAGTTCTTTTCATAATACTTACATAATCACAAATGTGCTATTCCATTCTCTCCACCTTTTGAGTGCCAGTCTCGTCTGGCGTTGACTTGCGTCGCCGCTCGCACGCGAGTTTGTAGCTGATTCGTTCTGCGACACGATCAGAATCTGATAGTTTTCGTTGTAACCGCTCAAGCTCATGTTCTAATTCTTCTAATTTATCTACTTGCGCCCGCGCCTGTCGCAGGCAGGCCATAGGCGTAGAATGCGCTCGCGCGTAGAGCGCCAGCGCCAGGAATAACGTGGCGAGGTTTCGTGAGACCTCGTACACCAAGGACGTGACGATTTGACGCGATGCAGACATATTGAGATGATAAATGAGGTCAAATACGTAAAGAATCAACTGTTATTAAGAATCCGACGAATGTCGCCGTTAACGTCTAGAGTTATTGTTTATTTTTGTAAATTTTGTGTACACTGATGTCACGTGGTGCTTACGCGATGACGTCTGGATTTCGAAAATGATCAGCCATGTGGTACCAATTAAGCAAAAGCTGATGATCTGCTTCACACGTATAGTGATCTCGCCACGTGAGATAAATCATTGTGGCCCTGTAGTGCGAATAGGCGGCGACGACGACGAGGAGGTGGAAAATGTTGTGGCTGCAGCCGATGATATCAAAATTCCCGGGGCTCCATCTTTCAGGAATAGTGTACGCGTACAAATACGCCCCGAACAAGTAACAAAACGCCATGAATAGCTGATACAAAAACGCTTCTTCGACTGGCGTCGGAACGATGTGCCACACGAAGAAGACTTGTTGAAATATTGGGAATACGCCCATCAAACCGAGAGCGACAAACAGACCTGCGCGCAGTGGTGCGTAATTCTTGTCTTGAAATCGTCTCAAGAATGTTGGAATGACGGCTAAGCAACCCAGCGTCGTTATTCCACTGAGATACATTCTTCTCCATTTGGGAAGACAGTAAAACGAATAATACACTATAGGGTAGAAACTCGTGACGATGAGCGCGGCGATTCCAAAATAGTCCAAGCGCCACATTTGTGCTCCTTCTTCGAATCCCACGCAACAGTACGTGTGGCAAATAGTGCTAAAGAGTAAACAGACCATCGCTCCAACTAAGAAAACATACACTGGCCAGCGCTTTGCCGGCTTTGCCGGCTCAGGATCGTCTGGTACGTTTTTTATATGCGCTCGTAACACGTTGAGCTTCTCCTTGAGGAGTCCTGCATGAACGACAACCTTTCCATATTGTTCGTCGTGTTTGTGATCTTCAATAACACTGAGCACTTTCTGTGCGCCGTCAAGTGATCTCTTCAGCACTTTCCGACGGTTTTCAACCTTGAATGCCTCTTCGCCGCTACGCAAGTGCTCTGCGAGCTCGTGGGTGACGTTGACCAACACATACCCGACGTCATTCATCAAGTTCCCCAGCGTACTCTCATCCAAATCCATTCGCATATTCTCATCAATACGACGGATATCAATGCGGTCCTTCTCAATCGCCTGCCTCCAACGCGTGGCGTATTCAATACGTTCTACTCGAGCGACGTCCGCTCCCGTGACCCACCCCGCCGGAGGCGTCTCCAAACCAATCCCCGAATGCGCCGTAAAAAACGTCCGCACGAGCAACATCGCAAACAGCACAAATCCAATAAGATGACTCCATATATTCACCGTCTCGTTGTGCACCATAAATATCGACCGCGTCGCGCCGAGCCAACGCGCGCCCACCCGGTAACCGCCGCGCACGTACGGATTAAAAACCATCCACTCTGGCGCGTCTTCGATGTCACACACCGCACAAAACCACGACGAGCACGACGCACTCGCGCTGTTTCCGCCATCCTTTGCGTTCGGCAGCGTGAACGGGCCTCGGCGCGCGGTGCGCGGTCGCGCGGGTTCGGCGCTCGAGGTGTAACTCGCGGCGCCGCGGCGGCGTGTCGTCGACATGCTGACGACGACGGATTCGCGACGCGACGCAGACGATTGTGACGCGTGTCGCGTGCGAGTTCTTTGCGCGCGGTCGCGGGTCGTGGTCGTCGCGACGACGAGTGACGCGCGCGCGAGATTTGCGGAGAGGTATATACCTCAAAGGTTTCTCGTAGGCGGCGCGCGCGGTTGAGATGTTTAAGATTTTAATACAACCACTGGGCGCCGCCACGGGGATGACTAGCCGATAAATTCGTAACACGTGAGACCGTCAACGTTACGGATGTCGGTGCGCGCGCCATGCTTGATGACAAAGTCGGCGATGACGTCGAATTTGAACAAGACGGCGAAATGCAACGCGGTGTTGCCGCGTTTGTTTTGCATATTTGGATCAGCTCCGCTTCGAATGAGGAGCTTGACGAGTCGACCTTGACCATTTTGACACGCGATGATGAGGGCAGAGTTGCCGTTTTCGTCGCGGGCGTCGATGGGGACACCCTTGTTGAGCAAGTCTTTCATTTGGCTGTACCGCCCGTGACGAGCAAACGAAAACAAGTTGCGCATTTCAGTCATCTTGAATCTTTGCGGCTGAACCAGCGAGCGAGGAATTTTCGGCTTCAGCACCACGGGCTGTAAAAACTCGTCCTCGTTCGCGTCGCTATCAATAGCATCGCTGGCGTCGGCAGCCTCGTTGAATGCGTGAGCGTCAACGTCGCTCCGCGTTGAGGCGAGCTGATTCGATGTCTGCGGCGCGCGCGCTGGCAGCGTTACGCGCGCTGGCGGGCCAGTCGAGCCAACAACCTCTATCATAGGACTACCTGTGTGTGTGCGCTGCGCTTGCACAGGCGTCGCATACGACCCGTTTGGCTGCGGCACGTTTTCTTCAAAGCCGACGCGGCGACGCGTGTGCGCCAGCTTGACATCTTCTTGACTCATGACGTACGGATTGGGCTCCGCACGTATCGGCGCCGCAGGTAGCGGCACAAACTTGCGCCGAGCGACGGGCTCGGGTGCGAACACGGCGGCGTTTCCGCCGTAGATCGCTTGCGGTGGGACTAGCGTGGCGTCGCGTGGCTTTGGTACTCCAAACGCACTCTCAATGGTGTCCCGCCGTCTAGACGTAGACGTCGAGGGATTCTCAACAATATCCTTCACTGCCGCACCCAAACCTCGGGGACGCGTGGAGTCTAATCTCTGCACCGTTTGCGCAACCGGTCGCGGTCTCGATGGCGCATCTATGTTCTTTCTAGGCGCATCAGCGCGGACTACTTGACGTCTCGCTGGCGGTTCCTTTGGCTCGGCAGCAGGAGCGTCTTCGCGCGCCTTTGACGATGATGAGTCTATTTTCGCCGACCGTAATCGCTGCACCAGCGCATCGTGAGGATCTTCACCTACCACTGGCATCGGCGCCGGCGCATCGGTCGCTACGGGCGTCGGCGCAAGGGCGCTAATTGACGCGCGCGATGCCATAGCCGGTTTCGGCGCGAGCGCCGCCATGTTCACTTTTTTTCGTCCATCATTACCCTTCTCGGCGGCAGCGTCTACAGTTAGCTCGGAAGCCGAGCTTTTCTTTGTCTGCAACAAAGTGCGCACCGCATTCATCAATCCAAGACCGCTCGATTTCACCGCCGGCGCGTCCGCGGCTGCCTCTGTGGTCGTCGCGCGCGGACTCGTTCCTTCGGGCGACCTCGACCGATAATCATCCGCCTCATCGTACACCTCCGCCTCTTCCGCATTCACCTGCGCTCGTAATACCTCTGGCGCGGGCTTTGCGCTCGCCGCGAGCGCTCTCGCGCGTTCTTCTTCCACGTACCGCCGCGCCACCTCCGCCGCGTCCCGCTCCTTTCTCCTCGTGTTCTCTACCACTTCAATATCTTCCGCCTTATCCTTGGCCAACGTCACCAACGCCTCATCGAGAGAACGCTCAACCGCGACGATTTCTGCATCCGCCTTTGCGCGCCGCGCGCCGTCGGCGTCAGCTTTCCCGTCGCGCGCGAGCGTCTTGAGCGCTGCACGCGCCATTTGCATCTTCGCGTCATGCACCGCGCGTATCTTCGCCTCGAGCGCGCGATAGCGCGCTTCAATCGACGCCAACGTATCGTCTTGCGCGTTTCCATCGCGTGCGCGCGACATTACACGCGTTCCGGCGCGTCGGTTCGCACGAAAGAGGCCGCGGCTTGAAAAAGCTTTACGCGCGCAATCCTCTACGCCGTGCGTCGCGCGCGCGTCTCACCTCGCGTCTGCGTGTGCGAATGCGTCCAAAATCACGTCCGCGAGCGTCTTCGCGCGTGCGTCACGCCGCCGTCGTCGTCTCGACGCACCACGCGTGCGAAGAAGTGACGCATTTTAAGCCGTTTCAGTTCGCCGTGACGCCACTCTTCGGCGCAACACCGACGCGTCACCGCGAACGACGCACGGTGGACGTCAGACGTCACCATGCGCGCGTCTTTCGCGCGCCGACAGTCGCGTTCGCGCGCGTCCGACGCCCCGAGCGCGCAATCTGTGCGCGAGTTGAATCACCAGTTGGATAGAGAACCATCGCCCGCCGACGCGAAACCCGTCACCGTGGACCCGCGAGACGTGCTCGCGCACGCTGCGCGGTCGACGAGCGATAGCGATGCGTCAGCGAGCGATGCCGACGACGGGGCGACGTCAGATCCGATCGATTATGACGAACCTTTGCTCGCGCAGCTCGAGCGGCTCGGTGTCGCCTACGACGCGTGGGTCACGAGAGCGCGCCTTGGCGCCACATCGACGCGATTATTTCGAAATCCAGCGCTCGAGGCGTTGAGTAAGACGCATTGGAGCGTCGTTCCGGTGTTTTGGATGCCGGTGATTGCCTATGTGCTGTACTGCGGGTACGTAAAGGTGATTGAGGACGGACGGAGCGCGGCTTTCGCGGCGGCGGTGTTCGTCGCGAGCGCGCGCGGGGCGTGGCCGACGTTCGAATACATCATACATCGGTTTGTATTTCACGCTAAACGCCGGCGTGAACACCGATGGGCGATTTGGAATCAGCTGCACTATTTATTTCATGGTTGTCATCATAAACATCCACAAGAGTTGTTGCGGCTGGTGTTTCCGTTGACGGTTTCGGTGCCCGTCGGATACGCGGCGGCTCGAGCGTGCTCGGCTGTGTTCGCGAGTGGCTATGCCGAATTCGCCGCGGCTGGATTTCAGTTTGGGTATCTTACGTACGACATGACGCATTACGCGGTGCACGGGAACTTGTTTGGGCTCGGAGACCACGCGTTGAAGCGTCGACGCGTGAAACATTTACGACACCATTACGACGACCACACCTCTGGATTTGGGGTGACATCGTCGGCGTTAGATGCCGTGTGTGGCACGCTCCCGCGCACACACTAAACGCTAGCCGTAGCGCGCGCGCGTACGCGTAGTAGCATTTCATTCATTCTTTCCTCCTCGTAGTCATACACGCACACATTCTATTCCCCGAGCGCCGCCTTGGCCTCCGCCGCCTTGACTTCCACCGCTCGCTTACTCTCCACCATCATCTCGCGCAAATCCTCCGTGTCAACCCCAGCGCAATCCCCGACGCCGATCGCCGCCTGTCGAGCGCAGTATTTGTTTTGAAGTTCAATCGCGTGCAGCTCCTTATTCGCCTCGGTGCGCCGCAACATCTCCGCCACCATGGGCGAATCCCCCACGTCCGCGCGCGCCGACATCGTCGTCGCACACGCCAGCGCGCTCGCGACCGCCGCGCCCGCGGCGATGCGCGCGCGAAGCCACGACGTTGACGCTGACGCTGACGCTGACGTGGAGCAGCCGTCATCATTCGCACGCATCGCGCGCGCGGCGCGCGCACCGCCGCCGCGCGCCGTGCGACGCACCGCGCGCATGCGTTCGCGATGCACCACTCGCGCCGTCGGCGTCGCGCCCGGCGCGGTGCGATGCATGGCGCGCGCCTCGAAGGATGTCGTGGCGCACAATGCCGCGCCATTCGCTCGCGCGCGCATCGTCACGACCGCGATGCCTCTCGAAACCGCCGATGAGCGCCGCGCGCGGTTGAAAGCCATGCGCGAGGACGCCGCGAACGCCGGTGGCGGTGGCGGCGACGGTGGCGGCGACGCGCCGGTGATTGCGTTTAGGAATTACGTCCCAAAGGATGGGGCGCTGGTGCAGGACAAGGTGCGCACAGCCGCGGCGCACCGTGCGATGTGGGTTGAACGCGCGCGCGAGTGCGTGTGTGTGTGTGCGTATCGTCTCGGTGCGCGATCGCGAGGACTGACGTCGAACGTACGCGCGCGTGCTCGTCATAGATTCCCGCGGCGTCGGCGCCGACGTTTGAGACTCCAAAGGTGGACACGGAGACGTTATTAGCGCCGAATACCGGCGATGTCGAGGTAGGTACTGCGTTTGCGAACGTATCACGCGTGCGTCGTTTTGTTTTCGTGTTGCGGTTTCTTCGAGTCGTTCGTCGTCACTCACCGCGCGTGTTTTTGGTTTTTCGTCTCGTAGCCGTCGTTGTTGAAGCCGAAAAAGGCAAATTGGGACTTGAAGCGCGACGTAGAGAAGAAGCTCGCCAAGCTCGAGAAGCGAACGCAACGCGCGATGGTGGACATTGCGCGCGAAGAAGAGGCGAAGCGTATGAATGCGGCGTGAGAATATTGGGTTTGGGTTGTTAGTTTTTAGCTTTTAATGACGACGCGCGGGACAGGCTGTTGACTTAATTTATTTTTGCGACGAGAGCTATTCATAGAGTACGACGCGCGAGAGTGCGCGACGCGTGCCAAAGACTGTGTGCATGACCGTGAGAGACGATGAGTTCGATGATGATATCGCACGCGATGCGAGGAGCGCGACCACGCGCGCGATGACTGTGCTCCCTACGTTTGCGAACGAGCGGCACCGGGCGCTGGCGGTGGAGATTGAGGTACGACGGATGTTTGACTTGTGCTCGGTGAATGACTGACTGTGATCCTTACTGTAGACGTACAGTGCGGCGATTGATGATGCGAAACGAAATGAACGAGAACACGTGAAGCGCATCGCGCTGATGCGAGAGCACGTCAAAGATGTGACGCGGGACATGGTGGACGTACGCGACCGCTCGAGAGGCGCTCGAGAGGCGCTCGAGAGAGAAAAACATCTCGCAATGCTTGATGCGATGAATCGCGAGCGCGCGGCACAAGAGACGCGGGTATGTGAGAAAGAGACTGAGTTGCAAAATGAGCAATATCGAGAGTATTCGAGGCGAGCAGAGGCGTATGAGGCAGCCATGGGGCGGTTACGCGCTCGAGCGGAGAGCGCCGGCGTCGTTAGGGACATCGTGCGCGAGCGCGTGGACGATGACGAGAGAGATTTGGAGACTCTTAAGATGTACGAAATCGAAGACGAGCGATTGTTACAAACGCTCGAGTTTGAACTCGGGAAGGCTTCGAAAGATGCGCATGAGAGTCAATCTGAGTTGGAGCAAGCGATGTCGCGGCGAGCCGCGGTTCAATGTGAGCTTTTACGCGTCGGAAAGACACTCAAAGAGGCGCACGCGCGGCGAGCGGAATTTCAAGAAGAGTATACATCTGCGTGCACGACGCTCCGTGAACGTCAGGGGTTGATACAGAAGACTGCGTGTGCACGAGACGAAACAGTTCGTAACCTTGAGGACAAGCGGGCCGCCGTGAGTGAATTAGTTGAGACAACTAAGCGCGCGGAGTTGGAGAATAAATCTTTGCAGTCCAAATCGACGGTTAAAGAACAGTTATCGAAGCGCAAGACGGAAAAATGTCAAGCGCTCAAGGGTCATTTAACGACTGCAGCGCAAGCGCTAGAGACGGCTACGCACATGCGCGTTGCCGCGGCTCGGAGCGCAGAATGCGCACGCAGTCGACGTCGCGAGGCTGAAGTTGCGCTAAAAGCACATTTGCAAGCACGTGATGATAAACATAGACAAGTTGAGCGAGCTAAACGTGCGCTGGAGGAGACGAGATCGGCATTGATGACGTCCGAGCAAAGCTTGCAAGAATTACACAACGTACACGACTCTGAAGCTGCAAATTTAGCGCAAGTGCAAAAGACACTCGATGCAGAGAAAGAATTACTGTTTCAAACATCAAAGACATTACGTGATCAGAAAGATGTCGAATGCCGTCTCGGGGTCGAGCTGCATGGAGCGATGATGCATAGTAAGAATTTACGCGAGACGGAATCGACGCTGCGCGCAAAAATTGTCAAACAGCATGAACTCATGTACGCGACATCTCTGCAGTTTCAGCAGCTTGATCGTAAAACTGCACGACTAGAAGGTGTGCGCTCGAATGAAGAAAAAGAGGCGCTCGAAGCACGAATTGAATCTCTCCAGAAAAATCTTGCGGAGCGCAAACGTGAATTCGCTAGACTCGTCATTGAAGCCAAATCAAACGAACAAAATCTTGAGCGCTCGCGCATTGAGATGGCGATGTGGTGCGACAAAGCCACGTACGCGACACAAACGCGCGATTTGATGGAGGTTGAAGCTGAAAGTAGCGAACGCCTCGAAAACAATATGTTGAACGAGTATGAAATAGCGCAAGTCGAGCTCGATGAGCTTCGGCTTCAGCTTTGCCAACGCCGCCAAGTGCTGTATTTGTGCGATGGCCAGACGCAAGAGCTCGTCAAGCGTAAAAATAGTGTAATTGATGAGTTATCTCGGCAACGAGCGGATTTAAGAGAGCAAAACATTGCTGCTGTTGCGCAAGGGAACACACTTCAGCAAGAAGCGCACGCCGCAATTATGGACGCCAAGAGGTTAGAGCAGCGATTGGATCACCTTCGCAGTCGATACGACGTCGTGCGAAAGAAATCTTTATATGGAGAGGACGTAAGCATTGACGAGCAAAATGATTATCTACAAATTATTTCTGACCAGCGAGACCAGATGGATGTTGAAAGATTGAATCTACTCGAGCGCGTGCGCGCCGCCGAGGCGAGCGTGGACACCATGGAAAATGTTTTAGAAGATACAGAACGATCAAACGGCGAGCTTCGTTACCGACTTATACATCCAAATGAAAACAAAGAGCTTGCACAGGATGAATGGACAAAGACGACAGAGCTTTTGGAAAAGTTACAGATTGAAAATGACGCAGTCGCACGTTTACGCGAGCGAGAGTCTGAGCTCGCTCGAGCGTTGGAAAAGCTAAAATCTAGCCTGGCCGAAATCGTCGCTGAGCACAACGAAGTATCGATCGACGTCGACGATGCGCAACGTAATCATGACGCCGTGCACAGAAAGTACCGATCACAAAAGCACAAGCTGAAGCGCGCTAAATTATTATCCTTGGCTGCCGTCGCAGCCTATCGTGCCGCTGCTGCCGTCGCGCATACCGACGGACCGACATACGAAGAAAAGAAAACCCGCGCTCACTTACTCAACGAGTCCATACGTAAAGCATCCGAAATCATACGCGCCGTCGCGTCCAAGGAAGCGCTCAAAATCGACACCGCCTTCGACGGGGAATCAACGACGCTTTCGCTCAGCCCGACGAGCTCGCTCGCCTCCTTCTTTACGTTCGCTTCGAGTACGACGCAGTCCGTGGCGTCGAGCATGTCTTCTCTCGTCTCAAACTAGATCTTTCAAATATCACACGCACGCATATCATGCTTAGGCTGTCGATGCGCGTGAAACGCGCCGCGCATCTTCCGGGACCATATGGGGGTTACGAAAAAAAAAACGCATTTTCAGCCGTTTTTTCTACGCACCGCCTCACTCTGTCGCCGCTCGCGCGCGCGGCGGTTTGTGGCATATTTCGACTCGCTAGCAATCACGCAAAATGGCGCAAATGGTACGGTTACGCGCAATTGCTGTGCGCGCAATCGTTATCGCGCCGCGATTGTTGTGTTGGACGCGACGCGTTCGAGGCGTCCGAACGCAAGCTCGAGCGTATACATCGCAAAGACTAAACCAAACGTTCGTGTGTGACGCAATGTCGTAGGAAGCAATTATGAAGAAGCGCCAAGAGGCCATATCGGCCGCTTACGAGGCGCAGTGGGACGGCGGTAAGGGTTCGCACCATCCAGACTATCGCCCGTACGCCGACGGCGACGGCGTCGTCAAGGCGTCCCGCGAGACGGAGGAACTCTTATTGGCCATCCACAAAAACGATGTCAAGTTGATTTACAACAAAATTGAAGAAGGTGCAGATGTAAATTTCGTATTTGGTCCGGCGTATGGATGCGACAACGGCTACACGCCGTTGATGAGTGCGGTGCACCGAGGTCGCGTGGAAGCCGCCAAGGCGCTCTTACGTTCTGGCGCCGACCCCAACTACATCAATTCCGCTGGCGACGCGACAATCTTCTGGGCCATCGATGGTGGGCCCGAATTGATTAAACTCTTATTCGACTACGGGGCGGATTTGAACGTTCGAACCGCGAAGGATTGGACACCACTTTCGTACGCGCGCGCGATGGGCAAGTACGGTCTCGTCGATGAAAAAGGCATCTACCCCGAAGACGTCTTAACGTACTACGGCGCCACAGAGTACGGTAGCGAGCCCATCGCGCACGGCGTGAGAAGCCCGCGGGAATCGTTCGATTTATCTGCAGCGGACTTTGCGCGCGATCGTGGGAGCTACCAAAGAGAGCCGGAGCATCCGTAAAACTACTCATCTCAGACGTTGTAAGCGGCGGAAACCATCAAAAACTGTTCATTACTCATTCAAGCGCACCACCGCCGACGCGGTATTCATCTCACGCAAGGTATCGCGAAGTTGTGCGGCAAGCGCCCAGTCCTCATCCAACACCGCGTTTTCCAACGCCATGATCGCAAACCCGCATTTTCGATCGCCCGAGTACACGCAATCGTCGATGCGACGCGCGACGGAGTGCGAATGGAAATTCCGCAATTCAATATCCTCCAGCGACAATCCATGTTCGCGCTCGCGGCGCAGTGCAATCGCAAGAGTTAACCGCTGATGCAATACGTGGTCGTACGCGCGCGCGCAATCGATTGGGCGCGATGGATCGAGCGTGCGCGCCACGGCGCGTTGGGCAAGGACGTCTCGACGCATCGCCGCGCATCGAGCGACGTACCGTTCGTGCTTTAATCGCTCTATGTGCGTGCGTGTCTCGCGCCGCACGGTATCCGGAGACGCAAGCACCTCAGAAACCATACCGCGATGTGCGCTCAGCGCGTGCGTGTCGATGACGTCGCGCTTGCAGTACAACGGAAAGCCCAACGCGCACGCGATGGCGACGGCGTTCAACGTCGCAAAGACAAATCGACGACGTAGTTTTGTAAACTCAAACGTTCTTTTGCCCGCTGCGTCGTCACGGCGCACGATTGCGAAAATCGCACACAATGCATCGTCGTCATCATCATCGACGTCGTCATCGATGTCGTCTTCGATTGTCCGCCACTCAAAATCATCGTCGTCATCGTCTTCGTCTTTGTCTTCGATTCGCGCGCGACGTCGCTCCCGCCCGTCCACAATCACGCAACACATCGACTCAAACGTCACCATATTCAAAATCATCCAATGCATATACTCAATATACCTTTTCACAACGCTCCAAGGCGTGCTCGCGAGTCGCGTGTGACGCCGTCCGCGCGTCCACGCGTCCACGTCTCGCGCGCGTTCAACCTCCTCCGACGTCGTCGCGCGCGCCACGACGACGCGATCGGACCCATCAAGCGCGCGCAGCACGACGCAATCGCGACCGACGCGATCGACGCACACCCGCACGACGTCATCAAACGCCTCCTCCGACGGCGACGACGGCGTCGACGCCGCGCGAATCCGCATCCGGCGTCGCGTCGTCCGAGACGCGCGCGCCATCGGCATCGCCATCGTCGCCCGCACCGACGTCGCGACCATGCCGATCGACGCGCGCGCACCGCGAATTGAATCGACGTAAATTCGCTCTATGATTCCCGACCGCGCTCGCGCGCCTGGCGCACCGGCGACCGCGACGCCGCGCGCGAACGGCGCGTCGATGATTGACGACCCGAGGACGCGAACAGACGTTTGCATTCGATGTTTTATCCCACGCACACGTGAACCCAATATACGTACTGAAATACCTCTAAATAGAATACACGAGGTTTCATAATTCTTCACGATCGCGCGATCATGAATATATAGATGTATACAAAGTAGAGTATTGGGGGCGCCACCGCACTCGGACATGCGGTGACCCAGGGGAACGCAACGAACGATCTCTAGGGAATGTCGCCCGCACGGCGCGAGACTTCGCCGCGCCAACGTCGACGATGACGACAAACACCTCGAGACGCCCCGCGCGTGGGTCTGGGTCGATATCGGCCATGCTGTCGAGCGCGATCAGCGACGACGGCGGCGCGAGAGCGGCGGCGAACGAGGGCATGGATGGGACGATCGCTGACGGTGCGATCGCGGGCGTCGGGTCGCTGAATGCGCGCAGTGGCGCGCGCGGGAGCGCGCGTGGGGCGGATGGGGGTGAGATTCCGGACGAGAGTCTCGCTATGGGCGTGCTCAGTGCGGATGATGGCGCGCGTGGGGCGAAACGTAGTCGAGAGGGGGCGATCGGTGGGCGATCATCGGGCGCGGTCGCCGGGCGCGGAGGAAACAACGCGCGCGGGGGCAAGGGTAATGCGTCGATGGAGGGCTTTCCCGGCACGGTTTTGCGCACTGATGACGTTGCGGGAAGGCCACACGGGGGTGAGATGTCAAATGTAGACTTTGATGTTCAGGGTTGGGATAAATTGTGCGAGAAGAGATTCGCCGACAAGAAAGCCGCGAGGTTAGCCGCGCTCGAGTGGTATTCAAAGTCCAGCACGTCGAGCGCGCGTTTAATCGTGGATAAGTGGCGTGAGAGTAAGGTTAGGTATGTGTTGCGTTGTCAAACAGCCATGCCTAAGCGGAGCGAGAAGAGCAATAAGGATGTGTGCCAATCAAAGGGATCAATGTGCCCGATGTGCGTGCACGTGAAATTTGACCGCGCGACTCGCGACTGGGCCATCTCCCGAGAAGATTCCGTACCCACACACAGCGTAGGATCGTGTGCGGATAGTCGCCGACCGAATGCGACGTCTGTGCAATTCGCCGCGCACTTGAAGGGCCTGGAAAAGGTTTCTGCCGATCAAAGGCAAAGCTTCATCGCGCGCGCGCTCGATAAATCGGGGTACAAAATCACGAGCGGCACAAAGCAGCGCGCTGTGGCGTTGGCGCTCGGCAAGAAGCCTCGCCGCCCTGGTTCGTTAGGTCAATAATATAAACATGCGTATGCGCGCCTCTTGGTGCCGCGAGGTGTCAGTCGTACTCGTGTATATATTCGCGGAAAAAATCCTGCCCCGCGACGTCGAACGCGACCACATCAAGTCACGATACGAAACCGTAAAACATACGGAATACACAACGCCGCGTGTAGAACATACACGTACGCGTTATTAGCCCTTTCAGTCCCTCTCTGTCTATCTCTCGTGTTGTACATAAGAGTGTCACTCACTGTCACACCATTGCGCCACCAATGTAAACACAAACGGCCGTTGGCGTCGCCCGCACCGAATCTTCGCCACACGTTCGCGCGCGATGACGCCCGCGAGCGACGACGACGACGACGACGACGACGCACAATTTATTGAATTCGTGCGCGCGCACCGACACTCCGGGTCGGCGGCGTCATTCGGCGCCGCGAGAGACGACGAAAGCGCGAAAGATGACGACGAGAGCGACGACGACGATGAACCGAGGACACCGGTTCGCGTGACGTCGCTGACGACGAAAGACGCGGATGCGATCGTGAAGAGCGCGCGCGAAAGCGCCAGAAAGGCAATGTTTGCTGCGCGGGTGCGAAGCGCGATGAAGGTGGCGCGGGAGACGCGGACGGTGGCGGATGAGAGCGCGGAGGCGTTGCGCGCGTCGGGCGCGAAGACGTCGGCGTCGTCCGCCGTTCGAAGGGAGATTTTCGAGGACGATGCGCTCGGTGTGACGGAGTTTCAAAGTACTGGGCGTGCGTTGGATTTTTATGAGGGTGATGGTGCGGCACAGGACGTGCGTGGACGACGACGGGTGTCGTTGACGCCGCCACGGGCGTTGAGCATGACGATGTCACCAGTCGCTGGACCGAGAGACCGCGGCAGCGGCGCCAGCGATGGTGGTGGTAATGGTGTTGAATTGCGCACCGTTACTGAGACCGTGGTACAGGCGCAGAACGGGACGCCGGTGAAAATGGCGGCGGCGCACGCGATGGCGGTGGTTGAAATCGAGGTGCAGACGTTGCGGGCGAAAGTTGCGGCGTTGCAACGTGAATTAGAGACGTCATTGGAGGAACGCGAACGCGTACTGAGCGAGCGATTAGTGCTCGTATCCGCGGTGACGTCGGCGGAGCAAGAGCGCGAAACGGCAACGGCAAAAATGGCACACATGGAGATACGCGCGGCGACGTTGATGCGCGAACGGGACGATGTCGCCGCCGAATTGGCCAAGGCGCGCGTGGCTCGAGATGTCGACGAGAAGAGCTCAGATGAAGCAGCAAAGATACATATTTCTAAGCTTGAATTCGCGTTGAGCGAAAAATCGATTGAAATTGCGCGCATGCAAACGATAATGGACGAGATGGGTGTACAAGTGCGCGCGAGCTCGTCTACGGTTGAAAAGTTGGAAAGCCGGCTTGCTGCAGCGACGACGCGATTAGAATCCGCCCAAGCGCAGCTCGAGCAGTCAAAGACGACGAACGCGACAAATGATGCGCAAACCAAAACGCTTAAGAGCGATATTGACCGTTTGACATCGACGCTGACTTCGACTAATGAAAAGCTCGCAAATGTGACGTCTGAGCTGCACGAAGCGCGCACGCAAATCAAAGCTCGCTCGGATGATGTCGACGGCGTTAATGAAGAGAACGAACGCCTCATGGCAGATATCGATAGACTTAATGGCATGGTGACTCTGACGAATAGTACGATGTCCCAGAAAGACGCGCTCGTGGATCAAACGCGTGAGGAGGTTGCCAAGGCGGTGGAGGAGAGAGACGACGCACGCAACGCTCTCGCGGCGGCGCTCCACGAGGCGTCGACGAAAGACCAATTGCACGAAGTTGAAAGACGAGCAAAAGAGCGAATTGAAGTCACGCTTGAAGAAGTGCGCGCGGCGTTGCGAACGAAAACGGGCGAATGCGCAAGCGCTGAATCATCGTTGGCGATGCTGCGCGTTGAAATTGAGGAGTTGCGCACCAAACTTGAAAAGGAAAGTAGACGCGCAATGACGACTGAGGAAAAAGCTCTTTCTGCCAAAGAAGCATTTGCTGCTCGTCTTTCTGCGGCGGCCGATAAGCAGCAATCGTTCCACGGTCGCATGCTTGAAATGAAGTCACAGGTTGACGAAGAGAAGAAGCTCATCGAAGCGAAGGCTCGCGCCTCCGTGGATGAAATCAGCGAACAGCTCGCTACCGTCAAGCAGCAGCTCGTCGATAAAGAAAAGGCGTTTTTGGCAGCGTCTAAAAGAGCGACCGACCGAGAAGCGGAGCTTGAAAAGGTCTACGAAGACCTGAATAACGCAAAGAACGCATTGTTGGAGCTAAAGAGCAAGACTTCGGAGGATGCCATCGCGCGCCAGGAAATCACGAGTTTGCTGGAAGAGTTAGCGGATGCCAAGAATCAAGTGCAACGCTTAGAAGCAGCGCAAAGCATGTCGAGCGAAGAGACGAAAGCGGCGAAGAGACAAGTGGAAGCTTTAGAGGGAAAAATAGCAGGCTTGGAAGCGGCCGCCGATTTGGCCGCCTCAGAATCAGAAGAGCTTCGCAAAAAGTTGGATATAGCTGATAAAGACGCTCAAGCAGTCGCGGAGGACAATGAACTCGCGTCGTCTATGGCAGCGCAAGCATTGAACGCCGCACAAGCAAAGATCATAAAGCTTGACAAGCACATTGTTGGGCTCAATAGCGAAATTGCGACGTTAAAGGAGAAAAATTCTTTGTCACGCGAGGCGGACCTCGACTCCATTAAGACGGATTTTGTAGAATTGCACAAAAAGTGCGAAGCGTCCGATCGACGCGTCCGAGATCTTAGCGCGGAAATCAAAACTCTCGAAGCCGCGGTCGCGAAGGAGCGAAGAGCGACGAGTGCGAGTGAAACGCGCGCCAACGCCGAGGCTGAGGCGCGAGCGGAGGTTGAGGCAAAACTTGAGGACATGCGCACGAAGGTAGCCACCGCAGAGTCGCGCGTTGGTGAAGTAAACGCCGAGCTCGTGCTGTTAGAAAAGCAACTTGAAAACGAGAAGCGCAAACCTGACGCTAGGCGAAGTAGCGGGGCTGGTGACTTGAAGGCGATGACGGCGTCGCGAGACGCCGCCGTACGCCGCGCGAAAGATTTGCAAGCCGATTTAGCAAAGGTGACGAACGAGCGTGAACTTCTTCAAGAAGCCATGGCGAACTTAGAAAAACGTCTCGAGTACGAACGGACTGAATTTGCCAAGCAACTCAGAGAGGCGGTCATGACTGCAGTCAAAGCAAAAGATGAGGAGGTGGTTGAAATCCGCAAGCAGTTGAACGCCATGCGTGAAATGTCCATGGGTGGAGAAAGCGTCAGCGCTAATCTTAGTCGAGCGTATGAAGCGAAACAGCAAGAGCTCGCATCAGCACAAAGTATTATTTCAGGGTTGAAGGGGGACATGACGAGCTTGCAGCACCAGCTTGAACATGCAAATGCGACTGTCCTCGCTGAGCGGCGTCGATTGATGGCGAGTTCACAATCGGATAGTGAACTCGCGCAAATGCGCGACGAACGTGACGCGGCAAAGAAAACCTTGAGTGACACCGAACACGCGCTGTCTGAAGCACTTGCAGCGAAGTCCTGGTTGGAAGGCTCGATCGCCGCGACGGAGGAGGAACTCATCGCCGCGAAAAAGGCTGCTGCGGCGGCGACGGCGATGAGTGAACAGGCGCGAGCTCAGATTACTGCGATTTCTCGTCAGCAAGGCTTGAGTCCGAAGTTGTTGACGTCGCCAACTAGACGAAGCGCACGTCCGTTCGGTTCGCCCATGTTGGACGCGCAACTCGCCTCTCCGTTGAAGTGGTTTTCTCGACGCGTGAAGACGCCGGAAATGGCCCGCACGCCTTCAAACAATTTATTCAACAAGTTCGCATCGACCACGATGCCAACACCAACTATGCCGATGCGGACTCCTGGTGGTTCATGGCGCGCGCCTTCGCGCCCAGAAACCGCTGCTGAAGCGGTTGCGGCATTGATACAGTTCCTCGTCATTGCGCTCGTGTGCATTGCATGCATGGTGTTCTTGGTCGCCGTATCGCCTGTTGACGTCGATTCTCCTCTGTACACCAATGATGCATCGACTATGCGCATGTACGTGCGTTCATTGAAGAAAACAATCACATTAGCAGTGCCCACAAGCGATGGCTCGAGCTGCGGCTCGATGAAACAGCGTTTTAAAGATGGAATTTTGGAAATCTCGCACGCGCTCATCGGCCGACACTACCGCTCGATGTGCGTACGCAACTTTCCAAGCTAGTAAACCTCTCGCTCGCGCGCATGTAACGATAAAAGCAAGCTACTAAATACTACTATTGTCACGATTACATCCCCGTGCGCTACTAAAATAGGTTCAATCAATCAAGTACAAGTCGCGCTCGAGGCGCATTCTATAGCACAACCAACATAAATACCGAAACGGCACCTCCGTCCCACCCTTCTTCATCACGTAACATTTCCGCGGTATGATCACCTGCACGTGCTCGGCATCCAAAATCTCTCGCACCATGGCCGAATGCAACACCCCGAGCGGAAGCAGTAAACAAAACGGCACCCCAGCGCCTTTGAGCGCCTTTAATATCCTCTCCTTCATGCCTTTCCCAGTATACGGCGGGTTGTCCACGACGCACGCGCACGACTTGACAAACACACGATCTCGCACGCGCTCAAAAAAGTCCTGCTTCTTATGCACGACTTTCTTAAACCCGCTCTGTTTCAGACGCTTGCCCGCGTCGCCGTCGTAATAAAACGGCATCCAAACTTTACCTTCGCGAAGCGACGCCGGGAGCGCCGCCGCGAGCGCGTCCCACGTGCGCTGCGCCGTCGCCCATTCATCATCCTCGATGGACATCGCACCAGACATCGATCCATACGACCCGTACGCGCCCGTGCGCTCCACGCGTTCGATTTCACCGGCGCCGTCTGATGCGCTGCCGCCATCTTCCCCGTCATCACCTGTGCCGCTCCTCATCGTCGTCGCCGTCGCCGCGCGGCGCGCACCCTCGTCCTCTCGTCTACGCTTCCGCCGCATCGCATTCTTCATCGCCGCCTTTGACGTCGTCGACATGGCGCGCGCGCGCGCGGGAGTGGAGACGCCAGAAGAGCGCGCCGTGCATGTCACGTCGAACGATGCACGCCCTCGCGAGACTTCGCGCGTGCGCGTCGACGACGAGTGCGAGCGCAACGACGACGACGACGACGTCGTCGCGCGGCGGCGGCGGCGGTCACGCGCGTGCGCCGGGCGCGATGAAGTCGATGCTGATGAGGATGTCAATTGTGCCTCGGCACAGTCGTCACGGTTTGGCGTCGTCATCGACGACGACTGCGGAGATGCGATGGTCAGGCGTGGCGTCGACGTCTGCGCCACGCGTGCGACGCGAATCGATGCGGCGTTCTGTGGTCACGCGCGCGCTGGAAGCGGAGGATTCGCGGCGCGTGGGTGAAGAATTGGATTTAAACGCCGCGGCGTCGAAGAATACTGATGCCATCGCGCGTCGGGATGCTGCCGCCGCTGAACTTGCGCGATTAGATGCGTTGATTCTATCGCACGATGTCAAGTATTACAACGATGCGGCGCCGGAGATTAGCGATGCTGAGTACGACGCGTTGCGGCGGGCGTACGACACCATAGAAGCCGAGTATCCAGACCTCAAGGCGACGACGAGCGCTGGACGACGCGTCGGCGCACCGGTGGATACATCGTCTGGCTTACCGAAGATTTCGCACGCGCGGGCGATGTTGTCGCTGGGGAATGCGTTTAATGTAGAACAAGTAGAAGCGTTCATGAAGCGCGTGGAGAAGCACGCGGCGTCGACGACGCCGGTGGAGTATTGCGCCGAGCCGAAAATTGATGGCGCATCAGCAAGTTTGAGATATGAATACGGTCAGCTGGTGTATGCGGTATCCCGAGGAGATGGGCAAATGGGCGAAGACGTCACGCGACATTTGATGGGGGCTCGCGGAGTACCGCAAAAGCTCACGGGAGCGTCGGTCCCGCCTGTGCTTGAAATTCGCGGCGAAGTACACGTTGCGGAGGATGACTTCAAGCGCGTGAACGCGCGCCGCGAAGTATTAGGGTTGCGCTTATTCAAAAACGCGCGAAACGCCGCGGCGGGGGCGATGAGGCTGCTAGACACCGCGGATAATCAGATGCCGTTGAGATTTTTGGCGTATGGCTGGGGCGCCGTAGGCGCGAATGATGACGATGTGGACGACAGTTCAATGCCTTGGAGCACGGAAAGCGAGTTTTTGGGAAAGTTCTTGCCCTCGAACGGGTTCGACGCTGTGCCGTGTCTTGGCGTTGCGACGACATTGGATGAGCTCATGGAGGCGCACGACGCTTTGGAAATCGCACGGCCGACAATGCCATATCACATCGACGGCGTGGTGTACAAGGTGAACTCTACTACTCTTCAAAACTCGCTCGGCGCTGACGCACGGCAGCCGCGATGGGCCATCGCGCACAAATTTACCGCCATGAGTGGTGTCACCACGCTTCGCGCAATTGAAGTGCAAGTCGGTCGCACGGGCGCGTTGACTCCCGTTGCCGTACTCGATTCGGTGGATATCGGCGGTGCGTCGATTTCGCGCGCGACGTTGCATAACTTTGACGAAATTGCGCGGAAGCGTTTGAAAATTGGCGCGCAAGTCGTCGTTGAACGTGCGGGTGATGTCATTCCTCGCGTTGTATCTTTAGCTGGTGATGATTTAGAAGAAGCGAGCGCGATGGATCCGGATGCCAAACCTCTTCCCGAGTGGTTGCCTCCAACGCGTTGCCCCGACTGTGGATCATCCGTTGCTCGCGCACCTTTGTCGTCGTCAAAAGGCGCGATGGGATCTATTGTGCGATGCACGGGAGGTTTACAATGTCCATCGCAATCGATGGAGCGGCTGCTGCACTTTTGCGCGCGCGACGCTTTGGACATTCGCGGACTCGCGCGCGGCACTTTGGAAACTTTGCACAGCGAAGGCGTAGTGAAGACTCCAGCGGATATTTTTACTCTGGAAAGACGGTTTGGGCCACAGAGTGGCGCGGAAGTCCCGTCGTGGTGGCGTTACGCCGGCGTCAAGAATTCAAAAGGCGAGATTAAACAAGGCTCAGATGGTTTGAAGCAGAGCGCGTTGAAGTTATTTAGCGCAATTGAGCTTCGTCGCAAGGGTGTGCCTTTGTATCGATTTATCTACGCCCTCGGGATTCCGAACATCGGCGCGCACACCGCAAAGGTTCTGGCGACCCATTACGGAACGTTGGAGGCGTTCAAGAAGGCGGCGCTCGCCGCCGCTAAAGGCGGTCCAGAAAGTTTGGCGAGCGCCGCGCTCACCGCGATCGATGGCGTTGGCCCGGTTTTGACACAGTCCATCACGGAGTTCTGGGCCGAACGCGCCAACGCGCGCATTGTGGATGAAATACTCGCCACTGGTGTTGTCGTCCTCGATGCGAAAGTGGGCAAGGCGCCAAAATCCCAAGCGTCGCGACCGGCATTGACGTCCCAAACGCCCGCTCCTGCCGACGCCTCCGCCGCACCTTCAATTACCGCCCCATCGCAGCTTCCAACAGCACAGCCCATGGAGAAGACGATGGAGGTCACCGACTTGAACTCGATGAAAATCGTATTCACGGGATCCGTTGACGACATGTCCCGTGAAGACGTCCACGACGCCATCGAACGTCACGGTGGCGTCGTGCAATCTTCAATCTCAAGTAAAACCGCCTGCGTCATCGCGGGTGCAGGCGCTGGACCATCCAAGCTCACCAAAGCGCGCGAACTTGGCGTACCAGTCATCGACGCTCGTACATTCTTAGACGCCATTGCGAGCGGCCGACCAGTCCCGCTCAAATAGTTCCTAGTCGCGTCGGCATCACGACGCGTTGTCACCACACTCCCAGCACTGTACACTAAAACTCATCACCGTCCATACATCACCATCGCGTTCACATTCGCGTCGTCACGACGTTACACCATGTCATTAAACGTCGCCAGTCGTTCACGAAGCGTTTCTCTTCAGTGCCCAGTCAGCGCTCACGTCACTATCCGCCACGTTCCGCGCACGCGGCATACATCGCGCGTGCGACGATGTCGAGACGTTGCATCAAAGACACCGCATCGCGCCTCGGCGCGGTCGTCTCGCGCATGACGACGACGGCGACGCACGGAGCAGCGACGTCAACGTCGAATGCGCTCCACGGGACCCTGGCGTCGTCAGCACCCTTTACGCGCGCCGCGATCGCGCGCACGTACGCCGCTCGCACGCACGCCGCCACAGTCGCTGCGACGATCACCGCACGTCGCGCCGCGAGCGCCACCCGCGCGTTCGCGCGCACATTCGCCAGCCAAGGCTCGAAGAAGACAACCAAGGGAAAGTTTTCGACGATGAAGCCGAGGGGGTCCTCGGGGAAGGATTCAACCGGTAAATCGTCGTCAGAGGCGACAGAAGCGCCGAAAACGATCGCAGACGTGTTAAAAGGACCAGGCGGGCAACAACTGGCGAGTTTGTTACTCCTCGCGTTGGCGACGTCGATGTTGAGTTCGATGCGAAGCGATGCGAGAGAGATTAGTTTTCAGGAATTCAAGACAAAGTTGTTGGCCGCGGGGTTGGTTGAACGCGTGGAGGTTTCGAATAAAACGCAAGCTAAGGTGTACATCAAACCCGTCGGGGGGTTGATCAAGTCTCGCCACGGTGCTGGGGAGGATTACGACACTGGGGAGATTGGAGCTCCGCCGGGCGCGCGTACGACGGCGTCGGGGTACAAGTTTTATTTCAACATTGGGAGCTTGGATACGTTTGAACGCAAGTTGGAAGAGGCGCAAGAATTGGCGGGTACGGACGTGGAAGATTACGTCCCAGTGACGTATGTGAATGAAATATTTTGGCAAAGTGAGCTCATGCGTTTAGCGCCGACGTTGTTACTCATCGGAGGATGGTTGTACTTTAGCCGAAGAAGCGCTGGCATGGGCGGTATGGGTGGAATGGGGGGCGGTTCGGGAGGAATTTTCAACGTCGGCAAGGCCACGGTGGCGACGTTGGATAAGAATGCAAAGACTAAAATTATGTTTAAAGACGTCGCGGGGTGTAACGAGGCCAAACGCGAAATCATGGAGTTTGTGGATTTCCTTAAGAATCCGAAAAAGTACGAAGCGTTGGGCGCAAAAATTCCACACGGCGCGCTCCTCGTCGGCCCTCCAGGGACGGGGAAAACGTTGCTCGCGAAAGCCACCGCAGGAGAAGCGGGGGTGCCGTTTCTATCTATTTCGGGTTCTGATTTTATGGAGATGTTTGTCGGCGTCGGTCCTTCGCGCGTGCGCGATTTATTCGCTCAAGCGCGACAACAAAAGCCCTCCATCATCTTCATCGATGAAATCGATGCTATCGGTCGTCAGCGCGGTCGTGGGGGTTTCGCCGGTGGTAACGACGAACGTGAGAACACTCTCAACCAGCTTTTAGTAGAAATGGATGGTTTCGGCACCAAAGAAGGCGTCATCGTATTGGCGGGTACAAACCGACCAGACATTCTCGACAAGGCGCTCTTACGTCCGGGACGCTTCGATCGACAAATTACCGTCGATCGTCCGGACATTCAAGGCCGCGAACAAATTTTCCGCGTACACTTGGATAAAATTGCCCTCGATGGCGAAGTACCGCATTACAGCGAACGTCTCGCCGCGCTCACGCCTGGTTTCGCCGGCGCGGATATCGCCAACATGGTCAACGAAGCCGCTCTCGCGGCGGCGCGCGAAGACATGAAAGTCGTCAATCTTTCACACTTTGAGTACGCCGCTGATCGCGTCATTGCCGGTTTGGAGAAGAAATCCAAGGTGGTGAACAAAACCGAGCGTCGCACGGTGGCGTATCACGAAGCCGGACACGCCGTCGTCGGTTGGTTTTTAGAACACGCCGAACCCCTCCTCAAGGTGTCAATCGTCCCGCGCGGCTCGGCGGCGTTGGGTTTCGCGCAATACTTGCCAAACGAAAACCTCCTCGCCACGACGCAGCAACTGATTGACATGATGTGTATGACTCTCGGCGGTCGCGCCGCCGAGCAAGTCATGCTCGGTAAAATCAGCACTGGCGCGCAGAATGATTTGGAAAAGGTTACGCAAATGGCGTATAACACCGTCGCCGTCTACGGCATGAATGAAAAAATCGGTTTGCTCTCCTTTCCCAAGGATGAACAGAGCTTAAAATCCCCATACTCGGAAGACACCGCGAGGATGATTGACGAAGAAGTTCGCTTACTCGTCGATACCGCGTATAAACGCACGTTGGCGCTCGTGGAGGAGAAGAAACATCTTGTCGAAGCCATGGCGCTCGGGTTGCTCGACAAGGAGGTGCTGCAACGGCACGACTTGGTGAAGCTCTTGGGCGAGCGTCCGTTTGTGTCGGAGAATCCGCAGAACATTGACATTTTAAACGAAGGGTTTACGATGGATAATTACAAGGTGAAAGAAGTGACCGATGGCGATCAGAGCGATGATGCGGAGGGTGGCGACGAGGACGACGACGCCGAAGCGAAGAGACGCGAAGCCGAGGCGAAGAACGCGACGCCGTTTCCGCTCGCGACGTGATTTACTACGATTACACACACACACACAGACACATCATTATCAGCATCATCATACGCATTGTTGGATTGTATAGTACACATGTGAATTTACACTTACTACATCATAGACGTTTAACGAAACGAATGTCGTCTTCGATGTCGCGTCTACGATTTCGCGCTCCGTCTGTTTACGCGTCTTCGTCTTCGTCAGCTTCTTTGACCGGTTTTGTACTCTTCTTCGGCGTCGGTGGCGGCGCGACTAAGTTTGCAAAAAACCCCAAGATCCCACGCGGCGCGTCGTATATCGGTTCACCCGCAACCGCGCGTCGTTCGCGCTCCTCATCCACCGCGAGCATCTGTCGTAACCGACGCGCCTTTTTCCCCGAAAGCCGCGGCTCCTCACCTTCATCATCGCTCGCGCGCTCGCCGACGACCAGTTCATCAAACCCCGTGCGAGGATCTAACTCGCGAGTAAATGTAACGTCTTCGGCGCACCCGAGGACGATTTCACACGTCGTAAAGACGACGCACCCATCCAACGCGTGGCCGCCGACGACGTCCCCGCGCGCATCCGCCAGCGACGCGTGCACGTGACACCCCTCACCGTTGCGCGAAATCGTCCCCACGAGCGAGCAAATCTCAAACCTCTGATTGGGCAAGTCTAACACCGCGTTGGTGCTGCCGGAGAGCAACGACGTGTGATTGGCGAGGCGGAGTTTCGCCGCGCGCAGGCTGCCCACAGCGGTGATGATGAAGGCGTTTGGGAGCTCTCGAGTGGCGCAAAAGTCGAGGAGGGCGCGTTTGAGGTCGTCACCCGGGACGAGACGGAGGGCGTAGGTGCGCATGATGCGAAGGTGCGCGACGGCGCGCGGTGGCGTCCAGAAATGAAGGTGAGCTCGCGGCCCCGGTCCCACGAGGAGACGGTTGGTTGACATACATACGCGACGTAGGCGTTTTCGCTAATACATTATTCTATGCGCTATGTGACGTGATCTATGGCGCGCTATCGCGTCGGACGTCTTCGGGAATGGCGGTAATATCGTCATCGAGCATGGCGTCGGCGACCCAGCGCGCGAGTAAGGCGTGGTAGACTAAACCGCGCGCGCCCAATCCGGCGACAAACCAAGGACGCCGTCGCCCGCCGGCGCGCGTTTTGGTTCTTCCGGCGAGCGGAAGTGCGCCCGCAGGCGACCGAGGTGGATTCGCGCGCACGCCGTATTTGAGCTGCACCACATCCCATGACGACGTCGGTGCGTATGCACGCAAAGCCAAGTCGCGAAGTGCAGATTCGGCGCGAGCGCCTCGCGTCGACGCTCTGTCGGCGACGCCCGCGCGACGCGCGTCTTCAACCGTGGCGTCGTATTCCTTCGTCGGACCCACCATCGCGCGCGATGTGCCAAGCGGTGCGACGTACGTTGTGCCAAGAATTCCCGTCGTTAACGCCCCGTCGTCGGGTTTCATCACAAGCACGTGTCCGCCTTGGAGTTGCACCGGGACGTCGTCGGCGTTTACGAGCGCGTGCACGGCGGCGCCACAACACAAGCATACGTCGTCAAATTCGTCATATAACGCCTCAACATCGTCAATGGTGGCGGTACGAAACATCGCGCGCGTGCCTGCGACGCCGCGCGAGGCGACAATTGAACACGCGTCCCAGAGGGCGGATAAATACCGCGGAGCGTCGACGACGACGCCTCGCGGCATGTACAACGCTCCAGCGCATCCGACGTCATCAGCGCGCGCTTCAGCCTCGAGCACGTCTTCGGTAAACACCAGACCCGGGCACAGAGCCAGAGTTTCGGCGGTAGTTAAACACGTAGCACCGTCGTCGTCGTCGTCGTCGTCTTTGAACGCTTCGATGTCGGCGACGAGGCGAGCGTTAAATGCTCGGCGAAAATCCACACCTTGCTTGGCCGACCGCGCCGGCCGAACGATCCCCGGCGCGCGCGCCACGGCATCATTTCGCCGTTCACCAGTGTTTCTCCCCACGCTATCGCGCCAGCCACCATCCGCATCGTCGCATCGCGCGTTTAACACGACGTCGAGCGCGTCCTCAGCCTTCACGGCGAGAGAAATTAAACGCTTCGCCGCGGCGACACCTTCGCGTCCGCGCCAGATAATCTTCCCTCGAGGCGTATACGGATGCAATAACCCCGCGGCGACGCCCGACGCGCCGCCGGCGATGCCGCGTGCGTCAATGAGCGTCACGTCCAACGCCGTCCCGCGCGCGTTGGCGCCTTCGAGCAGCTCAAACGCGAGCGCCACGCCCGCGAACCCCGCACCGACGACCGCCGTCTTGCGCGGCACCGCGTTCGAACCACCATGTGCGCGACATCTCACGTCCGCGCGCGCCCCGTGCGCCACCGCGCGCGCCCCGTGCGCCGTCATGCAATCACACATCGTACCCTCCTAATCTCTCTTCACGTACTTGATCGCCGGCGCATACGCCGCCCGTCGCGCCAAGAACGCACAAAACACGAAGAGCGCGCACACGAACGCGATGGCGACGTATAAATCGCCGTGCGAGCCCCCGGGTTGTTTGGCGTGCATGGGCTTTGCGCCGTCCAGCAAGAAGTGGCGCCACAAACCTCACTGTGCGTCGGGCTCATGCCGACGCCGACGTCGCGCGCGGATGTCTCGCGATGCGCCACCGCGCCCGTTCGAACGCGGTCGATGTTTGAGCGCGGCGCGCGCGCGCGTTTGGCGGCGCATCGCGGAGACGCGCGCGTGACGGCGGCGGCTGATGGTGCGAGTGAAGGTGACGATAGAATGTCGAGCGCGTCGCGCGCGAGCACGGCGCCGCGCCGCTCAGGCGCGGGGCGTCGCGCGGTGGTCGCCCCGCACGCGAGCGCGCGTTCGAAGGGTCCGAATCGCCGCCGCACGCAAGGCACGGCGCCGAACCGAGGGAAAGATGTGCCGGTGACGTTTACCGTCGACCGCGCGCTCGACGTCGACGCGGGCGAACGTCGCGTCATCATCGTCGGCGAGTGCGACGCGCTCGGCGCGTGGGACGTCTCAAAAGGTATCAAGTGCGTTCGCGGGCGCGTCGGAGGGGCGAGCGCGAATGGGACGTCGAATGCAGAAATTGAACGATACGTCGGGACGGCGCGCGTGGCGTTCGGCGCGTCGACGACGTTTAAGCTCGCGACGACGAACGTTGACGGCGATGTCGTGGCGTGGAGCGCAGGAAATGGTGTAGATTTGAATATTCCGCGGCGGTGTGCGAATGTTGAGGTCAAGTGTGATTGGCCCGTGGATGATGCGAGGATTTTAGTGTCGATTTCGCTGACGAGCGAGTTGAGCGCCAGCGACAACAAAATTGAAACCGGAGGCGCGTGGTTGGCGTACGGGAAGAATTCGGCGACGGATGGTGACGGCGATGAACACGAGCACAATGATCATGAGATGCGGGGCGATAGCGATGCGAACGCGACGATGGATGAATTTGACGCGGTCGACGCGAGCGTCGATTCTGACGTCGAATGCGACGTCGAATCCAACGCCGACGCTGACGCCGACGCCGACGCTGACGCCGACTCTGACGCCGACGGATTCGACGGCGATTCTGACGACGAATGCGCGCAATACAAACCCGGCGATCACGTTACAGATATGATGGGTGGTTTACGCACCGAGCTTGTGTATAACGCCGCGAATGAGGAGGATTTTGGCGTGCGTATTGCAATTTTAGAAGAGGGCGAGCTCGTGGAATTGTGGCACGAACACGGCACCGAACCCGGCAAGGGCATGCGCGTGGGTGACATTTACGTCGGATGCGTCACCAAAGTCATTAGCGGTATGCAAGGTGTGCTCGTGGATCTCACCGGCAAAGGTCCACCGTACGCGTTGATGCAAAAGGGTATTGAGAAACCGGCGTTGGCGTGGCGCGAGGTCAAGCCAGATGAGGACGAGGACGAAGACGAGGACGAAGACGCCGCGGATGACGGCTCGGCGAGCGCGCGATGGAATCGACCCGGGGGATGGGGAGACATTTGGCAAGATGGTGGCAACGGCGCGATGCGTGTGCCGACGACGTCGACGTCGATGGCAGCGGTTGTCGCGAGCGGCGAACGCAGCTATAGCCGTAGGCTTTCTGGTAAAGTCGCCTCGGGCGGCGGCGTCTGGCGCGGCGCCGGCGGTCGCTCGCAGCGCCGCGCCAAGGCGCAGGAGACGCGACCGCGATGGGAACAGTGGACGCCAGAAGTCGATTTACTTGAATGCGAGCCGAATTTCGCCATCTCGTCCGAGGACGACTTGGGCGAGTCGACATCGACGGATGAAGAATCCGGCGACGAATCCGCGGGCGAAGACGCGTCCACGTTGTCGTCATCCGCGACGACGACGATGGCCACCGACGGCGCGTTTGGGGATGAGAATAATATCACATCTCCTGACGTCAGTCACGCCGCGTCATTCAAGGCGTCCCGTCGGCAGGCTCGCGAAGAATGCTACGCGCTCTGGCAGCCCGGCCAACCCGTCGTCGTGCAAGTCACGCGGCTCGGCAGCGGGCACAAGGGTCCGCGCGTCACCGCCCGTCCCACCCTTCCCGGGCGCAACGTCGTGTTATGCCCAGACGGTGAGGGCGTCTACGTCTCTCGCAAACTCATGGGCCCCGCGCGCAAGTACGTGAAATCCATCGGGAGCACCGTGTGCCCGCCGAAGAGCGCGCTCATCATGCGCACCGAAGCCGCGGGCGTGAGCAAAGAAACGCTCGAGCTCGACATTAGTTGCCTCGCCACGGATTGGGAAAACGTCTGCGCGGCGTCATCCGACGTCGTCGCTCAATCGGCGCACAGCGGTAAAGCGTTGCGCCCGACGCGATTGCTTCAAGCCGCGACGCGAGAGCAAGTGCTCGTGCGGGACTTGTTTGGCGAACGCATTTCCAAGCTCACCGTGGACACCGTCGAGGCGTACCAAGTCATCGTGGATGATTTATTACGCACCGGAGCGTCAAAGGAGATTATTGACCGCGTGGTCCTGCACGCTGGCCCAGATCCGGTGTTTAAATTATTAGGCGTGGATGAAGTCGTGGAGACGATGATGAACACCGAACGCGTGTTTTTAGGCGACGACCTCGCGAGCGCGCACATCGTCATTCAACACACCGAAGCGCTCACGGCGATTGATGTCAACGCCGGCAGAGCGGCGATGGAGGCTGGTGAAGATGGCGAAGATATCGCGTTACGCGTCAACATTGCCGCCGCGAAAACAGTCGCTCGAGTGCTGCGTCTGCGCGACATTGGCGGCTTGGTCATGGTGGATTTAATCGACATGGCGTCGGACGACCACCGACGACAGGTGGAGGACGCGTTTGAGCAAGTCGCCGCGCGAGACCGCGCGCAGGTGACATTCGTGCCGATTTCATCGCTCGGCGTCATGGAAGTCGCGCGCGAACGGCTACAAACGCACGCGTTGGGCAAAGCCGCCGTGGTCGCGGATGAAAAGGGCATGCCCATTCCGTTGCCACCCGGATTTGACGCGCCGGTCCCCGGATCGTCGCTCGCGATGGGACAAGGTAAAAAAGTTCGAAGCGTGAAAGGACCTCGCCCGCCGCCGTGGGAGCGTGGCGCCGCGGGCGGGCGCGGACGCGGACGCGGTCGCGGCCGAGGTGGGCGAAGCGGGCGAGGATTTGGTAGGAGCGGCGCGACGTTCCGCGGAGAGTGGAATGACGGCGATGGTGCCGCTCCGCCTCAGTGACAGGAAGAGAACACATATTCTTTTTGTTTATTAATACAGCAGTAGCTCGCACTACAACACATTGCAGTATCATTTCGCGCTTTTCTTTGCGCTCATCGAGCTTTTGGCTTTGCCGCCGTCGTCTTGCGCGTGCCATTCAGGCGCAACTTCATCCGTGTAGTGATAATCGTAGAACAACTCGGCTCCTGGCTCGAGATCTTGAGATGCGTATATCCCGAGCCGGTTATCGCCATTGACGAGTAAAATACGCGCATGACAATTCGCTTCGCGAGAGTGATTGGCGAAACGCAACTTGTTGCCTCGGTTTTGCGCGTCGACGACCCATTCGCTATTCAAGTTGAACAAATATGAGCAGTTGTTTTGATCGTACACGCGACCGCGACGGTCGGCTTCGTTTTGAGAAATCAACTCGCCCACGTATTCACCGATGAAATCACCCTTGCGTACACCGTGAAGAATGTAAGATCCCCAACCGGCGATTTTGCTCCGTCCCAAGCACACGTGTTCCTTTTGTCGCAATTGGAGCTTCATGTTTTCGCACGGTAAATCTGGCATTTTGACCTCGACGTTTTTATCGACAAAGCCGTGCTTTTGGCGAATCGGGTGTACGATGGCGGCGGCGACTTTGCAGCACCGACGACACTTGTCTGGATCGCATTCGCGCCCGGCGGCGAAGCACGGACACGCGCCCGTTTTACACGTGCCGCGCGCGCCCGCTTTGCAATTGCACCCATCAAATTCATTCCAACAGTTTGGTCCGCAGTTGCAAAATCGTTCGCAAAAGTTGCCCACTTTGACGCACGGACACGTGTCTTTGTCGCATTGTCCTTCGCATTCGCACGGGGTATATTGCGTCCAAACCGTGTCGGCATTTTGTCCCATTTTAAACCGACGTTGAATCGTTGGGTGTTTTGAGCCCTTGGCATTTTTCAGAAAGTTCTTTGACATGCCGCCGCCGCCGCGTTTGCGCTTCTTAGAGACGGCATCGGCGACGTCCGTCATATCTTCGTCATCTGCCACATCGGTGCCTTCCGCTATCATCGCCAGGTGGTGCATTTGACGACCAACGTCGGCGCATCCGCGACGCGTGCCGAAGAACAAGCTCACTTCGCACGGTGTAGCTGCGTCTCGACCGATGATTTCCACCGCCTTGACAAGAATCTGCTGATCCACAGGATTTCTCCATCCGCGTCGGCCTGCTTTATACGGATCGACTTTTACCGGCGCCGTGGCTGCCGCAGACGACGATAATGGTAAACCTTCGTCGCACGGCGCGCACGTCGCCGCACATTCGGCGTAATACTTGTATTCATCCGTCCTAAACCAACACGTCGCACCACACGGATTTTCCTGCGAATACGGCACCAGCGCGTGTTCTACGCGACTCAATCGACGCTTCAAGCGCTCCTCGGTGCCAATTTTTCGCCCCGCGGATTTTGCTTGCAACGAACCGTGTAATCTACAGTCAAAGATGTAGCATCGCGGGCAAAACGCGCCGGCGAGTTGCTCGGCGGCTTCTTCAAACGTATCGAAATGAATCACCGGTTGCGTCCTCGGCGCCATCGTCGGTGCGGTAATAATCTTACGCGCGAACGCGTGCCAAAACTGTGAGTCGACGCCGAGCGTTTTCAACACGCTCACTAAATCCGCCGTGTAAATGCAACACGAAGACGTCGCGCGCTGTATCGCGCGATTGACGCGATTGGCGTGCGCGCGAAATTCCAACCACGAGCGAATGGTTGATTCCCCACCTCGTTGCGCCTCTTTAAACCACTCCTCGACGCGCGCGAGATCAATTTTCAACGCACTCGATAATTCATCGACGATAGTTTGCCTGATGACGTCGTAATACGGTTTTCCCGGCCCATTCGCGAGCGTAATCGGCTTGCTAAACGCGGCAAAGACTCCAGTCAACAGAAAGTGCGACTCGCGCGATAATTCCGTATCCTCCACGCTTCGATCCTCTACGGGGTCGGATTCTAAAAACTCCCCATCGTCATCGCGAAACAACAATCGCGAAAAGTTATCCTCGCGGTCGTATGAATTACAGTGCGTGGAGTACGCAAAGTAGGAATACGACGGAACAGCGTCGGCGCCGCGGACGCGCTTGAGCGACAACGACGTCGTAAACACCTCGCGTTCGGGCGTCCATCGCCAACGTCTATCGCGAGCAAATCTGAAACGATTCAAATGACACGGAGATTTCACGGCCTGCCTAGACATTGGAAGCTCGGGCGCACGCGCGTCGGCATCGTCTCGAGACCAAAACGTGGACGCAAAAGACTTTTTCGGCTCATCCAGCGACGTCGCGGGCTCCGCGCGCGTTGCGAGATCTCTCTGTTGCTCCACAACCATATTTCGCGCCCACGTCGCCCATTCCTCGCGGAACATCGCCCTGAGTTCATGCACGTGTTGACGCACTAAACGCTTCGCTTCTTTACCGGCGTCTTCCTCTGAGCCGCACGCGCCAAACGCCTCTCGAAACGCATCCACCTTCGCCTTGGCCTCCTTTATTTGCTCAAGATTCGCCTCGTCGTTCATCACCGACTCAATGTGCGCGAGATCATCACTCGGTGACGCGTCTACGGCGGTCGTCTTGGCTTCGTACGCCGCCGTCATCGTCGCTACTTTCGTCGCGAGCGGCTCGCCCGACGACGTCTCTGGCTCGGTGTCTTTCGCCGCGGGCGCGCGCACCACCTTTGGCGACGATCGCGGCAGCTCCACGACCGCCGGCTCGGGCGCGACGCCAACATCATCTTTTCCTCCCTCGTCCTCGCTCTCGGACACTAAATCTATCACGTCCACGGGCGCGGCGACGCCCGGTGTCGCCGAATTCGCGCGCGGTCGCTGCCGCTCACCCGGCGCATCAAACACCCCGACCACGCCGTCGCTCTCGTGCCCGGCGTCGAGCGCGGCGGCGAACGCCGCGGCGTCATCGTGCGTACCCACGCGCGCGTCCGCGCGCGGTTTCACCGGCGTCATCGCGCGCCGGCGTGTGTCGATCGGTCGCTTCAGATTTTGAAGAAAGTCACGCCAGTTGGCCGCGCGCGCGCTCGTCGTCGCCGTCGCGCGCCATGGCTCGTCCGCGACGACACGCCGGCGGAGGGCGACCATCGCGCGCGCGCAAGCCCGTGGAGAGGTTCGGGGCGGACGCGCGGACGCCGGTGAAGGCGACCAAGACGCGCGCTGCTCGAGGCGGTTCCAATGCGAACTCCGGAACACGACGCGGGCGTCCGCGGAAGGATTCCGCGCACGTCGTCGCCAACGTGGTACGTGAGCGCGATCATATGGGGCGTCGTGTTGTGCGCGCGCGACGCCGAACGCGTCGCATCGCGATGGCATTGCGAATTGAGCTCAATTTCAAAGTAACCGCCGCGTTTGAGCGAGCGTTGGATTCGTTCATTCGTTTGACTGACGCCTGATGTCGTGATTTCGTGCGACGCAGTTTTCGAGTTATAGGAGTAGAATCCAAAGCCAATTCGCCACCATGCGTCAGTGTCAGGCGCTGATTGATGCGTATGTATTCGACGGGTGGCGAGGGGCGTCCAAGGATAAGTTGAAGCCGACGGCTGAGCTCAGGCGCGCGCGAGAGAAGATTTTTAACTGTAAATTGAAAATACGCGAGTTATTCAAAGGACTGGAGCTCGATCCGAACGAGCGCGAGATTACGACGGTGGAGGATGAGTTTGGGGAGGTTGATGTCGAGGATATATTTTGTAGCAAATGCGCGCTCGCGGACGACCGCGACGACGACGATATATTACTATGCGATGGATTTTGCGATCGCGCGTACCACCAGAGTTGCGTGGTGCCGCCTGTGGCGAATGAAGACATCCCACCGGATGACGAAGGATGGTTGTGTCCGCTGTGTGATGCGCGCGTGGATGTTATTTACGTGTTAAATGACGAATATGATCAAAACTTGGGACAGAAGTGCGTCGCGGCGGATGTGTTTAAAGAAGAAGCGGAGATGGAAATGAAAGGCATCGTTCCAGGCACGGCGCAATTCGAACACGCGGATGAAGATGATTGGCCAAGTGATGAAAGTGACGACGAGGATTTCGACAAGGCTCAAATGAGCGACGATGGGCGCGACGACGAACACGAGGCGCTCAGCGGCAGCGCACGTTCGTCGAGCGAAGAGTCTAGTAGCGAGGAAGAAGATTTAATTATCGACGGCCCACGTCGACGGACAAAGGTGGATTATGTGAAATTAAACGGTGAAATGTTTGGCGCCGGCGAGGCGTACGAGGGTGAATTCGAAGAACGCGGTGGTGCGAGCTGGAAGAGCTCGAATAAAAGTAAAGCGGAAATGCTCGCCGCCATTCGTGGCGATAGTGTGGGCAAATCAAAAGGCGACAAAAAGTCCAAGGCAAAAGACGACGATGCGCAGTCGTCGCGTACGAAAACGCAAGGACGACGACGATTCGATCCGCGCGTCGTCGCAGAACTCGAACGCATCTTTCTCACGGGCGCGACGACGCCGAAGAAGCCTCAACGCGAAACCATCGCGAGCAATCTTCACCTCGACGCCGACCAAGTAAAGATTTGGTTTATGAACCGCAGAAGAAAGGCATCAAATGCATCAAAGGAACCTCCCGCGCGCGCAGTTCGCGCCACGCGATCGCTCGGTCCCAAATATTAGGTGTTTGTAAAGCCTCACTCTGAGACTCAGTAACGCAATATGTCAACGAAAACAACCAAAGCGCTCGTGCCGCACTTGCACTACATGAGCGCGTGGTTTTGCCCGTTCGCACATCGCGCAACGCTCGCGCTCGAACACCACGCCGGGCACGTGACGTATGACTGGGTGGAGTCGCTCGGGTGGGAAAAGCGTCGAGCCACCGCAGCGTTGGACACAGAGCACGAGAACTGGTACCATTTCAAAGCCCCGGAGCTCATGAAGCATAACCCACTGGGAATGGTGCCTACGCTCGTACCGCCGGAGACATTTCACGCCACGAGCGGGGATCCGACGAAGAACGTCGTCACCGAGTCACTCGTGTGCGTGCAGTTCATCGACGAGCTCGTAGCAGGCGGGACGACGCCTATCATGTCGAGCTGCCCGTACGAACGCGCTCGCGCGCGCGTAGACGCAGACTGGGTCAACAAAAACATATGTTCCAAGTACTACACCGTGCTCGTGCGTCAGGACGCGGCGGAGCAGAGAGAAGGGTTCGAGGAGCTCGTGTCTGGGCTCGAACGGTTCGCGACATGGTGCGAAGAAGGCCCTGGAGCATTCTACGCCGGTCGCGACAGCCCTGGGTTGGTAGATTACGCATTGTTTCCATGGGCATGGCGATTGCCGGTGTTTGAAAAGTATCGCGGGATGGATTATGCCATCCCGAAAATGCCGGCGTTGGCGTCCTACCACGCTTGGCTCGAAGCGATGTTAGCGCGAGACGAAGTCCGTCGCACATTACCGCCTTGGGAGGATTACTTGGAGCACATTGGGCGTTACGCCGATGGCAGCGCCCGGTCGAAAGTAGGAAATGCCGTGCGTCTCGGACGCGCAGCGCACGATTACAACGACACGAGCGACAACACAGACAAGTAAATTTATTCCCGTCCTGTCCCGTAGCTTTTAGATATTGTTTAATCACACCCCCTCACGAATTGGCTCTCTCTCATTTACATTATCAACACTATTGCACGCGCACATCCGCGCACATCGCACCGCACCGTCAACGTCCGGGCAACAAACGAGACGGAATTAACGCGTTTGACCGCGTGGCGTCCGCCGCGAGCACGCGCCCGCCGTTCAACGCATCCGGTGCCGTAAACACATCGCTCCGCTCCGCAAACCACGCCAACAGCTCGCGTGTAATGTCTACCTCATCCCTGCCTTTAGCTTTAATCACGCTCGCGTATTCTTTCGCGCGATCCGTAAACGCGTCGTGCGCGACGGTGCTCTCTCCGTGCGTCGCGCTCACGTTCACCGATCCAGAATCTTGTACATTCCATCGAGCCTCAAACACGCCAGGCGCGCGCGCGGTGACGACAACATCCAACGGCGCGTCATCCGACAATCGAACGCACGTCACCGTCAACACAGACGCATCGTCGTACGCCGAAACGACGTCGTCCAACGCGTCCGCGCGCGCCAGTCCAGCGCCTCGTTTACCCCCAACCTTCCCTCGCGCGCCCACGCTCGTGGTCTCGCCCTCCTCCATGGCGTCTATGTCATCCAACATGCGCGTCACGCGCGCATCGAACGCGTCAGCGCGCAACGCGTCGCGCTGCGCAGCGAGTTTTTCCCCATCGCGCATCAATCGCTTGATGCGCTCCGCCCCGTCGTGCGCATCATCATCGCCCCCGAGCGCGCGCACGGCATCCATGAGCGCCAGCGCGTGCTCACGCGCATGCGCGATGTTATCTACGAGCGCATCGATCGATCGCGCGCGCGCGGAGGACATGTGCGGCGGCGCCGTGGCGTCACGCGCGCGGCAGAAAGTGACGCGCATCGAATTCCAATCATCATCATCATGGCGCGCCGCTTCACCATCGGCGAGTACTGCGAGTATTCCGACGTCACCTGCGACGCAAAGGGACACCCTCGCGTCACGTGGCGCCCCGCGGTGGTGCTCGCGCGCGACTATCGCGGCACGGCGCCGCCGAATCTCGGACACGGCGCACTCGGTGGTTGTTGCACATTCGCGTACGTGTTGTACCCGCTCGACGTCGACGACCACGCCGCCGAACGACGCGCGTGCGGGGACGATTTCAAGCCGTATTATCTCCAGCGCAGAATCGAGCGCGACGAGGACACGTTCGTGCGGAAACCACAGGACGGGGCGGTGGAGCTCGAGCCGGCGAAACGCGCGCCGGCGCCGGCGTTCGCCGACGTGGAGGACCCGAAAGAGCGCGCGATGAATGCGGATGCGAATTGGGAGCAGTCGTGCGCGTGCGCGACGTGCCGCGCACGTCGCCGAGCGGGCGAGAAACAGCCGACAAAGACGGTGGATGTGATGTCGGTGGCGTGCGACGTGTACTTTCCAACGATTGACGCGGTTTGGAAAATCGCGTGCGACGCGTACGGCGTCGCGAAAACATCCGTGGCGCGAGATCATTGGTACAGGCCGAACAGGTTATTGATGTACAGCGAGCCTGAGGAATTGCACGAGGAAATGCACGATGGGAAATGTCCGTCGGAGATACAATATACAAAGGAGTACGCGATTTTATGTTGCGAGCACTTTGTGTCGATGTTTTTGATGATGTCGGTGTGTGAGTTTGAGGGCGCCGAGCACGTCGCCAAGCGCATGGATTGGACGACGGAAGAATGGGACGCTGAGCGCGTAAAGGCGTACGCGAAGGAGTTTGCGGCGATTACTAAACGATTCGCCGACGGAGGCCCTAATAAATGGGAAAAGACGGTCGCCGACGCCATCAACAGCGTCGTCGAAGGCGTCGTAAACGACAACGTCGATTGGTGGAACAAGCACAAGAAGGCGAAGAAGTAATGCCAATGATTATGTACAGTACCATCGGTGGATGTGGTACCATCCACCGTTACAATTGTAGAATGGGAGCTAATATTAATCATGTATTGTATTCTAAAGCGCGCGCGGCGACGCGATGCTGCTACTTCTACGATTATTTTGGCGACTTTCGCGACTCCTGTAACGAATCGCGACGGCGCGCGAGCGCGCGGGCTAAAGCCTCGCGATCGCGCAATTTCTCAAACCCCGGGTGCGAAAGAAAAATTCTCGCGTATTCCGCCGTCGCCACCACCGCGGACGCCGCCGTGGCGTACTCTAATGCGACTCGTGTACTTTTATCCGTGGCAAACTCAAGCGCAGGCGCAATAAATTCTGGCGCGCTATGCGCCGCTATCACTGGGTCGCACACCGCCGCGGCGATGAGCGCCATTTGCATCGCCGTGTTCACCTTGCCGATGAATAGCGGCCGTAACGCGCCTCGTCTCGAACCGAGCTGTTCGACTTCATCCAAGTCGAAATCAAATCCCGCGAGCGCAGCCGCACCAGTAGGTTTAGGACGCGCCACTGGAACGTCATCAAATCCCAAAAACTCCCCCATCGTCGTCCACGTCCAATTCAACGCTCCGGCTCGTCGCCAGGCGCCGCCGACCACGTGTATCGCGTCCCGGCTCACTAATAACGCCACGAGCCACACCGGAAGGGCACCTTCGAGCGCGAGCGCGGTACCGACACACCCCACAAATACCTTATCCGCGATGGGATCCAGATAACTCCCGAGAATCGTGCTCTGATGCCAACGTCGGGCGAGAAACCCATCCAAATAATCCGTAGCCGCCGCCGCGCACACGCCCGCGAGCACCAATCCTGGCGCCGCACCGCTCGCCACGCCGTACGCGAGCATCGGGCCCGCGGCGATACGTCCCACGCATAACGCATTCGGGACGTTAAAGTTGCGCTCGCCCTTAATGCGTTGTCGTCGCGAGTCTTTTTCGACGTCTTCGTCCTCGTCGTCCTCAACCTCGTGCGCCTCGGCGCTCGTCCGCGGCGGCGATGGTGGCACCGCCGCGCTCGCCGCGCTCCACGACCGAACGCCGCCATAGCCTCTCGCGAACTCGCGCGCGATCGCGGGCGCGTCCACGCGGCACAGCTCGACCCCCGCGCGCGCGACACCACAACCGCGCTGGAAGCGCTCAAAAGTCCGTGGCGCGCGCGCGGGAGCACCGACGCGAGACGCGCGCGCGAGCACGCGCGCGAGCGCGCGGGATGACATCGCCCGCGCGCGACGGAGCGATCGTGCGCGTCGCGCGGACTCGCGCGCGGCGAAGTGCGGTGCGCCTTGCCCTGGCTCGCTAGTCGGCTACGTCTGAGTCTTAATTGTCTTCGTCGATGTCATCGTCGATGTCATCGTCGTCGTCGTCGTCGTCGTCGTCAGAGTAATACACTTTCATATCGTCATCGACGACGTGCGCGTTGATTTCTTCATCCGTCGCCGCGGCGTACCACCAACCAAAAATCGCGTGTCGCTTTTTAGACGTCGTCCGCACCGGCTCCACGGCGTGCCGGCGCGGCACCGCGAACGCCACGAACCGATTGAACGCAGGCACGATTCGACGCATGGGGGCGTTGTCGGTGCCTGTGTCGTTGGCGTCGTCGCGCGACGCGTTGTGGTCGACGAAGCACCCACCGTCGGCTTCTGTCCACACGTCGTCGGTTAAATACAACACGCCCGCGAATCTTCGCGCGTTCCACTCACACTCACCATTCGCGAGCTCGACGGGGGAAAGCGCGAAATCGTCGTGAATGTCGATGCGGTCGCCGACGGTGTCCGCACCCGGCGCGCGTGAATAGCGACTCGCGGTGAAGCTCGGGTATAACGCGTCGCAGCCGTCGCTCGAGCCGTAGCGGGACGCGAGCGCCATGGCGACGCGCGTGAACAACGACGTCGCTGGACCCGTCGACGCCTCAAACTCATGCGCGACATCATCGTTGTCGATGTCTTCATCGATGCGATCGCGAGACCAATCAGATTCGTCGCGAACGAGCTGTCTGAGGTGCCGCGCGGCGTCGCTCGGAAGAAAGTCGTCCACGACGACGAGCTCGCCAGCTTCGGCGCGACGAATAACGTCGCCGTGTCCATCTACCCACTTGTGTATGACGTCGAAATCGTAGAAATCGTCTTCGTCGAATGGCATGCGCGGTGTCGGTTGGCGTCGGTGAATGCGGTGCAATCTATTGAGCGTTGTGCTAATGTACTGGTACCTGTCAGCCCCGCTGATTCGGTTAACTATTTAAATACGTTGGTATTATATGCGCAGCCTCGAGAAGAGCGGATAGAAGGCTGGTATGATTCGCGAGCGAGGATGCACTTCTTCGCCTAGTGGCTCAAATGTCGGACGTTTCTGGAAGAGAACCAACTTGCCTCGATAGTCGTAGCCCGTTTTCGGGGCGTGGCAAATGAGTTTTTGCAAGCCGGGAATAACGGCGAGGATGAACGGAAACGCGAGCAAGTTGTAAAAGGTTTGCGCCCAAAATGCGATGCCGTAAACCTTCCACGTTTCCCCACGCCCCCAATCGACCCAGTGAAGAAATCGAACGGTGATTCCGGCTGTGATGAGGAAGGAGATGATCTCATACCCGAGTAAGATGCGTTGCATGCGCCTCGGCTGTACGTGTTTGAGCTTTACGACGCGATACGTCACCGTATTCAAGTCGATTTCTTGAAGTTTCCGAGACCGATCGTCTCTGAAGTAGATGGTATGGATGTCAGTGCTCGCGTTGTAATCCTTCACTTTGGCAATGCGACGGACGTAGTGAAATTCCTTGAATAGTCCCGCATCTGTAGTTTGTCTTTCCTTGCTCGTTCGGATCAGCATCAGCTGACGTTCGACGACGCGTCTAAAGCGCTGCAGTGGAGTTTCTTTCTTCTTGCGACTTAAAATTTTTCTGAGCGTTCGAAAGCCTTTATACTTAGGACCAGCCTTAACCATGGTAATTTCGATACGACCACCGACGAGCGCTTCATCGCCGGCAATGGCGCGCCCAAACGCAAAGGATTTTCTCAGCCTTCGGAACGCGTACCAGCACATGAGTATACGAAACATGTACGCTGCGCCGTTCAAGGAAACGCACTTATCGACGCCGATTGCGCACGTCTGCATATCAGCATACCATGGACCAGCGGTAGAGCACGTATGCGCTTGGCCAATATCGATGATTCCTGCGCACTGAATAAACGCAAACACGCCGCTAAAGATGGAAATCACACCAGTGAGAAACTGGATACCTTTAAACGCAAGGATGAAGTGAAACATTTGCCACTCGTCCGTTCTATCTACAAGCACGAGACGGATAAAAAACAAAGCTGCCTGCACACCCAAGCCATACCAAAGTTTGCATGCCAAGAGAATCCACCACCACGGATTTCTGAGTTTGCCCCAAACGGTCATGTCGTACGGGCATTCGTTGTACAGAAACCACGTGCGCAAGCCGTAAAGTGCTGCGACAATCATCGAGCGTTTCTTGTCTTTTCGCAATCGCAATAAACTTTTGTGTGAACGCGTCGACACGGCGTCGGTAATTTTCAGCCGCATGCTCAAGTCGCGCATGATACTTTTTTGAATGTCGGACACGTACATGGTGGCGATTCCGGCGATGTAGTTTGCGACTGGGCCAGGCATGTCTCGATCGGACTTGACCGCTCGAACGACACCAGCTTTTTTATCGTCAATCACTGCATCGATAGAACGCAATGCTTTTCGCTTTCCAATGTCAATAGCTTTCTCAACCTTGGCGTTGAGCCAGTTTCCAACGCTGCTCTTAGCCAAGCTCTTGCCTATGTTTCGAGGATTTAGCAAATCCTTGGCGAATGACAACATCGCGAGCGCTTCTTGATACATGTGCGCGTTCGACGAAGATTGAACAAGATTCAAATGTGCGCGGATCTCAGCTTTAGACACCCATTCGAACGTTCCGTGGCTGAACTGTACGTTCTTGGTGGATTCGGTCGGCGCTATGAGCTTTGCCGCAAAATAGTGCAAAGGCAGCAGCGCCGAACCCATCACATCATCGGACGACATGATGTCAAAATCGAACACTTCAAATTTGAGCTGGCAATATTTAAATTCCAATGCCGAGTCGCCCATGAAGAAGGATTCGTCAAACACGGGATTGAGCGTTTTGAGCCGGTACGATGTCGTGTACATCTGGCCTTCAATAGGCTGTCCCAAACTATCGAGAATCGTCACCTTGACGTACGGATCCGAAGTATTTCCCGCATCCATGGCGAGCAAGTCATGACCGCTTTCTAAGTGCACGCGAATAAATAGACCCAAAAGCGTCCGCACGGCGCGCACGCGAGCGACGATGTATCCGGCATCTGCGCGATCTTCTTCTCCGCCAAGAAACATCTTCGCCGGTGAAGTTAACAGTGCCGCCGCACCGCTACCAATTTCATGAATCACGTTCGATATTCTCGACCCTGATGTCGCGCGCACGGGCGTCATCTCGCCTGCGTTCGCGTTCGCCTCGTTCGAAACGTCCCGCGCGCCTTTGCTCTCCTCGCGAGACTGCAACCCTTGCGCCAATCCATGCGCTTGCGCCATCCTGTCCAAAAAAACACCCACCTCATCCGTGCCATTTGCATCGTCCTCCCCAGTGCGCACGACGTCATCATCATCGCTCGAATCGCTATCGTCGTCGCTGCTCATTTGGAGCACCCGACTACGAAACCCTCGCGACAACGCCGTAAACATCGACTGACGACGCTCCCCCGCGCGTCGTCCTCGTCCGCGACCCGACGCATCGGTCGACGGTTGACGCGCGCGCTCGACGTCTCGTCCATCGTCGCCGACATCGCCGTCGTCATCGTCGTTTTCGGGATCAGAGAGCACGCGGCCACCCATGTAGACTTCATCGTCGTCGTCGTCCGACGACGAGCTCATCGCGCCACGGTCGAACGCCATGCCTAAATGCGTCGGCGGTTCGTTGGATAAATAGTTCACCACGCGAGGCGCGCGTGCGCAGACGCACGCGCAGCGGCGACTGCGGCGTGCGGTGTTGAGCTCGTGGGGCGTTTGAAATGTTTTTTCAACACTAATCGCGTCCTTCGCTCATCTTTTCCGCACCGTGCGAAACGCGACGACGCTTTGCGTGACGGTGCGAACGACACATCCGCTGGCCAATGCGCAAGGTACACAGCGCGAGGGTCCGCACACGTCGCGAACACCGAACGCGCGGCGATCGTCGGAGAGTATTCACCCTCCGCCCGTAACGACGCAAACTCCGGCCCATAAATAAACAGGAGCGAGCTCGCGCAAGAGCCAAAGCATGGCGATACGCGCGTCGACTTCTGAGGTTTACAATGTATTACATGTGCGACGACGCGCGCGGGCGGCGCTTGATGAGAAAGGCGCGAACGTCATTGAGAAGGTGTACGCACGTGGTGACGTCGGCGCGGGCGAGCGCTCGAGGGGACCAGAGCCGCGCGGGTGGGAAACGGGCGTTGGCGCGGAGGGCGCGCAACGCGAGCGAGACGTTATGTAAACGATGGGCGGCTGTTTTGGGCGCGCATTCGACGCCGATGATCTCGCTGCGGTCTATGGTAGATACGAGACGGCATAGGAGGACGCCACGGCTGACGACGTCGGCGAGACGACATGCTGGGCCTTCGTCGCACGAACGCGGCTCGTCGTGTGGCCAATATTTTTCGGCGACGAGCCAATCGATGATGCGCTCGGCGAGCGCGTGCGTTGCCGCCGTGGGCGTTTCGGATTCGGCGTTTGTGTCCAGCGGCGACATTGTCGCTTTAGGCGGCGATTTCACGGCGATGGGTCGACGAGCCGCGGTCGCCGTACGCTCTCGCGCATCGCGACGATGTACGACTTTAAGCTGCGCGCTCTTCGTCGTCGCGCTGTCATACCAAGGTTTACGCCAAGGTGCGGGGTATTCATCCGAACGCACATCAGGAGCGGCGCGTTCTATCGAACGCGGCGCTCCAAATCCTGGTTCATCTGGCACATACGGTTGAGTGGCGATCCAAGGCGCGTGCGGCCGACACGGCTCGACGCCGTCCAAACAGGCCCGAGCATCTTCGAGAATACCCGTAATGTGTTCGACGTCGAACTCGCTTCGAGTGAGAAACCGCCGAGACATGTTCTTAACTTCAAGAAATCGATTGACGGCTTTGCGCACGTTTGATTCCCGAGTTGCCGGCGTGCACGGCTTTTTAAATACGCCGACGACACGTACGCCATCGAGTTTTTCAGCCACCGCGCAAAGCGCCACGCCGTCTTTGAGCGATGTAAATAGTGCCCTTAAATCCCCGCCAACATCTCTTGGGTGTAGTACGCCGATATCGCACAGCCATTTCGCGAGGCTTTTTTGCAATAACGCGACGTGCTCTGGAGAGTACGGCAACGATTCTGAATACAACATTGCTCGTCGGCGGCGCGACGGCGATGGTTGAGCCGAAACATGCGAGGCCGCACGGACGTCTTCGAATTGTCCCGCCATGCTCAACGCTCGCAAGCACCATATCAAACCAAATATATGCTCGCAGTCACCGTTTAAAATACCATCCGAAGACGCAAGAAACCTCGGCGGAACGCACGCGCTCGAGAATGGTAACTGACGTAAGCGTAAGAGCGCGCTTTCAACGATGAATTGAGCGTCGCTGATATTTTGCGGCGCCCGCTCGAGACGCCGCAGTGATGGCGCGCCCATTACGACCGTGAGGACATCGCTGAGTAGCACGCCGTTTCGGAGCGGATTCTCCAACATCGGCGCCGCTTCTTCTCGTCGCGTGACTTGTAACCGCAACGAACGCAGCCACTCTCGTACCTGGACATCGCGCACATTCGCTGGAGGTATAGCGAGCGTCGACTTGCCTTCAATAATAGCGTCGCCGGCGTCATCTGCGCCATCATATGTCAAGTTTCTCGCCACCTCAACGTGTCGCGAGCGTCCCTCTACGCGAGCGTCGTCGCGCCGCGACGGCGGTTCTACACAATCTATATCGAGTGCGGTCGTTATTGGCATGAACCGGGCACGAACATCGGCTAAAATACCCCATACTGCCGTGGGGTCGCCCGCGGCGAGCGGGACTTCAGCATCCAGCCATCGCTCGGGAAAGTTTTCGTCGCGTCGCAACGTCCGCAACGCCAATCGAATGTACGCGCACGCCGTCTCAGCATCTCGCATCGGATACCGACTCAGGGGCGATTTCGTCACTGCAGGTATTTTACGTTGCAACATTTCTGCGAGAGATAACCCACACGCGCGTAGAACGGCGCACAAGACGTCGCAAAGAAATACGCCTTTACTCACGGCGATGACGACTCGGTGCGCGCTTACTTCACCGCTCGCTCCCGTTCGCACTCCAGGAAGCTCCACGCCATCTAATTTCAATAACCACTCATCAATAATCTCTCTGGTAAACTGTTGAAATTGCGCTTTGCTCGTCGGCACGACGACCGACGGCATTCTCGTCCGACGACGCTCCACGACCGCCGCGAACGCTCTCGCGCGTTCGACGGCGTCTCGCGCTTCATCTGCACCCACCACCGACGACCCTTCGTCATCGTCGAAATCCCGCAAACGCATCGTTCGCCGAATCGCCGAATCACCATCGCCGCGCACACTATCGCGCGCGTCGAGCGCGCTTTCCGAGACGTCTCGTTCGCATCCTTTGCATCCGCGTCGCGCGTCGCGCCCATCCGCCGACGTCGTCGTCGACGTCGACGCCTCGTCCTCGCTCCCATCTCTCGCGCACGCGTCGAACACCCATCGACCGAGCGAGACCTCGTCCACGCTATCGCCATCGTCGACGCGCTCGCCATCGCCATCGTCGCGCGTCTCGTCCTCGCTCGCAACGGCTGTCACGTCCCGACCATCATCTCCGTCGCTGCGAATCCCCGCGCGCGCCACCGCCGCGGTCACCGCCGGCGGCGACAGCGTCAAGGTATCTTCCAGCGCCAGGCGCTCGAGCGCGCTCAGATTCCCGTCGTCCATCACGCCAAAGCGGTCGAAGTCGTCGTCATCGTCGTCGTGCAGCGAGCGCCACTGTGACGACCTCGGCGCCATTCGACGACGCGTGATGGCTGAAGCCTACGCCTACGGCGCGTCGCAACCCGCAGACGAGGGTGCGTCGCCCGTCGTCAAGGCTCAAGTCGCCTTTGCGCGTGCGCTGCAGCGCGCGCTGGATAAGTCGGTGCCGCATCGCGCGCAGCGCTGGGGCGCCTACGCCGCGGTGGCATTCGTGTACTTTGTGCGCGCGTACTTCGTGCACGGGTACTACATCGTGACCTATGGGTTAGGGATATACAACTTGAACCTGTTGATAGGGTTTTTGACCCCGCAGCGCGATCCCGAGGCGCTGTTAGCGGGGAAAGACGATGGGCCGAGCTTACCCACGCGCGCCGAGCAAGAGTTTAAACCATTCGTGCGTAAACTTCCCGAGTTTAAGTTTTGGTGGTTGTCGTTGAAGAGCATAGGAACGGCGTTCGTGATGACGTTTATGCCGATGTTTGATATACCAGTGTTTTGGCCGATTTTGTTGATGTATTTTATCATGTTATTCTTCATGACGATGAAGCAGCAGGTCTTGCACATGATTAAGCACAAGTACGTTCCGTTTACGACGGGGAAGAAAACGTACGCCGGTGGCGGCGGGAGCGCCAGCGGGAGTGGGTTGAAAGCGAATGATTAGGTTAAAGGCTTTAAACACATACAGCCATAGTAGTAGTGCGCGTTTTTGCGTCAATTTGTCACATCAATTCTAATTCGCTAGAGTCATCTATATCGTGTATGTCGCGCTCCGGAGCGACGCTACTTTGTGGCTTGCCACAAGCCATCGTTCAAGTAATGTACCAAGTCAACGCCGATGCCTTTATTGACGCTCTTTATGTCTGCGGTGGACATTTTTGTGATACCAATAGCCAAGGCGTGTTCTTTACCTTCGGCAAAAATCGCGCACGGTTCGTCTTCGTCGCACTCGTCGTGAATCGTCGCGCCCTTGGACGTGAGCCCGGGACACATGATGTTCGCACCGGATATAACAAATTTAATCGCACCCTTGTCCACGCGAAGCTTAGGCATCATGTCTGGATCTGTAAGTCGCCAAAACACCGCGTGTACGTGCCGTTAGTCGGTCAGTCAGTCAGTCGCCGAGCGCGCGCGAGGCGCGGTTTCGCTCCTCAACGTCCGGGACGCGACACATCACGCGCGCGTCATCTCGTCTGTCACGTACACTTGTGTACCAACCTCAACGTAGGGAAATACGGCCCATCGCGATGGTTAAAGAACAACGGCTCGTCATCCACGAGCACGACGTTCACTTTGTTCTCGCACTTGCCCAAAACCACGGTTGCTTTTTTGGGAATTAAATCATCCAAAACGTCGTCGAGCGCGGGGTATTGGTCGGAAATTTTCGCGCGAATGCCGCGCTGAACGCTTGATTTCAACTGTTGCGTGCCGTCGACGTGATATTTGCGAAACATGTTGACGCGGCGTTGAATGGTGTGTCCGATGCTCACCTGACGCAGGTTTTATTGACGCGTCCGCGCGAAACAATGTGTAGTATTACAACGAATTCTTGTGTCTTTTCCAACGTTGAACTCTCTCCCTTGCGCGCAATAAATGACGCGCTTTAATCAAACGCTTCGACGCCTAAATCCTCTGCGGGCTCGATGGATGAAGGATACAAATCATCCTTTGAGGCGACGTCGGCGCCGCTCAGCGCGCCCGCCTCGGCGTACGCGCCCAACGCGCCCGAACCCGCGCCGACGAGCAACCGCATGCGCTTACCGTCGCTCGATGCGCTCAGTGACGCGCACGTGAGCAAGCCTTCAATGCCCTTGAGCGTGTACATGTACCCATCGCTTGATGTGCCCTCCATTGGCCCCATGCCCGCGCCGGTGGCGTCCACCGCTCGGACGTGCACGCAACCTTGCGGCGCGTCGTCATCGTCAGACTGCTCATCGTCATTCAACGGGAAGTACGCCGCGGTGGAGAGCAACAATCCACCACCGTGCATACCATCGAGCTTGGCGAATTGCAAGCCAGCGATCGGTGCTTCGCATCCATCCACGCCCGGGACGTTTGGAAGCTGCGTCGGAGGCGCGTTTGGATTGGCCAACGAATGCGCCTTGACGGTGCTCGAAAAATCGCCGGCGAAAATCACACCGCGCGGGCCGGCACACACAGCGTACACGCGTCGCCGGTGATCGTGCATCGTGGCCACTGCGACGTGTTGGCGTGCGTCCCACACTCGCACCGTACCGTCGGCGCCGCCAGAGACAAAGAGCGTGGCGCCGCCTTCGGACCAATCGTACGTGCACATCGACGTGACTTCACCGTCGTGACCGCGTAACGCGCATTTCTTCACCCCGGCTTCGAGATCCCACAACGCAACGACGCCACCGCGCGAACCGACGGCGACGGTGGATGACGGCCAATCCACGCACCCGCTCGCGATGTTCTCAAACGCGTAAATTCGGCTGCGCTGGGTGCGCTTTTTGACGTCCCACACGCGCACGGTGCAATCGCGACCGCCCGACACGGCAATGTGCTCGTCGCTCGATGCGCGGTCATCGACGCTAAGGAATTCAACGTTATCGTTGTGCTGTCCAGTCATAGGAGCGCCACCAGAGAGACCGGTGTGCGGATCCCACTTCCACGTGCGCACGGTGCCGTCCCATCCGCCGGTGATGTAACTGTCCCCGCGCTGGCCTACGCACGAGATGAGCTCGTTATGCGCGTGCGTGGCGTCTTCATGGACGCGCGCGACGCGAAACGAAGGCGGCGTTGCGCCACCACCGCCCCATGCACCGCCCAAACTCGCGTTGAACCGCCGACGGATGGCGTGCGATGGCGTGAGTTCGCCCTCCTCGCGTTCTTCGGCGAGGCGTTGTCTAAGGGAATCGGCACGGTCGACTGCCGTCTTATGACCCGAAGCATCATCGTTCGCCGTCGCCGTTGATGTCGTCGTATTTGACGTCGATGGCGTCGGTTCGCGTCGCCCGTCGCGTTCGGCATCACTCGCGCTCGGCGTCGACGCTCGAGTTCGGAAATCTGCGTCAGTCGACGTCTCCCCCGTCGCCGCGCGTTCCTGCGCCACGCGCGCCTCCACGCTCCGCACGCTTCTCGAGCTCTGCGACAAACGCAAAATTTTAATACCCACAAACTTCGCCACCGTGTCCCACACTCCATACAACGCCAATACGACGCTCGCGAACGCGATATCCAACTGATAGAGCGCCCATTCGACAGCCGAACGCATCCCGCGCGCCGCGCTCTCGCGATCGGTAAACACGCCCGTATCAACCCCATGCGGACCCTTGCGCGTCGCTGGCGTCACTGACGTCTTCGCTGACACCGTTTCCATCCCCGTCGTCACCATCGCCTTCGGCGTCCGCGGTTTCGGCGGTGACATCAACGTCTTCGCGCCGCTCTTTGGCAACGGCGGCCGGCCTCTCGCCGCCACTTTCGCCAACGCTGCCACCCCAAACGCCCTTACGTGCTCAACTCGACGCCACGCCCCGAACCCATCACCGTACTCACCCGCACCGTCTTCATCGTCATCCTCATCCTCTTCGTCGTCGAATTCGTCGTCGTCGCACGTGCTCGCGCCTCCGAGCACGCGCAACGCCGCGCGCCTCCTCCGCCTTCGTCGCCGCTTCGCCTTCCGCCGCTCATCCCGCGCCAACGCGCGATCGGGCGTCTGTGGCGGTGCAATCACCGCGAACGCATTCGTCACCACGTCCGCGCACGACGCGCCCGCCGTGGGCGCTGGAACGAGCGGTGCGCTGGAGGATGACCGGCGGCTGCCGCGCGCGTCCCCGCCATCTGACGCGCACGACGCCGCGTGCGCGCCGTGCGCGCTCCCGCGGTCGGTGCTGTGGCGAGAATTGGTGACGACGCGCCATTCGGCGCGGTCTCCGGGGCTGGCGCCGTCGTCGGAGGCCGAGGCGCCGGCGGTGTCGTCGCGCGACATGGTCTGAGGCTGCGCAACGGTCAACTGTGGCGCCGATCGCGATGTACCATACTGTAGATATGTTTGTGCTATGTATTACCAATTAGGGTTTACGTTTTCGTATTGTGAAAGGTATAGTGGTATGTGAGTTACGTATTGCTAGGCCCCGACGCAGGCGTTTTCGCGGTCGCAGGCGTTTCTCTCGCGCGCGCGGTCGTCGACGGCACACGGCGACGCGCGCGGCCGCGCTCGAGGCGACCTCTCGCGTGGGATTATTATTTTTTCTTTTCGTTTCGCGTCGCGAGCACGCGACGATGGAGGTGGCGGCGCCGAGCGCGACGGTGCCGAAGACGCTGTGGTCCCAACGCAAAGCGTCGCTTCGCGTGCGTTTCGACGTGGCGAATGCGCGCGATATCGTCGTGGATGTCGAGCGCGCGGGGACGACGAGTGGGAATTCGATCTTGCGCGTGACGTGTGCGAGCGATTGCGATGTGGGCGACGACGACGGTGATGGCGTCGATGGGAGAGCGTCGTCGGAGTCGTCAGAGTCAACCACCGCGACGCGAGCGTACGCGGCGTCTCTCGAACTCTACGGTTCCGTACAGGGCCCAAACGCCATCGCGATCAAACGCACGCCGCGCAACTTTGCGCTTGAGATTCCTAAAACCACGTCTGGCGCGCACTGGCCGCGTTTGCTGCTCGCGACTCAAAAGTTTCGTCACGTCGCGACGGATTTCGACTCGTGGCTCGACGAAGACGACGAAGACGCCCAGCTCAACGCCTTCAAGTTCAACCTGTCCAGTTTAGAGAAGATTTCAAACTACGAGGACAAAGAATATTTATTTCCCGATGTCGATGACGATGATGACGATATGCCGGACATGACGGACTGGTACGACTAGATATGGTTGGTTGTCTTTCGCGCGTCGCTCGCGCGAGCGTCCCGTTGTCATATGTATACACTTCATTCATCGACGCCGCGATGCCGACCGATGCGAACGCCGCCGCCGACGACGGCGGCGGCGACAACGCCGCGCCACCCGTCGTCGAAGAGCCCGAACACTTGTGTTGCCCGATCACGCGCGCCATGTTTCTCGACCCGGTGTTCGTCGCGGAGAGCGGCAACACCTACGAACGCGACGCGCTCGAACGCTTCTGGCGCGCGTCTGCGCCCACGAACGCGGCGCGCGACCCGCTGACGAACGAACGACTCGAGTCGCGCGCGGTGTATACGAATTGGGATAAGCGCCGCGAGGTGGCGGCGTGGTTGGACGCGCACGAGTACGCGACGCCGAGCGGGTGGACGTCGAGGCGCGTGCCTCCGCCCGCACGAGAGAAACGCGACGGCGCGGACGCCGGGGGTCGTCCGCGTGGGTGGTTGGCGAGAGCGTTCGGTGCGTACGCGCCAGTGAAGGTTGCCGCGCTCGCGGTGTTGGTGTCGGTGGCTTTGAGCGCGAGCGTCGGGGCGGGGCCGCGAGCGCCGGGACGAGCGGCGGGCGCCGCGGGTTCGCCTCGCGTGCCGACTATCGGGGAGTTTGGCGACGCACGCGAGCTTCGCGCGCCCGCGGGGTCATCACGGGTGACGATACGGGAGGTGAGCGCGGCAACGGCGTATTCGGAGTCGACACCGGCGTTGGAGGTGTACGTCGGGACGACGAAGGCGTTTGGGTCTCGCGTCGCGGATTTAGGATTTACCGCGCTTTGGTTTTCGATCACTGGGACGTGGACGTACAGCGCGTTGGCGGCGAGTCCGCTGTTTGCGACATTTAGCGTGCCGTTTTGGTTTGTGGGGTTTAACATGTTGCATTCGGGTGCGACGTCGGCGTTTGAGACGACGCGGCTGTTGATTACGCCGCAGACATTTTACTTGGAGAAGATTATTTTTAATCGTAGGCTTTCCTTTCACAAGGGTGAAACGCAGGATTTGACGCGTGCGGTGACGGAAACGTACGCGTACGTGAACGGCGTGCCGCAGACCAATCTAGTATTGCACCAAGGGGTGAAATCGCACGTTTTGGCGAGAGGTTTGCACGTCGTCGAAGATGAATTCGTCATCGGAGCCATCGGATCGTTTCTAAAGCAGTACCAGCGCGGCGGAAACCCGTCGCAAGCATCGCGCCAGACGATCAAAATCGACACTAGCGTACCGCGCGCGCGAATGTAAATTCTACACACTTTGTAATGTTTTATCAATCTTTTGCTACTGTACTTTCTGCGATTGGTTGAACGGTTCGAGCAGGTATTTGGCTTGCAAATCTACGCACCATTCGCCCTCTTTGAACAACTTTTCCATCGTCTCCGTGCGCTGCAGCGCGCATATCTTGTTGTGCGCGAGCGGAGCGAATCCAGGAAATGCCACGTTTACGTGCTTCCATCGCAACGTCTTCAAGCCGCGCGCCATTCGACGTTGAAAGGCAATTTTCGACGAATCGCGCGATGGCTGCTTGAGCGGCGCGTCTTCCGCATCGGGGTCATGCTCGTACTCCTCGACCACGCGCGACGATTCCAACGTGCGCCATTTATGCTCGAGCGCTGGGTCTAGATACTCTGGGCTAATCGACGCGGTTTCATACGAAACCAAAAAGTCATTCGTCGCGTTGGCAAACGCGCAACGGCGTTCAAACGCACCGAGCGCGCCGATAAAGTTCAACGGATCCGTAACCTCTGGGTCTGCCATGTCCACTAACAGCGGTTGTCCGCTCTTGCGTCGGTGGCCGTCGCTCAGCGTGAGTTCCATGATGCTACCGCCCAAATTCTTTGACCACGTCGCGCGCGCCAACGCCGGGACGACGGCGAAATACCCATACGGACCAACACCCAAATGCGGTGTCGCCGTCGTTAAAAACGTACACGGCTTCAACCCAAGCATAGTACCTACGTTGCCGTCTTCGGCATACATCAAAGCCACGGCGTAGCGCGCGTATATCCCACCTAAAGAGTTCCCGTACACCGTGAGCCGCTTGAGCCCCGGAAACTTCACCACGACGCGCTTCAACTCATCAACAATCCGCGTCGCCCCAGCCTCGACGCCATCGAACGATTTAAACGGCGCGTTACATGTCACCCTATACACCGCCGCACGCGGGTCTCGCACTAATCGCTGCTCCATAGCGCACAAGTCATCCGGCGTCCCGGCGAGCCCGTGGATGCACACAAACAAGTGCTCCTTTTGCGCCTTCTCGCTCGACGCCCGCACCGCATTCACGCGCGTGCGCAACACCTCTCTGCGCAAGCCATATTGGTACACCCACGGCACGCGCCGTCGCCGCGCGAGCTCGCGAAGCTCGAAACGTTCGGGCCAACGCTTGTGCAGCGCGCTGTACGCGCCGACGCAAAGACTCATACACGTGAGCCAAATTCCGCACGCGACGTGACGAACGACGGATGCGAGATAGGTGCGCAGCGAGCGACGATGTTTTTCGTGCTTTTCGTGCCTCGGACGCGCGCGCGCGTCGTCGCGCATCGAACGCGCGCGGCTGTGAGGTGATGTGAGCTCACAAGCGTCCTCAACACGGCATTGTCCGACGCGCGCGAGCGCACGCTCGCGAACGACGCTCGCGAGCGCGTACAGAGTACGCATTCGGTCGGAGTCGACGGCGTCCGCGCGATACGTGACGCGCGCGACGTCGGTGGTGGCGATTTGAGCTCGTGGTGTGCTCCGATCGTCCCAACACTATTCGCGCGTGACATCAGCGCGACCGCGCGTCTCTGAGCGCACGGCGACGATCGGCCGATGTACGACATGCCGGATTCGTACGATAACACCCCGTTGCGTGCGGCGCGACGGGGTAAAACGCGCGTGTCGCGGTTAGAGCAGGCGAGGAAGGCGCGGCGAGACGTCGCGTTGGGATTGAGCGCGCTCGTGCTCGGCGTCTTCGCGTGCATGAAAGTCGGCAGCACGATCGGTGCGAGCGTGGCTGACAAGGTGAGCGCCACGCGTTCGCGAAATTTGGATGGTGGCGTCGACAGCGCCGCGGGCTTTCGAAGGACTACTGGGGAAAAGGTTGAGCTCGACTTGGAACGGTATCCAAAGGCGCGGTGCTTGGACGGTACGCCGGGGGCGTATTATGTAAATTTAGCACAGCCACCCGCGCCAGGGGAGGATGCACCGAAAGAAAACGAGATGTCTGGGTACGCCACGGCGCGAACGTGGGTGGTGATGCTTCAAGGTGGGGGCGAATGCGTGAACTCTGCGGAGTGCGCGGAGCGCGCCGGAACGCCCCGGGGATCGAGCGAGCTAGTACCGGAGGAGATCGTGTTCGATAGCGGTATTCAAAAGCTACCAATAGACGAAGAAGATCGCAAGCATTTGCCGTTTGCGGCGGCGAATATGGTGAACGTCGCGTACTGTTCGGGTGATGTGTATTTAGGACGAGCGCAAGACAAGGATGCGAATGCGCTGTGGCACGACGGCGCGTACATCGTGCAAGCCGTTCTGCAAGAGCTTATTCGCGCGTACGGTATGGCCGATGCCGACGTCATCGTCCTCGCCGGTCGCAGTGCGGGTGGAATAGGCTTGATTGCACAGGTTGATTCATGGGCGGATTTCATTCGATCCAAGCTTCCGCCGATGAAACAAAGTTTGGTGAAGATTGTCGGCGCGCCATTTGCTGGGTTTCACTATTTCCACGACGACCAGCAAACGTACGAACCAGACGACGATCAATTGCGCTACGTTCCCTGGAACGAAGATTCATTCAAGCGTTATTTGACGTACTGGCATGGGGAAAATAGTCTACCGCAGGCGTGCGTCGACGGGCACAAGGATGCTCCGTGGCAATGTGTCGTCGCAAATGCGTCTTTTCCATACACTCGAACGCCGCTCTTCTTTTCGCAAGCACTCACGGACTCAGTCGTCATGCACTTGCATGACAACTTTGACGGGGGCGCATTCGTGCACAAAGAACAAGTTGAATTTGCGCAAAACTGGGGAGGGTACATGCGCAACGTTTTGAAGCCTGTGCTCGAGCATCCCACATCTGGCTTATTCGCCGCGGCGTGCTACATTCACACCGATTTCGACGACATCGTCATCGACGACGTCGAACATCACATCGCGCTCGCTGACTGGGTGTTCAAAAATAAGCGCGTCAAGCTCATGGATTCGTGCCACGAAGTCATGTGCAATCCGACGTGTAAAGTTCGCGGCGAGAAGAAACAGTCAAATAAGTTTACGGAATTAGATTTAGAAGAAGAAGTACACGCGCATAGACGCACGAGCGACGACGACGATACTGACGCCCCGCTCGGCGTACGAACGGGCGCGAAATCACCCGCCGCGGCCGCGACTGGCGTTCGCAAAGCCGACCGCGCCGCCACCCGCGCGCGTCTCGCCGCGCTGCACAAGACGCACAAGCCCAAAACGCCGTAATCGCTCGGTACATACGTGTTAAATTTCATGCATCGCCATTCGCGCGCGATGACGCTGTAGTACAATATCACAATCATTAGGAGCTACGCCTCGTCCAGCGTCGAATACAGCTCAAACGCGTTTAAAAAGTGCCACCCAACCTCACAGAGCTCCGCGCCATGCCCGCGCGGCGAACGTCCACGCGCGCGAGCGCGTCAAAGGCGAAGACGACACAATTACGAACGCGCGCGCCCACGAGCGCCAAGCGCGCGTCGCGCAAGTACCACGCGCCGACAGTCACGAAAGCGAAAGCGCTCGCGGTGCGCGCGCCGCTGACGCTCGCGACGGCAGAAATGCTCTGGGACGACGCGTGCGGCGACGACGTGAACGGCGCACCGACGAACATGGCGACGACGCTCAGGTACATCGCGTCCGGCGGAGGCAAAGGGCGGGCGGCGATAGACGTGAGCGATGAAGCCGCGCGATGGTTGACGGTGAAGATTAACGCCGCGTTTGGCTCCGACGGGTCGTACGACTCCGAGTCGCCGTCGCCTTCGAAGAGCACGAAGCGGAATTTGTCGGTGCGATTTGACCCAGGGGACGAGGACGTAGATGAAGTGGTGTCACATGAACGTCAGGCGAAACGAAGCAAGTTGACGGTGTTTGAAAAGACGTTGCGCGCGGCGACGTCCGCGTTGACGCTCGGTCGAGACAGGCAGTCGACGTCGGTGATTGATGGTAGAAATTTTGATAAGGAGGCGTGTGAAATGGTTAAAGATAGCATGAATGTCGTAGGAAGGGTTGATTTAACGCGAGCAAAGGGCGTGATAGCGAGTTTGCAGGCGCGGTCTTCGCATTATGGTTTGTCGCGAAAGAGTTTGGATACGTTGTCGATGTTTGCGGATGGCGGAGTAGGGGATTTCAAAGTCTCAATGAACAAAGAAACCGAGGCGTATCTGCGTCAAATGGTTGAGGATGAGAAAACGTTAGGGCCTGAGCGCGGTTTGTCGCCGGCGAAACGTAGGACGGGAATGTTGTGGCGTCTCGCAGACTACGTGCGTCCGAAACAATATCGAATAATTGACGGCGTTCGTTATGATAACGAAGTGTGCGAACTCGCGGATAGATGCATGGAACGCCTAGGTCGCATAGATCTTGCGTGCGCGAAGAGCATACGCCAGAGCGTTGAGGATGGCCGGGGCATTACGGCAACTGAAATTGATACGATAAAATTGCTTCTCGCTGGCGGACGAGCAGATGTACTATTCATAGTTGATGATGATGCACGTGCATACTTTTTGCAAGTGTTGGGCGTGTCCTCGTCTGCGACGGCGGAGCTTTCAACACCACCGCACGCGGTTGAGGTGCATAGAAACGCGCCAGCGAGCGCACTGCATTCGGCCCTGAAGAAGGCACCGATGACGATGACTTCGACGTTGAAAAATCCCATTGGGGCGCCATCGACGCGGAAGAAGGGTGTAGTTTTTACGCCGTCGAGAAGATTTGAGATGCGCACGTATGTGCCTAGTCCCGAAAGCGACTCATTACGTTCAGATGAGACGGATTCCGATGACGATTCAGAGCCAGTTGTCGAACACGACAAGACGTTGGAACCACCAGTTGTGACTGACACCCGTCCAAGCGCGCCCGGTGTTTTCACTCGACGTATAAGACTCGTGTTAGCGCACACCGGCGAGTTTTGGCTCATGCCCGTGAGCGTGTACGATACCATCGCGGCGTGTTTGTTCACGCTCACGGTGCTCCTCTTCGCCCATTTTTGCATTATTTCATCGTACTACTCTACGCTTGTTCGAGATGAATTGATCTAGAATTGCTATACTTTAGTTTACAACACGAGACTATGTTTAAAAGTCATCAAGTCCTCCTTTGGCACCAGTCCCGCACGCCGACGACGGAGCGTCGCGTGAATCGTCCTCTGGACGCAACTGCAAAGGTTTAATCGCCATGCGCTTACGACGCATTTGTAGAGCGTAGACGCGATCCATGCGCACCAAGGGTGAAACGATCGACCCTTGAAACTGAATCTTGCGCACCGCCACTAACCCGATGCACGTGTGAGGATCTGGTAACAAACTTTCAACATCGCTCGTCGGTCCATCAAGCGCCTGCACGTCCACCGCGCAATCGACCACGTGACGAATCAACGTCGCCACGCGCGCCGGTGCACTCTCGAGCGCCAAAATGATCATTGTAGTGCAATTCGTGTCGTACGTCAACCCTTTCAACGCGCGCACGAGCTGCACGCATCGCGCCCATCCATCCTCGTCGCTCGGCGTCTCCGGCTGCACCACCACGCGCCCGACCGATGTCTCCCCTAAATCATTCGTCTCGCGTACAAATTTTGCTACAAATTGATAACACGACGACCATCGATCGTCGTTACCCGCAATCGCATCCGTAACCGCGATACCAAACGACTTGAACGATACATCCGCCGCCGCCAACGTCCCGGCGTCCTCCTCCTTTGTCGCGTCGTATCGATGACACATATCCGGCGCGCGCAATTTCTTCGCCTTTGACGCCGCCGATGCCGCCGACGCCGACGACGATGAAGGCTGCGCCCGCACAACTTGACTCGAACCGACGCGCGAATCATCCAGCGCGCGACCTTCTTTCAAATATCGTCGATACTGCCACGCGATGCGCAAGCCGTCGTCCTCCTCCTCCTCCTTCTCGGCGTCTTTACCATCCTTCCTCCCTTGTCCCGCGTCGCCGCCGATGTCAGACCCACCCCGTGCGCCATTAACGTCGTCCACTCGCCTCGGCACCATCCGCATGGCGTCCTCGCGCGCGCCTGGTCGCACCCAACACACGCGGTGCCCGCTCGCGACGCCCTCCGCGACGCCGTAGCACGCGAAAACCCGTTCGCACCGCACCGACGCGTCGTCCCCGGCGAACGCGCACGTCGCACCGAGCGGTACGCCGCCGCCGAGCAAGTCATCCACGTCAGCGACGCCCGAGGAGATGAGCGTGCGCGAATACAAGCCCGCGCGCGTGCCCCGGCGAATGCTCGCCGCCGCAGCGGCATCGACATTGACACCAGCCCCGCGCGCGTTCGCGACGTCCGGCGCGCCCGTCGACGCCCCGCGCGCGCCGAGGCCCTGGAATCGCCGCCCGCGGCGGATGAATGACGTCACGCCCGCGTCGGACATGACGCGTGCGCGACGATGTGACGTCATTGCGACGCGCTCGAGTGACACGTCATCGTCAACATCATGTCCGCCGCCGCCGCCGTCGCGCGCGAGTTCGACCTCGTCATCTGGGGCGCGTCTGGATTCACCGGCGCCCTGGCGAGCGAGTACGTGTCGCGCGCGTACGCCCCCGGCGGCGCCGTGCGCTTCGCATTCGGCGGTCGAGATCGCACCAAACTCGAGCGCACCCGAGAGCGCATCGCCGTCAAGCTCAACGACGCGCGCGTGCGCGACGTCCCGCTCGTCGTCGCGGATTGCGTGGAAAAGCTTCCAGAGGCGTGCGCCCGCGCGTCGTGCGTGCTCACGTTCGCTGGGCCGTATGATGCGCCGCACGCGTACGCGTTGGTGAAGGCGTGCGTGGAGGCGAAGACGCACTACGTGGACATCACCGGCGAGCCGCAGTTCGTACGCGAGGTCGTGGACACCGTGCAGGACGATGCGCGCTCGGGCGGGGTTGGTGTGATTTCGTGCGCTGGGTACGACAGCGTGCCGTGGGATTTAGGGGTGTACGCGTGCGCGAAGGCGTTGAAGGAGGACGACGGCGCTTTATATAGAGCGGCGGCGCACGCGGGAAAGTCAAAGGGAGGCGTGAGCGGCGGGACGATTGCGAGCGCGGCGAATGCGCTGTCGAGCGCGACGACGAAGAAGTTTAGGGGCATGGGTGATCCGTTTTTCTTTGCGCGAGATGCGTTAAAGGCGAGAAAGGATGTTGATGGTGACAAAGTGCGTTGGGCAAAGCCGCAGAGCGGGACAAAGTTTGACGAGGATACGAAACTTTGGACGATGCCGAGCATCATGGCGGGGATTAATTCCAAGGTAATCGCGCGTTCATTTGCGCTCGACGATGGCTCGCGAGGGTACATGCCGAATTTTACGTATGACGAAAGCGATTTCTGCGCGTCAAAGACAGCGGCGCGACTGGGCACTTTGGCGTTGGGCGTTTTCGGCGCGTGCTTTATCACGCCTCCTCTGCGTTGGTTGATGCGAAAGACGATTTTACCTGCGCAGGGTGAAGGTCCTTCAGAGCACACGCGCGAGACGGGATTTTCGAACATCTACGTCGTCGGGACTGGCGTGAACACGAAGACAAACGAGCCCATGGAGCCCGTGTGCGCGCATTTCGAGTTTAAGAACGCCGACCCGGGGTACAAGGGCACCGCCGCACTCGCCACTGAAGTGGCGTTGTGTTTGGCGATTCCATCAGAGCGCTCGCGTTTGTCTTGGGCAGACCAGCCTGGTCGCGGGGGGTGTTTTACCGCGTCGCACGCCATGGGCGACGTGCTCATCGAACGTCTCAACAAAGCGCAGAACTTTTCAATCACCGTCGCGGCGTTGAAAAATACTGTGATTCGCGTTTAGTTTACTAGAAAACTTTATTCCTTGGTAGGTTGTTTTGGCTGTACAATGCGTACATGTGGATTCAAATGCGCGCTATAGCTATGTATCCGCGAAATTTAGTCAAAAAAGTCATAGTCAACTACCAGTAGTCAAAGACTACGTCGTCGCCTGAGGATGCGGTAACATAGTCGCCGCCTCTACAGATTCTCCAATACTCAACTCACCAAAAGCAATCTCGCCGTAACCTTTATCACCCCAGTTCAACCACGAGTTGAATACCTTCCAGTATATCGTGCCATCGGGTTTCGTGCCCCAGCCGATGACTTCGAGCACGTGACCGCCGTGCGACGAACCGCGGACGCCTACATCATCTGACATGGCGTAAACCCCAAATTTATAGTCGTAAAACTCATCATAAATCGTTCCGGCATAAGATGACACCGGGCCGTTATGATAAATTTCCAGAGCCATGCAATCAAAGTCGTTGTCGCCACAGTGCACGAGAGATTTAACCTTGTACACCTTGGACACGGGCGCCTCGCCGAGACACGTGACGGGACATTTCGCCTCCAATCCCACCTCACACGGATGCTTGCACGGCTTGAACATGTATGGCATGCATGTCTTAGTGTCTCCAAACAACCCTCCGCTGACGAGACCGTTTTCGTAGGCGGCGAGGTAGGCGTCGGTTGGGAAACCGCCGTCGCACGTCCCACCCATCGAATCCTTGTCAAACGCCTTGGCTTCGTAGCTCCCGCAACTTAACAATTGCTGTGCCGACAAATGCGTGCGCGCGCCACCGTGCGAGGCGATACATAATCGTTCACTCATCACCTTTGCCGGGGCCACGGCCCAACAGCTCCCACAATTGCCTTGATCGACGATTTCGTTGATCAACGACGCGCAATACGGCCACTTCTCGCGCGCGTCAAACGACGCCGGTAATCGATCGCCACCATGCGTAACCACATCTGTAGGATTCCAATTCCTCTGTGCAGTACTCATGAACCCAAACAACGCACCCAGCCACGCCATGGTGTTACGCGTCGTCGCCCGTCGTTCCGCCGCGAACTCGCTCGGCGTCCACGCCTCGCTCCGCTTAAACCCCTTCTCGTGTCGAAACCCACCCGGTCGCGCCCGTGACGTCTCCGAAGACGGGTCATACCGCGCCCAATCACCACGAACGCTACCCTCACGCCGCCCGAGCGCGCCAGCATCCCCACGCGCCATGCCTAACCGTGTCATCAACCCGAGCGCGCACGCCGCGAGCGCCACCGTCGCGATCGCCGTGACGCGCAATCTGTGCCCCGGTGCGCTCGCCCAACGCCGTCTGTGCCCATCGCCGCCGCGCGCGTCGACATCTGTAGCGTATTCCACGTCTGTCGCGAGCACGATGTCGCTCGAAATCGACCGCGCGTCGTCGTACGTCGCTGAAGATGACGCATCATCGTCATCGTCGCGAAGGCGAACGCGTTCGTGGTCGCGTTCGCGCGCGCCGTACGCGTCGTCGACTGCGGCTGCCGTCGCGCGCGGGCCGCCGCCGTCGCGCATAGACGCGAGGAGCGATGTCGCGTCGTCGACGACGACGCGCGCGGGCATGGTGCGTGCCGGCGTGCGTCGGAATGACGGCATGGTGTTGGCGGCACCGAGACGGTGTTGACGGCACTCACGCTGGATTTTTGCGTAGATTTCGATCACGCGGCGGCGGACGCGAGGTGATGGGGAAACGACGAGCGAAATTGAACAATATCATGTTATTATAACGTGTGTCTACGCTCGCGAGGGCGATTGGAGGCGATTAAAGGCATCGGAAAACGGGATATTCCTTCGTCGTCAAACGCGTGGCCGCGCGAGCTCAAAACGATTTTCGCATCGCGCGTGTACTTTTTTGGCGTGCCGCGCGAGCAGTTTAGCTCGGCATGTACGTAGATTGGTCGATTTCGTCGGGTAATTCTTTGATTTCGACTTCAAAACGTTCGTGCACGGAGCTCAACACTTCGGTGTCTTCAGAAGAGGACACGAAGGTGATGGCGAGACCTTTGGTGCCGAATCGACCGGCGCGACCGACGCGGTGCAAGTACGTATCCGCTTCGCCAGGCATGTCGTAGTTGACGACGATGTTGACGCGCTCGATGTCGATACCGCGCGCAACAAGATCTGTGGCGACTAAAATACGCTTATCTCCGTTCTTGAAGGACTTGTACCGAGCCAAACGTTCTTCTTGGCTCATCTGACCGTGAATGGCGATGGACGGAAAGTTGCACTCTTGCAAGAGTTTGTCGAGCGCAGAGCACCGCTGAACGGAAGAAACAAAGATGACAACTTGATTGAACATCAAAGAGTCCAATAAATCGTTCAATTTGCGGTTCTTTTCTGATTCTTCGAGCTTGATGTAGTGTTGCACCAAACCGTGAAGAGTGAGCTTGGTTTCGTCATCGACGAAAATTTCCATCGGGTCATTCATGAACTTTTTGCACAACGCGCGAAGCTCCTTGGAGAGCGTAGCGGTAAACATCATCACTTGCTTGTCATGCGGCGTCATCTTGAAAATTTCTTGAACGTCGGCGCGCATGTCCAACGCCTCCAACATCTTGTCGCACTCGTCGAGCACAAAGTGCGCGCACTTCTTGAGGCTCAGCGTGCCATCCATCGCGAGCGCCTTCAATCTCCCCGGCGTTGCCACGACAATGTTCGGCGGTTGAAGTGCGAGTTGCTCCTTTTGCGTCTTAATGTTCACCCCACCGAAGACGACCGCCGTAGTCACGTCTCCCAAAAACGTCGAGAAACGCTCAAACTCGTGTGAAATCTGATACGCCAACTCACGCGTGTGGCACAAAACAACGGCTCCAACTTCACCAGGCACCGGATCGAGCTGTTGAAGCACCGTAATCACGAACACCGCCGTCTTACCCATACCAGACTTGGCTTGGCAAAGCACATCCATGCCGAGAATCGCCTGCGGAATGCACTCGTGTTGCACTGCGTACGAAACAATCACCGCGTCGTCAGTCGAAAGTCAACACATCACGTGCGTTGTCCTGCGCACTATCTGCGCCCACGCGTGCGCATCGAGCGACGCGAACGTCGCACACGCGAGCGAGATCTGAACCTCGTCGCGAGAATTAAAGAGTCAAATAATCTTAAACTCCCACAGATTAATGCAACTTTCGCGCGCCCATCTATTCGCCACCGCGCGACGAACGCGCTAAACACCACGCACAACGCACCTTCACTCGGGTGTTCGAACCCACAATCCACAATCGCGCGCAAAAGCTCGGGTTTCAACAAAAAGTCGCGGAAACCAGTCGAGTGGATCCCGACGTAGCCCTTCTTGGCGACGTCGCCGCCCGCCGCCTTGCCCGCATCTGCGGCCGCGTCGGCAGCCGCATCGATCGCCACGGCCTCATCTTCGTAATCGAGGAGTTCCTCTTCGACGTCGTCCTCGACTTTCTTCTTCGGCGGCGCCATGGTGCGTGCGAATGCGTCACCGAATGGCGTCACTCCATGCTGCGCGCGTGCCCTCGCGTCGCCCTCGTTCGTCGCGCGCTCGGACGCGAACGCGGTGCGCGAACGCGGTGCGCGAACGCGGTGCGCGAACGCGGTGCGCGCATGCGCGACGAGGGCGAGTTGCGCGAGCTCTGGGCGCAATCCTACGACGGATGGGTCGATGTCCCGGGTGATGTGACGACATCGGTGGTGTATTTGAAGCCGACGACGGCGTCGCTTAACGAGATATCGCGCACGTGCGAGGCGCTGCCGAGCATCGTGAATGATGTGTACCTCTTCGCGGTGACCGGCTTTAACCCAATGGGGGTGGAGGTTGATGCGGCGACGAACGCGGCGGCGAACGCGAAGCTGCTCGTGGACTTGCGCGCGTTGCGCGACGCGCGCGCGATGTGGCCGTCGTTCGGGTTCAGCGCGGATTGGCGCGAAGACGGGTACGTGTGTGCATTTGACGATCGCGAGCGAGGGCTGGAGGCGATGGTGCAGGTGGCGATAAAGTACGCGCAAGGAGCGATTTATGCGTATGAACCGGTGCGCGATGATTCGGATGATTCGGCTCGAGCTCGCGCGTTGATTCGGCGCACCGTGCCCGCGGCGATGGGAGACGTCGTCGCGGATGAAGTCATCATGGTTATGTGCGATGAACCGAAATTCTAGGTTGTCTATAGGTCTAGGTTGTCCAAGATGTGAAGACGTAGGGGCGGCCGGACGCCGTAAACGACATTGAACGTTTCGGCTCGTCTTCGACAAAGCCGCGCGCTTTGAGTACGGAAGCGCACGATGCATCATCTCGATGTGCGAATGCGGCAACGACGTGCGCGCCGCGAACACTTGTGTATGCGTCTGCGGCGCGTTCGAGAAGCCGTACGCCCGCTTCATTCGGTTCGCACGCCACAAAGAGCGTCTTCTGCGAATGGACGTCAAACGATGTCGAGGAAAATCTGCTCGCGGTGACTACTGTAGCATCATCGACGAAACACGCAGGCGGGTGTTTTGATTCATCATCGGTGACCAACACCACGTCCACGTGTAAAGATAGGTCGTCGCGCAGTCGTGCGGCGGTGTATGCCCCCGCACGGGCCACGGCGACGAATGATTCGCAATTCAGCAGCCACGCGCGCGCCCGTTCCGGAATCAATGGCGCGTAACAAAACGCACGTTCAACGGATTGAATCATCATAGACTCAAACGCAACGAAGAGCGGCGACCGCAGGCTCGTCGGGGCTAATGTTGAGGGTACACCTACGTCGGATGCGCCCGCGACTTGTTCTCGCGCGAATAATGCGCGCGAGACGAAATCGGGGGGCAAACTGTCATTGTATGTCTCGTCTTCGTACGATTCGCGCAATGACACGGGAAACGCCGCTTGATTGAACTTTACGAACGACTGTAACACGTCACCGTACTTGCGGTAGAGCGTTACCGCGACGCTCATGGGTAAACAATTCGCCTCATCGAGCTCAAAGCCGCACGCGTCCAAGTATATTGCCGTGACCTCTTCGCGCTCATCCTCGGTGAGTTCCGTGTCATGAGCAAGCATGAAAATCTTTCCATGCGTGTAATCTACCTTTAGTGCTTTGGCCACGCTCCTGGATATTTCCTTCTCGCGCTCGCACCACTTGACGAGCGCTAAATCATCCTTTACGCACCGAATGGCGGCGCCGCTCGCGCTCGTCGCGCCCGTTGCGCGCCTAAATAACTCTGTCTCCTCCACAATCGCGCGCTCATCGTCATCCGCGAGATGCTCGACGTGTTTTAAAATATCAGCCACGACGCTGGAGGCGCGGGCTTTCAAGTATCCGAGCATAACGGGCGATTCACCAGCCGGAGTGCGCGCACGCCAATCTGCGCCTCGACTCAGCAACGTTTCCACCGCCGCGTCGTTGCCGAGTTTACACGCGTAATGCAGCGCCGTCAAACCATTCGCATCGCGCGCCTCAGTCGATACTCTACTATCAAGCAATCGTTCAATGACACGTGTGTCGTCTTTCGTCGCGGAATCTCTGATTTGACACGCGGCGATGAGCGCCGTGCGGCCGCCTTCGTCCCGAGCGTCGATTTCGGCTCCCGCGCCCAGCAACGCGTCCACGGCGCCAACAACCCCACTTTGCGCCGCTAAAATCAGAGGTGTCGACCCATATTCATATCTCTGATTCGCTCTCGCTCCGGCGTCGAGCAACATGTGCACGACGCGCACGACATTCTCTCCAGCGTCGACGCCGTCGTCCGCCGCGGCGTGCGAGCATCCCGCGAGCGCGCCCCACAACATATTATTGCCATCCTCATCCCGCGCATCAATCATCGCCCCTTGATTAATCATCTCAAGCGCACTTTCAATGCGCGCTCGATCTTCCTCGGTGCGGTTTAAACGCATCACGAGCGCGATGAATCGATCCAGAGGCACCGCTCGTCGGCCGACATCCTCCGCCGCGCGCGTCGCGAGCGGCCCACGTGGAAAGCAATCCACATCGCACCCGCGTCGCAACGCATCGGCAATCACCGACGCTGCGATGTCATCATTGTTCAACGCCATACACGCCTCGTAGTTGGCTCTTAAAACCATCGCGACGCGATTTAAGTCTTCATCGAACACTGAGCTCGCGTACGCCGCGTGCGACCGGGACAGCGCAGCCTCGGCGTCGCCCAGCGCCAACGCCGCCGCGCTCGATCGCGCCATGGCGTTGCACCGCACGCGTTCGACGAATATCGACAGGTGCGAGTCTTGGGCGTCGCCCGAGGCGAGCGCGCGAAGGGCGTCGTCGTAAAGTGCGAGCGCCGCCGCCGTGTCAGCTTCAGTGTCGAGTTCGTCGTCGGCGTCGGCGACGAGCGCGCGCGCGGCATCGAGTTCGTCGGCGAGCGTGGCGCTTGGAAACGCGCGCGATGCGTGTCGAGCGAGGAATCGCGCGGTGACGTCGGCGGCGCGCGACATGACGACGTCGACGAGTGAGGCGGTTGGTGTCTGGCGCGCGCTTTTTGCGTCGAGACGACGCGTACGTGATACTACATGCAACGTGCGCGCGCGCTATATGGTGAATGAATGTAGCTATCTATACTCTATTTATTTACGACTAAGGTTGACGTTTTGCGCGCCTTGTTTGAACATGTTTGACATTTTGCTCGTGACGTTGTCCATCTTGGTGGAGACGGAGGCGTTTGTCGACGGGCGGTGCTTCGCGTCGGATGCTCCGTCGGCGAGGGGTTTTGTGGATGAAGGCGCGCCGACGGCAGAGAACAACCCATATGGGGGCTCGGGGAAAGGCTTCTTCAGGCCTTTGAGTTCACAAATGGCTTTGTAATCCACGGCGTTGGCGGTGACGGGTAAGAGCGACTTGAATGCTTCGGCCAATCCGTCGGCTGGCGACAGGATTACTTTGAGCAACGCCTCGACTTTACCCATCTCGCGGGCAATCATTTTTGTGTACGTCTGTGAAACCGCGGGCGAGTCATTTTCTTCTGGCGCCCCAATCGATGGTAACGTGAGTAAGATTGTCTTCACCGCGTGCATGTCGAGCAACAACTGTTGGCCGCCGGTTTCGGAAAAGCGCTTGCACTTAAAGACGGCAACGTACAACTTGGGCGCGAGTCCCGATGCAAACTTTTCGCAAAAGAATGTGTGATGGATTGAGCTCACAATCGCACGCACAATGGGCAACGCGTGGTTGACTGTGCGTTCAAATGTGTCAACGTACTCGCTTTGATCTCCTACAACGTCGAGCGCGCCCCAGTTGACGCGAAGCATACCACCCACGAGGTTTGATTTCATCTCTACGATGGCAATGAGTTTATTGAGCGCCTCCGACAACGTTGCACTGAATGCGTCTTCGACGTCGTCCATGTCCACCTTGTCTTTGAAGCTTTCCTCCAGCGCCTTTGCCATGGATTCGCCGAGTGGGCCAATTGTTTCGTTGCAGTATTCGGCGGTGTTCACGATGAGCGAGACACACTTCAATTCCGCAGCGCGCTGGTCTTCGGTACGACGAGCATCGACAGCGTTCGTTGTCGCCGCAGCGAGTCGCATACTTAGCGCTCTCGCGTAATTGACGAGTAGCTGCGTGAAGACGGTGTGAATGGTGTAAAGCGTCTTCCCGCGCGTGAGCGTTGAGCAACGCTTGAACACCTTTTTAATGTTCAAAAAGACGCTCGTAGCGCTCGACAAAATCTTCACATTTGTTTCGTCACCAGCCCACGTCTCGTTACGAATCGCAAGCTCAAGTTGTTCGTTCAACTGCTTCGCTTCTAATTCGACGTATTCCGCAAGATGATCCTCAAAGCACGCACTGACGCTCCCTCTAAACATAAACGTTGCCGCAGCTTCGGCAGCTGAATCCATGGGTAGCGCGCGACCACCTCTCAACGTCTCGGTCTGCTTTTCTCGCTCTTTACGCTCATACTTTTGTCGCACCATCGATGCAGAGGCTTCGTCGCCATCCAATTCAGCTTCGTCGTTGCCGCCACCCGTGCCAAAACGTTCATCTAAATCCAATTCAAATTCAATCGTCACGTGCATGGCTTGCAAAAGCTTCTGTACATCGTGCGGTCCTCGCGCATCAAGCGCTTCAGCGAGTTGCGCGCGTGTCAATTTACACAACGAAACGCTCAATAACTGCGGAACACGCCAATGCGGTGGAAACACAGCCCACATCGACTCCTTCGACTGCAACTGTCGATTGATCCACTCGTAACGCTTGGCGATGCGTCCCAAGAAATCGCCAGTTTCGTGTGCACTAAAGACAGATGCATAGTTCGTCAGCTCTCTGTTTGTCAAATTCCCGACGAGCTCTTCTCGCACGTGCGGCTCGAGCGCGCTCACCACCAAACACGCGTCCCGTAACTTTTCCTGCGCGCGGGCATCGTCCGCCAACACCTGCGGCACCCAGGTGGTGTGAAAATCATCAAACACCGCGGAACGAAGTTGATTCTTCACCATGGCATACTTTTCGTGCACTTCATGAATCTTCGGAATGCCGTCGTAGCGCTCAAAGTGCGCCGCGAGCTGCGACGCCGCTTGCAACAAATTCGCCGCGTCTCTATACTGCCTTCGCAACGCAAACAATTCCAACTGCTCAATCCCGCTCACAAACATCGATAATCGCCTCAACGTCGTTATAGTATGCGTCAAATGATTCTTCGCTCGATCTAATCGTTCGATATCCCTACAAATCTCTCGCGTGCTCGCCTCGCTCTCTCGCGCCTTGGTTTTAATCTCGCGCACTTTGTCCTCCAGCGCAACGATCCCGCTCGTGATGATTGAAAAATCATCCCGCGCGCGCGCTTCGGATCCACTCTGCGATCGTAATGCCCCCATGATTTCCGCATCGACGTTCTTCACGCGCGTCTTCAGGGTGTCGATCATGCCATCGACTTTGCTCAACGACCGTTCATCGGGGAGCACGCCGTTGATGAATGACACCGGGTTGAACTCTTCAGTGGCGAACACGTCGCTGGACGACACGGAGAGTTGCCGAGCGTGTCGCGACGGTGCCGGTGGCGTCGACGCGGACATCTGTCGCGGCTTCGCGCGCGACGGAATGGCGTGTGAGCCACGCGAAGACGCCTTCTGTACACGTGACAAGGAAACTAAGAATTAAAACAACTAGTAGTCTAGAACGCTATGCGATCGCCTCGGTGGCGCGTGGATTACTTACTCACGTTCCGCATCAGCGTAATGTTATCTCCTTTGAGTAAGATCCTCCCCACCGGGACGCGACGACCCTTCTTTTCGTAGACTTCCTCGGCGTCGTCGAGCACCAAATTCATGTACTCGTCGAAACCGACGATACGGCCTTCAATGGCGCAGTTTGCGTTCTCATACATCCAAATCTGCACTCGAGCCTTAGTTTGTAAAAACCGAAAGATCAAGTTCTGCGCACGCGAGCGCGAGAGACAAAAAAACACGACGCGAACGTCAGTCGCTCAAACGCGCGCGAAACCTAAGCGCGCGCGAAACACCACCCCCGAACCCGCGCGCGATGCCCGCCATCCCACGCGCGCGCGCTCCTCCGCACGCCCACGATCGCATCGCGCCATCCGCGCCCTCGTCGCCCCCTACGCGCCGCCCGCGCCCGCGAACCACGCGCGAATCGCGAACACACGCGAATAACGTACGATCGGTTGCGTCATGATTCTCTGCACTTTCGTCGCCATCTCGAGTGATGTCTACGGCTCTCTCGATGTCGTGCGCGTGGTAAATATCGTCTCGATCGCGTGTCGCGCGCGAGAACCCAACGGCTCGAGCGCGGTCGCGGAGTGCGGGCGCGAGTTCGCGTCGGCGTGGTGATTCGTGGGCTACACAATTGACGCCACTAATGTATCACCATACGCCGCCGCCGGCGCCCACCGCGTCGCCGCGCGCGCGCACACCGCGCCTCGCCTCTCGCGATGGGCGGCGCACGCAACGGCGGGAAGACGCCCAAAAACGCGGGCGCGCTCGGAGGATTGCTCGCGCGCGCGCGGCGACAGGGCGGCGCGCAAGGGCCCGCACACGGGAGCTCGGTGGTGGGCGCGCACAGCGTGGGTGAGCACATTAATTACGCGCACACGACGGATATCACAAAGGATGATGGCGGTGCGAGCGTGCTCGAACGCGGGGATTTGGATGAGTTTTTCCATCTCGCGGCGTTGGCGAATCGAGATTTTACGGCGGAGCGACGGGGGCAGGCGGTTGTGGTGCGCGCGGGGCTGGGCGGAGCGGGCGCCGGCGCGGATGGGGACGACGGTGAGGCGCACGCGAACGCGCGCGGGGAGGCGGAGACGTTGCACAGAGCGGCGTTGAGCGTTCCACGACGTCCTGCGTGGACGCGGGAGACGACACCGGAGGAGTTGGATTTGAATGAACGACGGGCATTTTTGGAGTGGCGACGAGCGTTGGCGCAGGTTGAGGAAGACGAGCGGTGTCAATTGACGCCGTTCGAGAAGAACCTCGAGATTTGGCGACAGCTTTGGCGCGTGTGCGAACGTTCAGATGTCGTCGTGCAAGTTGTCGACGCGCGCGATCCGATGTTTTATAGGTGCGAGGATCTGGAGGCGTACGTCAAGGAGTTAAATCCGTCAAAGAAGACGATGTTATTGCTCAACAAGGCGGATTTGTTGAGCCAAGAGCTTCGTCGGGCGTGGGCAGAGTATTTCAAGGCGAACGATATTGATTTTCTGTTTTGGTCTGCCAAGGCGGCGTATGAAGAAATCGAAGCCGAGGGTGTAGCGGCCAAGGCGCAAGCCGCGGCGGAGGCGCTCGAAGAGACAAATCGTCGCTTGGAGTTGCACGCGGGCGACGATATGGATGACGACGCGCTCGAGCTCGCGGCGGAATTAAACGCCAAAGCTGAAGTCGCGAGGGAGTACGCCAACGCTCACGCGCAGGCGCTGCATGAGATTCATCACGACAACGTCGACTCGAGCGACCCGGCACACATTTGGTCCCGCGCCGAACTCTTAGAAGTACTGCAGCGAAAAGCCGAAGAGGCTGTTCGCGACATGGGCGACTCGCGCCCTAAACGTCAAGGCCCACAGGCGCACCGCGTGGTTGTTGGCATGGTAGGTTATCCGAACGTTGGTAAGTCGAGCACGGTGAATGCTATCGTCGCCGAGAAGAAGACGGGTGTGAGCGCGACGCCGGGTAAGACGAAACACTTCCAAACGCTCGAGCTCGGTGATGACTTACTCTTGGCTGATTGCCCTGGTTTGGTGTTCCCGTCGTTTTCATCATCGAAGGCGGACTTGGTATGCAACGGTGTGATCCCGATCGACCGCCTGACGGATGTACGGGCACCGATTGACATCATCGCTCGACGCATCCCGCGAGACGCTATCGAACACGTGTACAACATGAAACTTCCATTGCCAGCGCTGCATGAAGATCAAAATAGAAACGCCACCGCGGGTGAAATTCTTCGTGGATACTGCGCCTCGCGTGGTTTCACACTGGTCGGTGGACGTCCAGATGAAGTGCGCGCCGGTCGTCTTTTGCTCAAGGATTACATCAACGGCAAATTGCTCTATTGCAACGCTCCAGAAGGCTACAAAGGCCCGCTCGGAGCGGCGCGTTTGGGCGAAGATCACATGGTTGGTTACGGCGCAGGCGCGATTGTGTTTAAGACTGGGCAAGACGACACGCTGCAGTCTAACGACAATCGCGAAGACGATCCTCTCGCCGCCGCCGTGTTGAACGACATGATGGAAACGCTCGGTTTGGACAACTCCAAAAAGAAGGAACGCCTACGCGCCGAACACAAATATCAAAAAAAAGGAAAGAAGGAAAAGGGACGAGTGAAATACAAAGACTCTGGTGTGAACACCGTTGTCGGAGGACAAGGGTTCTTACTCGGTAAACGCGGGGGTTTAATGCCCGCCAACGTTCAAGCGCAAGTTCGGTCGTCGATTACGGATGAATAAAATAGCGCATGCGCAAATGTGCGTGCATATTAGATATCACTGTATCAATTCACAATTTGTATATCCAACTCTTCGTTAATGCCGCTCGGCCAATCGCTCAAATTTTGCGCATTAGCGACTGCGGCGCCAGCACGACCGACGATTTCCGCCATGCGCGTGTACGAGTAATGCGTGACGCCTCCCACGTGCGGAACAAAATACGCATTCTCGTGCGTGACTAACGCATCGCTAGGATCTACGGGTTCAACACACGCTACATCGCTCGCGAGATAGCCGAGCTGACCACTATTTAACGCATCTAATACGTCGTCGTGATTAAATAATCCTCCGCGAGCGACGTTCACCAGCGCCGCGCCGCGTTTCATCGCCGCTAAAAACTCCGAGTTAATCATGCCTTTGTTTGACTCGTCCTGCGTGCAGCAAATGCACACGACATCAGCGCGCCCTATCAACGCATGGTACGCCTGTGTATCGCTCGTCGTACACACGTCGTGAAGACTAACGCCGCATCTGTCGCTCTCGCCATCCGCGGCCCACGGCGAGCGCTTCGTCGCCGACAACGCGCACCCGAACGCCTGCAACCGCACAGCCATAGCTCGACCGATAGCGCCCCATCCGACAATTAATACTGAGCTTTCAAACAACGCTCCGCCCGTGGGCGAGCCAAGGCGCCTCTCAGCGATGCTCTGTTGCATTTGGTTGTGTCTTCGGCGAGCCGCGAGCGCCAAGTACACGCCCATCTCAGCCGTGCTCACAGCGTTTCCCGTCTTCTCGCTCGGTATGCGCGCCACGCGAACGCGCGCGCGATCCGACGCGGCGTCGATATCTACGCCTTCGAGACCGACACCGTATTGTAGCACGAGCTTGAGCCGACCTTGTGCGCCGCGTTCGAGGAGCTCGGGTCCCAAGCGCGTCATCAACGGGACGGCAATATCCGCCGACGCGATGTGCGCTTCGACCTCTTGCCGCTCGCACCTCGAAACTTCAACGTCTTCGCAGTTGGCGTCTACCCACTCGCGCGTGTAGCGATAACCATCTGCGAATTCGTGACCACAGAAGAGGATACGAGTTGGCATGTCAAAAAGTGTCGACGACTGTTTTTTTTACACAATGTGGTCGCTAATCAAGTCTAAGGATTCCATTCGTCGTCAATTTCCGTGACATCGAGCTGTAAAATATCCGCTTTGCAATCGAGCAGCGTCCCCAAGCTCGGTGTCGTGCGGCCTTGGTCGCCGTGGACAAACTCTTTAATGTACGTCCCGGCTTGCGTGCGCAAATGCAACAGAAACGTATCTGGCGACCCCGGGACGCGGTCCGTGGACATTGATACAATCGTGCGCGGTCGCACCAAATCCGCCCGACGATGTGCGACTCGCGTGGGCGTCGATTGTTGGATCACCAATCGCGATTGTGATGCGATGAGTGCCAAGTCTGCGTCGAGCGCCGGACGCGAGACGCGCACGAGCGCCGTGTAGCTCTTTTCTTTTTCATTCTCACCAGCGTTCATGCCGACTTCATGGTACTTTTCTTTCGCCGATGCGCATAAACCGCGAACTTGTACGCCTGTGTGTCTAGAATTTTCGTTAATCTCGCGCTCCATTTCGGCGTAGTCGCTCGGAGACAACTTCAGCGTCTTTGGGTCGTGCGCTTGAATGGCAAACGGCCTACCGGCGCCCAACATGCGTACGTCAATGTCTTCGCGTCCAGACGAATTAAACTTGGCACCAGCCGATCCCAGACGCTTTAACACAACGTTTTCGATCGCTTCGACGACACTACCGCGCCCGATGCGCTTTCCAGTGGCGCGGTCGACCCAAGGCGATTGCGGCACGCCGCGGTCGAGTTTCATGTACCAACCGCCGACGTGCGTCGGTTTGTGATGTGCCTCAACCACGCATCGCGCGCGCATGCGAGGCGCCTCCGGTGGCACCGCGGTGTGGTTTTTCATTTTATCGAGCACGTATTGCTCGTTGGCCAACTTGCGTGTGGCGTCATTGAATAGCCGCCGCGCGACGTCGAATTCCTCCGCGAATGGATCCTCTGGCGAGCTCAAATGCGACAAATGCTTATCGCCACCACGCTTGCGTTTCTTCGCATTCCACGCCCCAAACCCTCGTCGTTCTTGTCGCTCTTGTTTCGACATTGACAACTCCACGGCGTTAAGAAATGCAGTATCTCTCGCGTCATCTCCGTATTTGTACTTCAACGTCAGCGCGTAGCCGTCGCGCGCGCCGTCTACGGGACACCCCAACGCGCGCTCGAGCTCAGGCGCGAGCAACATCCGCAACACGCTATCGATAGACATAATCCCGCGCGATGCCGTCGGCAGTACATCGTCATCACTTCCACCCACGTCGTCCGCGTTCCGCGCCGCTCGAGCCGCCGCGTACGCGCGCTCGCGCGTCGCCGTCGCCGCCGGTAAAATCACCTCAATTCTCGCACTCTCCGGCGCGTGCCCGCGATCCACCGCGCGTTGCACGATCACACTCAACGCATTGATTTCGAGCACGCGCTCGCTCGCGCGCGAGACCGCGTCATCGCCGTCTTTAGGCGCCGCCGTCCAAGGCGCCGTGCTGACTTGTAAAATCCCCAAACACACCGCGCACACGCCGCTCGCGCCGCCGCCGCCGCTCGCGCCGACGCCGCCATCGCCATCGATGCCCGCACACGCCGCGCGATACGCCTCCACCGCCGTCTCGCCGTCGTGTCTTAGCGCGCACGCCGCGCACGCCGACATTGCAAAAAGTGCGGGCACAGCGTCACACTCTGACGCGCGAGCTCACCGCGACATGTTGACGACATCGCGCGCGCCCTCGATCGCCGCGCGCGCGACGACCGCGGCGAGGCTCTCCGCACCGCGTCGCGCCGCTTTCGCGGTCGCGCGCGCGTCGAACGACAAGAAGAAGGGCTTTTTCGAGGCTGATTTGGTGAATGACTTGAAGAGCGTCGACGGAGGCGAAACGCTCGACGGGCTGGCGTCTGGGAACGTCGAGGCGGTCGCGGGCGTCGTGGGGTTGGCGTCGACGGTGGTTTGTGGGTACTCTTTATACGTGCTGCAGAATACGGGGTGTGGATTACCGGTGCGTGACTTGAGCGCTCGACGCCGGGCGGGACGTTATCCGCGAACGCGCGAACGACTGACGCTCTTTTTATGTGTTTTGCGCGTCGCAGCCCGGTCCTTTTGGATTAGTCGGTGGTTTGGAAGGTATTTCATACCTTGTCACCGGTGGATTGATCGTGGGCAGCGCGGGGAAGAAGATTGTGACGGGCTCGGGACTGCCGGCGGGACCGGGGGGCGTGCTCGGGGGCGCCGAAGGCATCGCGTACTTGCTCGCGTTGTACGGCATCTTTGTGTTTGTCAGCATGGGTGGGGATTTGCCGAATGCGATTCCGACGGAAGGTGGGAAGTGCTTCTCACCGTGACTGAGGGATTTTAATTAAATATACTTGCCGCTGGCGCGCAATTAATATTTACAAGTCGCTAACTTTGACGTCGAATTCTTCGCGCGTGGCTAAGTTTTTCACGCGCACGGCGCCGGCGGCCCATTCGTTTTCGCCTAAAATCACCACACGTTCTGCACCCGCGCGCTCGGCTTGCTTGAATGCCCACTTGGCTTTTTTGTCCTCCAAAACCAAATCGACGCTACGACCGGCGTCGCGAAGCTTGGCGGCGATGGTCATGGCCGCCGGGCGCAACGCTTCGCTCAACGGAAACACCAAGTCTTGCACGGCGCCCTTGGAGAAATCAGGCATGACGCCCTTGTCTTTCAATAACTCAACGATCACGGCGTCACCAAATCCAAACCCAACCATGGGCTGATCTTCGCCGCCGAGCGCGCCCAAGAGCTTGTCGTACCTACCGCCGCCGCAAATCGCGCGCAACTCGCCTTTGCGGTCAAAGCCTTCGAAAACAATCCCCGTGTAATACGCCAGACCGCGGACGACGCAGGCATCAAACACGAGCCAATCTCGATAGCCGTACGCGTCGGCGTACTCGAACAACCTTTTTAAATCCTTCACCGCCTCCGCATCCGGGCCGATGAGCGCCTCCAATTCCTCCACCGAACGCATGGACGTCGCCGCCAAAATACCATCCACCGCCTCTTCCTTCACCCCGAGTGCACGCAACTCCTCGACAATTTTCTCGCGCGGGAGCTTTTCAATCTTATCTACCACCACACACACTGGCGCAAAGTTCTCGCCGTCGATATCAAATCGACTCAACACTTCGCTCAACAATTTACGCGAGCTCACCTTGATGCCGACGTCGGCGCTCGTGATACCCACACGCTTAAAAAACGATGTAATCGCCGCTAAAAGCTCCGCCTCCGCCTCGACACCTTGAACGCCAACGATATCCATATTCCACTGGTAATGCTCGCGCCGACGCCCGCGCGTCATGCGCTCGTAACGCCAGCACTGTCCGACGGCGAACCACTTCGCCGGCAACGCCAACGACTTGCCCTGTTGCAAAATCAACCTCGCAAACGATGGCGTGAGCTCCGGACGAAGCGCCACCCGGCGCTCACCCTTATCCACAAAATTATACAATTGCCCACAAATCTCCTCCCCAGCCTTACGCGTGAATAACTCTTCATTCTCGAGCACCGGGGCGTCGAATTCATCAAACCCAAAAGCCTTCGCCGTGTCCCGAAAGTGTCCAAACAACCACGACCTCGCGCGCATGTCCTCGGGCGGAAAGTCGCGCGTGCCCTTGGGCGGTTGCAAATCAATCATTGTGCGGTTCTTCGCCTTGGCGGCTGCCTTTTCGGGGTCCATGCTCGTCGTTTCCCGTCCACCGCTCGCGGCGCGAATCACCGCGCGATGGGTGGACGACGATGGGGCTCGCGTACGGCGCGCCGCGACGGCGGTGGCGCGCGGCGCGACGGTGTGCATGACGCACGCGCGAAGAAGCATCGTGTTCGCGGCGGAGGCGTACGCGACGGCGAGGTGTGACGTCATCGCCGCCACCGCCGACGACGACGCGCGCCGACGTCATGCGTTTTGTCTAAACCCTAGAATAGGGTTTAGACAAACCCGACTTATGTTTATCGCGCAATTTCAAGTCATACTCGAGTCAACGACCAGTACTGTACATACCAATGTATCGATCTACCAACCCACTCTTGGCGCAAGCGCGATGATTTTCGAAAGATCTCCACCCACACCACACTATTCAACACCACGCAAACGGTATCACGATATTCACAGTCTGAGTCAGCGCGGCACGCGTCCCCGATCTCGATCGCGCGGTCGTCACAACGCTCCGAGCGACGCGCCCCGCCGCACGCCGCACGCCGCACGCCGCGCGCCGCACGCATCGAACGATTCGCTTCGCACTCGTCGCGCGCCGCACACATCGCCGCACACGCATCCTCGCCTCGTCGCGCGCACGCCGCATCGGTCCACCCCAACGTAACGACCTCCCATCATGTTGACGACGTCCACGTCCACGTCGCGCGCGCTCGCGCCGAAACTCCGCGCGTCGGCGCATCGACGCGCACACGTGCGTTCGTCTGCACCGTACCAGTCGCGTCGCACGTCGACGACGACGCGCGCGGCGACGGGGAACGAGGTGAAGATGATCACGCAAGGGATCCACTTGGACATTACGCCGGCGATCGACGCGTATTGCCGGGACAAGTTTAACAAGGCGTGCTCGCACGCGGATCCGAGAGATATCCGGGAGGTTGACGTGCGATGTTCTGCGCGAGGTGGTGAGGAGTCGCGCGGTGGGCATGAACATCGCACGGAGGTGACGGTGCTCATGGCGCGCGGGGCGACGATTCACGCGGAGGACGCCGGGGATAATTTGTACGGGACGATTGACGCGTGCGCGGATAAAGTGGCGCGTGCGATGCGCAAGCATAAGGAGAAACACTCGGCGAAGGGTGAGAGACATGCTGGACACGCTGGGTCGGCGAAGGATGCGATTTACGCTGAAGCGACGGCTGAAGACGACGACGATGACATTCCTGCAGCCGCGTGATTTTAATATCTTGTCGAACGTACGTCGACACTGAAACCTTGATTGATCCTTATTATTCAATGCCAGCGCTCAGTATCTTTTACTCACACGCGAGGGCTGTTACTCGTACCCTTGTTGTAATGAAATACGTAATCAAATGTTTAACACACGCTACTGTACCTAGTGTATTTTACTTTACGCTCCCCGGAGGCGCGACGACGTCTAAAAGTCTCGCCGTTTGCGCGGGCGAAATGAGCTCGTTTGCCGCGCTCCACGCGCCCGCCGCGACGGCGGGCACGCCAGGACCGGGGAAATTAGAATCTCCGACGACTAATAATCCTTTGAGCGGCGTCGACGCGGACGTGATCGGTAACGTGTCGTTGTCTTCCGAAATCCAACCAGTGCCGCCGTACGTGCCGCGCTTACGTCGGAGAAATCGCGCTTGCGTCAACGGCGTGCCAACCATGGTGATTTCCGCTCGCGCGCGCACATCCGGGATAGCCTTCTCTACTGCTCGCCATAGCACTTGCGAGCGCTCTTCTTTGAGCCGCGCGTACTCATCGCTCGTGCGATCTAAGCCGTCCCAAATTGCCATGGGCTCGTTGCCGGGCGTGTATGCGTGAATGACGTGTTTCCCGTCTGGCGCCATGGACGGGTCGAGCACGCTCGGAATGCTCACGAGCACCATGTTTTGCTCTGCGGTTACGCCTCGAGCCCAGTCTTCGACGTAAATGTGATGAATTTCTAAGTCCTTCGGCAAGTCTTTGGCGTCTATGCCGATGTGTAAATGCATAAAGGACTGGCACATCTGCGTGCCGCGGACTTCGTCGAGCCAACTTTGCGGCATGGCGTCTGGCGGGAGCATAGGAACCGTATCCCACAGCGTTGCGTTGGAAATGACTGCTTTAGTCGCCACATACGTCTTGCCCGAGCGCGTACGCACGCCTACTGCGCGCTTGTTCGCGCCTTCGCCTTCAACTAGTATTTCTTCAACGTGCGAGCCAAGTTTAATTTCGCCGCCAAATTTTTCCACGCCGCGAATCAACGCGTCAATGATCGCCCCTGATCCACCCTTGGGAAACTCCAACGTCGAATTCGGCTTGTACCAATCGTCAAACATATATCCTATCTCAGCAGCCATCGTACCGCTCGCCGGCGCGCCGCTTAATAAAAAACAAAGCATCTCCATGTAGTTGCGAATGAATGGGTCGCGAATCTCGTTTTCATCCATAAATTTCGAGTACGGCGCCATAATTTTCGATATATACGGCGCCGATTTCACCAAACCAGGCACGAATCGCGCAAGCGTGTACGCCCCAAAAATATCGCTCCGCACCGCGGCGGGTGGCAGCGCCGCAGACGCCGTCGCGAGCGGCTCCATCAATTTTTTCAACCGCGTCCATTCGCTCACCGCGTCGGCGCCGACAAACTTTGCGAGAACGTCCAGAAACTGATCGTTCCCAACTTCCGTTAAAAAGTCTCCTTCGGGTAAATAACACATCCACGTGTTATAATTCACGCACTCCACATCCTCGTCGATCGCGTGAAGCACTTGCCCGCACGGATTCGTCGTCGGCCGCGCCGCGAGGCCGCTGTACAGCGACGGCCCGCTCTCAAACGTATATCCGTCTCTATGCCACGCGTGCGCCGCGCCGCCCGCGTGCGCGTGCGATTCCAACACCGTCACCGACAGGCCGCTCTTCGCGAGCAGCGCCGCGGCGCACAACCCGCCGATGCCGCTGCCGATGACGATGACATCTTTCGTCGTCTCTGCTGACGTCGACGTCGACGCCGTCGCCGCCGTCGCCGCGCGACGCGCACCACCGCGAGTCGTCGTCGGTCTCGTCGTCGTCGCCCTGATCCCGCGCGGCGCGCGCGGCGTCGGCGCCGAGCGCGACGGGCGCATGGATGGCGTCGACGAATGGCGTCACAACCGAGCTCACGTCGCTGTCGTCGCCGCCACCGCCGCCGACGGTCGCCTGACATCGCGCGCGCGACGGACGACGCGCGTTCGTTCGCTCGAGCTCGCGCGCGAGGGCGCGGACGGCATCGCGCGCGCGCCGCGCGCGTCGCGCGTTCCGGACGAGGACGGTTTGATTCATCAACACCATGGTCAGACGAGGATGTCGGTTCGTCGCGGTGTTCGCGCTGCTGCTGACGATCGTGGCGGCGATGCATGGGTCGTGCGATGGGGTGTATGACGGTGAGTCGCAAGTCGCGGCGACGGCGGCGGAGGTGGAGGCGGTGAAGCCGAGCGCGGTGGAGCCGACGCCGACGAAGGCTCAGGCTCAGGCTGACGCCGACGCGTCGTCGGAGCCGAAGAAACGCCGTAAAAAGTCAAAAAAGGCCGCGGTGAAGGTTGAAGATGACGATCGTGATGTGTTCAAGCCGATGACGTCGTCGGATCTTGAAGAAGGGGAATCTCCAGCGGGGTCGATTCACGAAGCCATCGACGACGACGACATGGATGAGTTGGAAGATTTGTTAAAGTGGAAGCCGAACTTGAAGGAGAAGTGTCAGAAGCTCGGCGAAACGCGAGGGTTTTCGCCTATTATGAAGGCGGCATTTATGGGCAACGTCAAGGCGATGGATTTGTTGATTGATTACGGGGCGAATGTGAATGAAGTCGATGGGCTCGGGTACACGGTGTTGATGCGTTCGGTGTTGGCGCGTAGTTTGGATTGCGTCAAGCTTTTGATCGACGCAGGTGCGGTGATTAATTACGTGCAAAAGACTGCAGTTATGGATCTTGGTTTATCGGCCATGAAGCTCGCGGAGCTCATGCGAGAGACGGAAATCATCAAAGCGCTTCGCGAGGCGGGCGCGGATACGGGCGAGAGCGGCAACGCGAAGAGACGCCGCAAGGCGAAAGAGCAAGCAGACAGATTCCGTGATATCGTAGACGACAGTGGGTTAGATGTGGACGTTGATGCACTCCTTAGCATGACTGCCGAAGACTTGAAGATGACGAACAACAACAATTTGGACGTTTCGGTGCACGTCAACGGTACGAACACAACGATTAAACAGAAGGACTCGCCGAAAAAGTACGCCGAAATGTTGCAGAAGGAGTCGGAGTCGGATGCAACGAAAGCGGAGAGCGATGGTGAAGACGAAGGTGAAGCCAAGAAATGCACGATTGACTCGGATGACGAATCGGGCGAGTGCGCGTACGATCCCAACGCGGCTATGAACGTGGACTCGTTCAAGGATGAACTTTAACTTTGTGGCGTTCTTCTCAAACTTCTAAGAAATCTAATAGGTTCTAAAAGCTACTATATGTAATATTCCAGCTAACAAGCTCGCTCAAGAAGTCGCCGGCACGGGACTTTGCAACAACTCGGTGACTCTGTCGATGACGAGCGAAGCGACGGCGCGCAACGCGTCTACGCTCGCCGACGACCGCAAACCTAGCGCACATACAAGTGATCTGGATGAAACACAAAACACAAATAACGGTCGTCAGTGAATCCACGAAAGCGAAACCAACGCATGCTTTAGGTGCGCGCTGAGACTTTTTTCTGCGCGGTTCGCGACTGTCGGTCAACGTACTTTTGCAATCCTCTAGAATAAAGCACCTCTCCAATGTGCCTCGCGCACGCATTTAACGTCGTGTCGTCACGTTTTCCGATCAACGTTCGCATTCGCACCGCCACCGCGCACGCGTCTGGATCGACGTCGAGCAAGTAGTCTATGTCCGCCTCGCCTCGGGGCTCGCATTGGAACACCGTGCCGAGCTTACCGACCTGCGTGGCGACGACGAAGACGTGATCACTGTATTCGGTGACGAGGAACTCTGTGTGCGCACCGTCAATGACGTACGCGCATTGTCCGGGGCGCGGCGGGAACATTCGCGCACGCGTGCGCGGGTGTGAGGATGGTGGTGCGACTCGCTCGGGACGGAACAGACGGGGCAAAATACAAAACTTGGTGATTACAATACAGCATACGCACTCGAACAGCGTACCTGTACGCACGCTATACTAAATGGAGACGTACATCGCGGCGACGACGGCCGTGATGCTGGCGGAGACTAAGTTGACCGCGCTGTTGCTCAAAAATTCGCAGCCGGAAATTCTCGACACCGTCGGTCCAGGCTTGGACACCACCTTGTCTTTCACGGAACAGAACCCAGAGTATTGCACCGTAGCACCGAGCATGCTGTCAACGAACGACCCGAAAACACCAGCGATGGCGCCGTAAACGACGATGATGGCGTCTTGGATGCACGCCGCCAAAAAGTTGCCGCCAGAAAGCGCGACGACGGCGGCTCGGCCGACGACGAACGCCGCTCCCACAGCCGCGCCACCCGCGGCACTCGCGCTCCATCCGAGTGCAGTGACGCCACCATTTGTTCCTGGCTCAACCGAACGCATCGGATCGATGATCAGCCGCGGTCGAGACTTCGACAACACTCCGAGCTCGCTCGCGAATGTGTCGCCGCAGCAGCACGAATAATAGCCCAAAAACGCGCTCGCCAACGCGCCTTGCAATGATACATTCGCGCTCGGTACCGCTATAAGCGCATACACCATAGCAATGATCGTCGGCACGAACCCATTCGCCGCGACTTGCACCCAATCTCGTCCACCGCCCGCTTTAAAGTGCTCGTCGATTTTCACCTTGACGTCTGACCGCACGCGCGTCGCCGCGCTGCTCGCAAAGAAAAACACCGCCAACGCCGAACCGAACCGAGCATCGCTATAAATACTCCCAAATCCCACGCCAATCGCTGCAAGCGCGCCAGAGGCATCGAGCGATTGCTTGGCGTACCCGACGCCCGCGAGCGCCGCGCCCAACGCCGCGGAACCCACCAACCGCGCGACGCCGTTCCCAGCGGCGTGTGTCGCCGCCACCGCGCCCACTGCGAGCGCGCCCGCCACGAGAAGCGTCGTCGACCCCGTCGCCGCCGCCGAGGACGCGTCTGCCGACCCATCCACCGCGCTCGCGCGCGATATCACGCGTTTCCGTCGGTGACGATTCTGTTGACGATCGGCGACATCATTCTCGACGTGGATTCGCACCGCGCCCGTGCGTCGCGCGCACAGCACGGCGACAGGCGTCGGGCGAGAAGGCGCACCGCGCGCGCGCGGTGTCGCCCGGCGTGCGGCGATGGTCGTCGTCACCGTCGTTGACATGGGTGCGGCGTCGGCGAATGGAGCGCGAGTGCGTGCATTCAGGCGTCGCGCACGCGCGGCTGTCGGTCATCTTCATCGCGTCGTTTGGCGACGACGAGGCGCTGCGGGCACGACGAGGCTAATGCGATATGATTTAGATGATGGTGTTTTTACGGTGGCGACAAAGCGCGCTATCGTCATCGTCATTACATGCATGGCGGTCGCCTCATGCGCGAGTGAGCCTTCTCGTCAAAAATCAAGCGGCGGCGAGGCGTCGCTTAGAGCACCGGCGTGCGGTCGGCGCCAGACGCAATCGTGACAAAGTTGTACACGAACGGGTTGGCCACGTGCTTACCCCAGTTCGCGGCCGGACCTTCGTGGGTCACCGGAGCTGTGTGTGTGGAAAACAAAAGATACGAGCGTGCGACGTCAGCGCGCGCTCTCGACGGCGTCGCCGGGACACAAACGAGCGCGAGACGAGGCGAAATCTCTTCACAAATTCACGCAAACAAACGATACGTACCTTGGAGGAAGCAGCCGAGCGCAGCAATCATTGCCAAGCGACCGTTCTTGATTTCCTTAACCTTGAGCTCGGCCAAATCTTGCGGCGTCGCGGCGACGTTGAAGAAATCGAGCGGACCACCCGGGTTGATCGGGTCGAGGCCGTTAAACGCGGATTCGTCAAACTTGCCCTTGAACGGGACGAAACCCGCCGGACCAGCGCCATCGGAGCGGAACTTTTCGACACCAGCCATCAAAGCGATTTGAATAGCGGCGAAGAGCGGGACAAACTCCAAGAATTCCGGACGGCCGGTTTCGCCATCCAAAAACACCTTGCCCGTCTCCGTCCACACGCCACCCGGCAAACCCAAGGCTTCGGGGATGACGAAACCCGGAATGGCAAGCATGGCCCAACGCGCGTGAATAACTTCAGCGACGCGGTATTGGTTAATCTTACCATCAGCACCGAGGCCGAGCGGGTCGAAACCATAGTCACCGGCGAGAGTACCGTCGAGGTAGCTCGGGATATCCGCCGTCGACAAGAGACCGCTCGGGAGGTAGAGCTTACGGTTCGGGCCTACGCGCGGGGCAAAGACGATACGCACACACGCATAAAGACACGTCAGTCACACGAACAATAACACATATACACGAAAACACCACCAAACGCACGCCTTGACGCACACGCAATAGCCAATCGATCGACGCCCCGAGCGTCGGACAACCGACGTCGAGACGCGGATCGAGCGCCGATCGAGTCGCGATCCGCGCGCGCGTCGCCCGGGATCACCCCAAGCGCATCCCGATCTCTCGCGCCAACGCACGCGCCGCGCCAATCCAGCGCATACGGACCACATCCGAGCCGCCATCGCGCCCGAATCACGCCCGAATCGCGCCCGAATCGCGCCCGAATCACCATTCAAACGATCCGTATCTTATCCCGAGATACGTTGCATCCGCGCGCGCGTTCGCTCCTCTCCTATCGCCATCGCGCCCGAATCGCCTCGCAAAACGCCTTACGAACACGTACCGTACCACTTGGAATCACCCTTAGCGGCAACCTTGGACGGCGCCGCCTTGCGCACCGTCGTCGCCTTCTTCACCGGCGCCGTCGCCTTCTTCACCGGCGTCGCCTTCACCACCGGCTTGGCGGCGGTTTTCTTCACCGTCTTCGCGGGCGCGGGCGCGGCGGCCGCCTTCTTGGCGCCGAAGCCGCCGAACGGGGACTTCTTCGCCGGTGCCGCGGTCTTCGCGGGCGCGGGCGCGGCTTTCTTGAACAGGGCGTTGACTTGCATCGTTCGAGATCGGTGTGCGGGAATGGCGATCGCGGCGACGCGCGTCGACGCGCGTGGGCGCGGGCGTGGGCGTAAAACGTCTCGATGGGGTGGATGCGTCGTACTGTGAGGGTGGTTTGGTCTGTGTGCGTGACGCGTGGGGGTGTGGGTGATATATGATTTTTGGATGCTGAGAGAGGGTTTAGGGGTTATGTATACGTCGTGATGGGATGAGGTGGATGCGTCGCTCGAGGCGGCGGGTTTTGTGCGTTCTAGTCACGCGCTGATGTGCGTATTTCAAATAGTGCACTCACTGGTGCGTGTGTTTTAATAATGTTTTTGTGTTGTTTTGTGTGAATGAATGTGATGATGCGAATGAGGCGACAAAGGTGACGAAGCGCGCGAGGGAGAAGGACGGCGTTCTCGGCGCTTTTTTACAGGCGCGCCAAGAGGTCGTTTTCGTGCAACACGACGAACGCGTTGCCTTCCTCGTCGGTCATTTGATCACCGGCGTATTTAAAATAAATCACCTTATCACCAGCCTTCACGGTGAGCGGTTTGATGACGCCATCTTCGCCAGCCTTACCCGGACCCGCGGCGACGACGACGCCGCTCACGGGTTTCTCCTTCGCGCCTTCGGTGAGCAAGATGCCCCCCTTCGTGGTGGCCGCCGCGGCATCAACCTTCAACAACACGCGATCACCGCACGGTTCAAGCTTCGGAATATCCGAAGCGCGCGCACCGCTCGACGGGAAGCAACCAATCAAGTCTTGCTCCTTGATGAGCACGTAATCTTCGCCGCCGACGACCAAGTCGACGCACCCTATGCCAAACTTGCTGTACAACACCGTCTTCCCGACCGAGACGCCCTTGACGTCCGGACCAACCGCGGCGATGTCACCTGTGAACGAAAGTAAAATATAACGCGCATGCGTCAGTCGTAGTGTCATCGCATCGCGCGCGACACCGAGCGCCAAAGCGCGCGACGCGCGCGCGACGTCGCAAACCCTCCTAGGTTCTCTATCCATCACCAATCGCACGCAAGACGCGGTCTAACGCGACGTTGGCGTCAAACGCGCCCGCAAACTCGCGCGCAAAGGACGACACACACGTATACGCACCACTCGTGGGCTTGCGCTGGGCGCTTTCCGTCAAGATGATCCCCCCTTTCGTGGCTTTTTCCGCCGCCGCAACCTTGACGAGCACGCCTTGCGCGCACGGCGCGACGGTTTTGTACGCCGACGGGACTTCAAACGCCGCCGCGCGCGTGGTCGTGGTCGTCGCGCGGCTCCGGGACGACACCATGGTGGGCGTGGCTATCATGCGTTGGGCGAACATCGTGCGTGTGTGCGTCGAGATGTGACGATTGGATGCTTGTGGAAAAGTGCTTCTGGAACGCGTCGTCTGGAGCGGCGGAGCGGGGTAATTATGAGCGTGGAGGCGCTGATGGCGCGTTTGCACGCGATAAGATGTGATGATGTGATGATGATACTCTTTATACGGCATTGACAGTCGGCGATGTCGTCGATGGGCGAGAGGCGGGGGCACTACGGTGTTTGGATGTCGTCGACGCGTCTGGCGCGTCGGCGACATCGGCCGCGTCGGCTGGGCGCGCGGTGGGATTAGTGGTGACTTTTGGCGCACCGACGAGCTGTTCTGGGGCGAGTATGAGTACTAACGCGATGGCAATGATCAAGAAATCCATGCACGCGAGAGTGTTGCCGACGGCGAGGGACATTACCTCGAGAACTTCGTTTTTGCTCTTCGTCGTCAGGCAAATGAACGGGGCGTTGTTCGCAAAATCATCGCATGGATGACAGTACGTGTACATGTAAGAGAACGCATCTGCCGCCATTTGACGTTCGTACTGATCACATCGTTCTGAACCCGATATGGTCAGATCTTGTCCGGCGTATGGAGACGCCTTGCCCGAGCTCTGCATGACGCCGGGCGGGTACATCACGGTTAGTCCGACAGAGCGCGACTTGAACGCAATGGACTCTCCAGGGCCAGAACTTGCTATTGGAACATCAGTTTCCGCACTATGTACGCGAGGAAACACAAGCGCACCCGTTGCTTTGGCTTCGGCGACGAGTGCGCCTGTAACCACCGACGTCGGGACGCTGGGACACATGTACGCGTCTGACGCTGAAGACGCTTTAAATTTAAACGTCAACCAATCCGTCGTCGTCATACTCTCAGGTACCACGGTGGACGCAATCATATCATTTGCGATCGCATATCTACCATATCCCGCGAAACTATTCGCCCCGTTCGCCAACGAGGCTTCGTATGAAACCTTTAATGGATTGTTTGAAGAGAACTCCGACGAGTACCCGTCTGCGTTCTCAAAACCTTTGTACAAGGGAAGCGCACACGAGGGATGATAGGAGAACGCTACGCGTGATAGCGTCGGGAAAGGCTTGTGGTAATACACAGGCATCGTCGACGGGAAATCGAGTCCACCGGTGCCAAATTGCCAAGGCCCCGGGTCGCCGCCAGTCTCGATGAATTCCTTGTCCGCGTTTATGTTAAATACGTTCTCCTTGGTCGGCGCCTCGTAGTACGTCGCCATGCACTCCGCATACGTTATATTCAACGCGTATGTCCCATCAAGCACCAGCGGCGTGCATGTATACCCTTCTAACTCCGACGCCGATTGAATCGCGAACACGTCAACCGTCAACGATAAATAATACCAACACTGCAACGCGAACAACCCCAAGCATCCAACCCACGTCATCACAATCAACTTCTTCAACGGCTTCTTCGCCCCGAGCAACGTCTCCTCAGACACCTTCTCGGGCCGTCGCCACATCTCTGGAATATCCACCGCAAACTTACGCGCGCCGTCGTCCCGCGCGCGCTCGCCGCGCCTCGCGCCTGTACGCGTAAACATCACTGCCCCTCACTCACACGACGCACTCTCCCTCAACGCACCTCGCGCTCGCGCGCGTACGACTGTACGAATTATTCCCCGCGCGTTCGCACGCGCGATCGACGCACCGCACCGCTCGGCGATGTACCCGCGCCGGCTATGCGCGCGAGCACCTCCGAACCGACCGCGTCCACGTCAGACGCACGACCGCACACCGTCGCCGCCGCGCGCCGTCGCGATGATCGTCGACGACGATGAATGCGCGAAAAACAAATCGAGCGCGTCGCGTCGCGCGGCGTCCGGCGTCGGCGTCGGTCTGCCGTCGGCGGCGCGCGGCGTTCGGTCCCGGGTGGTTGGTGTACCGTGATACATTCAAACACGGACCGAGCGCAACACACCCAGAGACGACGCGACAGCTCAACCTGGCGCGGCATCTCGCGACGCGCACGCCCCGCGCACGCATCGTCCGCCGACGCCCACGCGTACGTCGTACATTTGTCTCGCGTCCCGCGGTCGTCGAATCGCCGTCGTCGTCGCACGTCGGCGCGGAGCTCGCGCGCGGACGTGGAGATTATTCAAACATCGCCGCTCGCGATCGGGGGCGTGCGAGTGGGTTCAGCGCGCGCGCGCGTGTCGGTCGCGGTGAACGCGAGTGAGGAAGATGTCTGATGCGGAGTATAGCATCGAATGCCGCGTGCTCGCGCGCGGGGCTGGGGTGTCGGGGACGGTGACGTTGAGTAAAGATCGCGGGGTGCGATTTAAAAGTCACACCGGGGCGACGCGCGCGATCTCGAGCTCGGATGTGAGCGCGATGCATTGGAGTTCGACGCCAACTGGGGGTGTGATTAGAATCCGATCGCGTGATGGCGAGACGTTGGTGCTCGGCGGGGTCGACGCGGGTGGTGCGCAGGCGGCGTGCGAGTACGGAGCGAAGGCGTTTGGGTGCTCGAGCGGAGAAAACGCAACCAATGTCAACGGTCGCAACTGGGGCGAAATCGCGGTGGTTGGAAACTCTGCCGTGTTTGAAGTTGATGGGAAAACACAGTTTGAGCTCGATGGTGCGCAAATCGCCGAGTGCACGATGGCTGGGAAGAACGAGGTGGTGTTTCAGTTTCACAACGACGACACGGTGACGGAGAAGGATGCGTTGGTGGAAATGAGCTTTTACGTGCCGCCTGGGAACGAAATGTGGGCGGGTAACGATGTAGAAGATCCCGAAGACGCTGCTGTCAATCGTTTGCACGCGGCGGTAATGTCCATCGCGGCTGCGGAATCGGATGTCGGCGAGCCCGTGGCTGAGTTTGACTCGGTGTCCATGGTTGTCCCGCGCGGCAAGGTGACAATCGAACTTCACCCGGCGCACATGAAGATGACGTCCTCTACGGTTGACTTCAAGGTGCCGTACAGCTCAATCGTGCGCGTGTACTTGCTGCCCAAACCGCATTCGAACCAGTCGCATGCTATCATTGCTCTCGACCCACCGATTCGTAAGGGTCAAACGTTTTATCCGCAAATTCTCGCCATGTTCAACGACGACGAATACCTCGACGTCGCGCCAAACTTGGATGCGGACATGAAAGCCAAGTTCCCAACGTTGGAGGACAAGTACGATGGACATTCGGGCGAGGTATTTGTTCGCGTGCTGAAGAACATGGCTGGCGTCAAGTTGACGAGACAAAGTTTGTTCACCGCCGCCGACGGCGGTCACGCCGTGCGCGTGTCCCACAAGGCGGATAGCGGCTTTTTGTACCCGCTCGAAAAGTCGTTCTTCTACTTACCTAAACCACCGAAGCTGTTGCCTTATGCGAACGTCACCGAGGTTGAATTCGAACGTCACTCCAACGCCATGCACTCGGCTGGTAAAACGTTTGACATGACCATCAACATGAAGGATGGGTCGTCGGAAAACTTCCACGGCGTCGCGCGTTCAGAGTTCCAAAACTTGGTCAACTTCTTAACCGCCAAGGGCGTGACGATTTCCAACGTCGACACCAACGCTCGCGCCGACGCCATTCTCGACGCCGACGCCTCGGACGATGACGATGTCGATGACTTTGCCCGACGCGGCGGCGGCGACGAAGACAGCGAGGAGGATGAAGATTTCGCCGCCGGCAGCGACTCGGATGGCGGCGAGCCGACGGATAGCGACAGTGACAGCGACGGCGACGGTGACGACGATGAGTCAAAGCCTAAGAAAAAGTCCAAAAAGTCGACGCCGAAAAAGAAGGCGAAGAAGGACCCCAACGCGCCCAAGCGCGGATTATCCGCCTACATGTTTTTCAGCGCCGCAAAGCGCGCCGAAGTGCTCGAACAAAACCCATCGTTCGGCGTTACCGACGTCGCCAAAGAGCTCGGCGCGCGCTGGAAGCTCATTACCGCCGAAGAAAAGGCTACTTACCAGCAGCGAGCCGATGAGGACAAGGCGCGTTACGAACGCGAGATGGCTGAATACTCGGCGACTGCGCGCGAGCCAAAGGCGGACGACGCCGACAACGCCGACGCGGATGCCGATGTCAAGGACGAACCCGACGCCATGGACGAGGACGAATAAAAACAACGTATCTAGTGCTCTTTTAACGCCAGGAAACATCATTAGCTTCTCTATGCATGCGCACGAAAACGCACGACATTATACGGTTCGCGACGCGGCGGTTCGCCGACGACGTCGCCACGAATGGAGCCCAATTCGACACAATCCGCATACGCACGCGCGCCGCACCTCGTGCATGCGCGTCGCACCGCGCGCATAACATCACACACATACGCACCGCATCGCCCATGTCGGTCGCAACGACGTCGTGCACCGCGCGCGCGCGCATTCGCGGCGCATTCGCGGCGCCGCGGCGCCAACGTCCAGAACGCCGATGCGTGCGTTTCGTCGCGCCGTGCGCGCGTACGGGCGCGCCCGCCGCGCGCGCGAACGCCGCGGATGACGTCGAGGGACCCGATGCGTCGACATCGGGCGGTTCGGACGCCATCGCGGGCGCGACGGCGATGGGCGATGGGTTTGAGCGCCAGGACGCGCGGCTAGACGCCTCCGCGACGACGAGAAACATCACCATGAGCGGCGACGTGAGCACGTCTTGGGGCGGAGACGACGATGGTGGTGATGATGACGATAACGGCCAAGGGCGCGGCGGCGGCGATGGCGACGACGGAGGCGATGACGGTGGAGATGGGGACGACGAGGCGCGCGCGCGGAGACGCGCGACGGCGAGCTGGACGCGCGATAACCGTCGGGATTCGAACGCTGCGGTCGACGGAGGCGCGCTTTTCGGCGCAGTGGTTGTTTTTACGTTGAATGGCGTGGCTTGGATTATGTGGCGCGCGTTGCGGCCGAGTGCGAGCGAGCGGGAGGCGTACGCCAAGGCGGCAGAGTCCGCCAAGGCCAAGGCGCCGAAACCGAAACCGACGCGCGCGGATGACAAACGCGACGTTTCGCCGCCTAAAGTGATTCCGCAGGCGGCAAAGGAAGACGAAAAGAAAGATGTTACGTCGGCACCGATAATCGGTGAAGAACCATCGCACGCGGTGCGCGTGGTTTCCGTCGCCGAACGCTCGAGCGACGCCGAAGTCGAAGACGCAAAAGTAACCGGCGAAGTAAAAGAAAGCGACGTTGTCGTCGCGCCCGTCGTCGCGGTGGCGATCCCCGTCGACATCGACACGGTAGAAGAAGTCTTCATTGAGACTTCTGAACCCGACGAGTACGATCCGACGCCTGAGGAAGAAGAAGACGTCGATGCCAAGCTGCACCGCGCCATGGCTGAAGCAAACGCCATATTGAAAGAAGCGAACGAAAAGCGCTTTGACGCCGAAAACGAATTCCAAGAAGCGCTCAAGTACCGCCGGCAAATTGCCGAGCTATGCGGTGACCGTGGAATCGCCGTGGCACCAATTCGTAAGATTAAAGAAACCATCGACGACGAACCCGTCGATGCGCACCACAAGCGCGTCGCCATGGAAACGGCGCGTAAAGCCGTAGACGCGACAAAACAATTCGTCGTCTTCGCCACGCCGCACGTCAAACACGCGAGCGCTCGGGCGTTTGAATTCACAAAGACGCACGGTGGGGAGGTTGCGCGTAAGGCGAAGCTCGCCGTCGAGGATATCGACGCGAAGCGCCGTCGAGGCGAACTTAAAGCGCCGACGCTAACCGAAGCGAAATCCGCAGCGCGCGCTACGTCTAGACGTATTTTAGGTGGGTGCATTCACGCGTACGACGAAGTGATGAAGTCCGTACGCGATGTTGTGAAGAAGGAACGGGCGTCGCCAAAGGAGGAGAAGAAGGCGGCGACGCCGACGAATCCAAAATCGTCAAAGAAAAAGTAGTAGACGACGTTGCAACCGCACACCATGACTCTCTCAACTCTGCGCATCCCTCGCGCCGCATCAATGCGCGCATCGACAACCATCACGAACGCCGCACCGTCGAACGCACGCACGCAGCCATCCTCGTCGTCCTTGTCGTCGCTCGCGCACATCCGCGTCGTCGTGTGGGACGTCGACGGCACTCTCGCCGACAGCGCCTCTCTAGGCTTTGACTCCACCAACGCCGTGCTCCGCGACGCCGGACTCGCGCCCATCACGCCCGCGCATTACGCCATCGGTACGAAGTTTACCACGCCCAGGCGATTGGCCTGGCACGCCACTGGAGACGAAGATCACGCGTGTGGACGCGAGCTCGGGGACGCCTTTGACGCGCGCTACGTCGCGCTCGTGAGCGACGAAACCGCGGGATTCTACCCGGGCATCAAGCCTTTGGTCGAGCGATTAGCAGCAAACGGCGTCCGACAAGGCGTTTTAAGTAACGCGTGCGGGGCGTACGCTCGGGCGGTGATTGAGGCGAATGGCATCGGTGCGCTCGTGTCCGCGACGTTGGGCGCGGATGACGTCCCGCGCGCGAAACCGGCGCCGGATGGATTGCTCCAAGCTTTTCGCGCGATTGGCGATGACGTGGACGCACGCACGACGGCGTACATTGGTGACGCACCGAGCGACGGTGCGGCGGCGCGTGCGGCGGGTTGCGTGTCGATTGGCGTGAATTGGGGCTCGCACGATTTATCGAGCGCCGACGCTTTCGACGTCGTCTTTGCGAGCGTGGACGAGCTCGAGCGCGCATTTTTCGGCGAATGACGCAGCGTAGGCTGTTGTAGTCGTAGCAGTATATCTATAGCGTAGAATTTATAATGTATCTAGTGTACACGCATGACACAGGGGAGGCATTGATTAGTGTATTGTAATTTGATCTAGTGTACACGCCGCGGCGGCCATCGCAATCGCGTCCGCGACGACGATTACGACGACGCTTTTTTGTAAATTTCCTCAGCGCGACCTTCAAACGCGGCGGCGCGCCTCGCCGCGGTAAAGAAATAATCACTCAATCTATTCAAATACACGCGCACCACGGACGGCACCGCACCATCACGCGTCAAAGGCACGCAACTACGCTCCGCCCGTCGACACACCGCGCGCGCTTGATGTAAAAACACGCTCGATTTCCCACCCGAAGGCGTCACGAAATTCGTCAACGGCGGCAACGCGGCGTCGTGCGCGTCGATCCATCCCTCCAATCTCTCCACGTGCGCGTACGAAAACTCCGCGCGCTTCACCATGGTATCGGAACTCGTCGTCAGCGGCGTCGCCACCGCCGAACCGACGTCCAACAATCGGCTTTGAATCTCCAACAACTGCGCGCGACGCATCCACGCTATCCGTCAGTCAGCCAAACACCAACGAAACACTCCCTACCCCCTTCTCTCTCGCGCGCTCGCTCGCGCACCCACCTCACGCTCGAGCCCGTGCCCCGCGCCGACGCGCGACGCGCCCTCGCGATCCCGCGCGCGCCGGCGCGCGCGTCCGCGTCCCCGAGCGCCGCGAAACGTCCCCTACCCCCTTCTCTCTCTCTCTCTCGCGCGCGCACCCACCTCACCCTCGAGCCCGTTCCCGGCGTCCACGCAAAACTCCCTCGCGATCCCACACGCGACGTTGCACTCGTCCACGTCCCCGAGCGCCGCGAACGCGCCATCATCCTTGTCCCGCCGCTCCATGTTGTACAAGCAGCTCGCGCCCTCGTCGCCCGTTTTCGTGTATATTTTGAACCGCCGCGCGGCGTCCGCGTCGCGCGCGTCGTCGGACATCGCCGTCGACGTCGGCGTCGCGCGCTGCCGCGGTCGACGGCGTCGTTCGGTCGCGCGGTCGCAAGCCCTAAACCCGACGCCACACCCCGACGCCGCCATGCTCGCCGCCCGCACGTCCATCGCCAGCACGTCCGCGCTGAGCGCCGCGTCGTCGAACTCGCACCGCGCGTCGTCGTCGAACTCGCGCCGCGCGCTCGTCGTCACCGCGGCGTCGAAGAAGAAGGATGTGCGATTGCAAGTGACCTTGGAGTGCACCGAGCAGCGCGAGTCTGGCGTGATGGGCATGTCGCGATACATCACGCAAAAGGTACGTCGATGCGATGGGCGAGCGCGCGCGCGCGCGTCTGTGCGCGTGTGTTGGATGATGCGCGGGTGCGCGCGATGTGGACGCGCGAACGCGTGAGGCGTGATGCGTCGACGCGCGCGACGTCGTCGCGTTTGAGGGTTTCGAGCGCGCGCTGACGTCGTCGCGTTTTGTTTTCTTCGTCGCGCAGAACCGCCGGAACACGTCCGGGCGCATGGAATTGATGAAGTACAACCCGTTCTTGCGCAAGCACACGCTTCACCGCGAGTTGAAAAAGTAGAGTACGCGGTGTTATATATATTTTTTCATCAGACGTTCAGACGACGCGTACTACGGGGCGCGCGCGCGTATAGACGACGCAGAGCTCTTCGTGAATGCATGTGAATGGACGCTAAGTGTCAAAGCTTTACAAGTCTATCATAAATCCCTCGAGCAAAGTGTAGTACGGATCCGCGAGCTGACATCGCGCGATGCGACGTCGTGCAGCCAGCGGGGAAAGAATAGTCGTCGTCCCGCTCGCCCCCTTGGACGCGCGCGACGTCGCGTTTCGAGTCGACATTTTAATTTAATTCTTGGCGACTAATTCGAAACCGTCAATCTTAATACCCATGTTCGCCGCCGTACCCGCGACAATGTTCATCGCGGAATCAATCGTGGTGCAGTTCAAATCGGGCAACTTAATCTTCGCAATCTCCTCGAGCTGGTCGCGCGTGATGCGGCCGACCGTTTGCTTTTGCGGATCCGCCGCCCCCTTGGGCACGCCAGCCGCCTTCTTCAACAACACCGAAGCCGGAGGAGTCTTCAAGATGAACGTGAAAGACTTATCCTCGAAAACCGTAATCTCAACCGGGATAATCATACCCGGCTGGTCGGCGGTGCGCGCGTTGTACTCTTTGCAAAACATCATAATGTTGACACCCTGCGCGTACGCGACGAAGACGCGACGAAACACAACAGGTCAGTCACGACGAACGACACGCACACAAATGAAATCACAACACACACGTCACACGCACGCGCGTATGACGGTGGTGGCGACATCACGCCGCGTCTCTCGCGACGTACGCGTCGACGAACGCGCGCCCGAGACGCGCCGACCCCTCGCAAACCCTCAGCCACTTAGGTCTTTCATGCATCGCTTATCCCGACCCATGCGCGCGCACGCGACGCACGCTCGGTGCGTACGCGCGCGCGATCGCCACGAACGCATTCAAACACATACCTTCGAACCGAGCGCCGGCCCGATCGGCGGCGCCGGATTCGCCTTACCCGCCTCGATCGCGAGCTTGATGTACCCCGCCACTTTCGCCGCCATGACGACTGGACGACGCGCGCCCGCGTGCGCGCGAACATCGCGGCGCGCGACCGCGTTCGCCATGAACGCGCTCGTCGTGTGCACGCGAGCGGTGCATCCGAGCGTTTCAGCCTTGCTCGCGCGGAGCGAAGACGTGGTGCACGCGCGGGTTTTCGTCGCCGCGCGCGGCGCGGGCGTCGCGCCGATGGGCGTCGCGGTGCGCATCGCGGTGGTCAACATCGTCGATGTGCGGTGATCACTCTGGTGCGTTGAGAACGCGCGTTGAGAGGGGTAATGGGATTAATTACGCCGCGTGTGCGTGTGGCGTCGACCGATGCCGGGTCGTCGCGCGCGAGCGTGTGCGGCGCGGCGACGCGCGGCGCGGTCGAGAGGGGTCGCGGGCAGCGGGCCGTTTGTAAACCCTAGTGCCACATGGCTAGGGTTTAGAATTTTTTGAATTCAATGTCTGATGTAAACTGTCGCGACGTCGTCGGACGTCACTTCACCGCGCCGCCGCGCGTGCATGGCGACGCCGCGACGATCGCCGAGGTCGGCATCGAAAGCCGCATCACCACCGCCGTCGACGCCGCCGTCGAGCCGACGACGGACGCGCGCGACGCCGGTCAAAGACGGCCAAGATGCCGGCGATCGACGCGCGAGCGCTGACGCGCACGCGGACGCGCCGACGGATGACGATGGACGACGCGCGAGCGCGACCGCGGACGGTGGGCTGACGTCGCCCGTGACGCACGCGCGTTCGGGCGGGGCGACGCCGCGGAGGTCGACGGGTGGGGCGGATGTGGAGATGGCGGATGTCGCGCGCGCGGCGCCGGCGAGTCCGCTGGAGGATTTGTTTTCGCCGCCGGCGCCGCGCGCGGGTACGGGCGTCGGGGCTGCGCTCGCGACGCCGCGGAGTGCCATGCGCGGTGGTGGCCGCACGCCCGGGAGGGTTGGATTTGGTACGCCGCGGGCGACGCCGCGGAGTGATTTGGGGTTGACGGGGAGCGCGCGCGCGCGGCGATACGCGGGCGAAGGCGACTTTGCGGGTGGTTCACAGCTTCAGGGCACGCAGGATGATTTTTTAGCGTCGCCGCCGATGAGCGCTGGGGATCATTTATTGCGTGCGCGTCAAGCGCAAGATGAAGAGGCGTCGCATACGTATATTTGGGGCACGCGCGTCAACGTGTACGACACCAAGCAGCGTTTTCGACGCTTCATTGAACACTTTGAATTACCCGATTCTGGCGTGTCGTATTACGATGAAAAATTGCGTGCATTGGCGGAACTTGGCCAGGCGGTTTTGGATTTGGATTGTCAGCACGTGAATGAGTACGATTCATACTTGTACAAGCTTCTTATGGATTATCCGCAAGAAATGATTCCGCTCTTTGACGACGTCGCGAGCGATTATTTTCAAGAAAGTATTGCACCGTTGGATGAGGAGACTGAATTTGCGCGCATCATCGTTCGGCCTTTCAACGTACTGAATGTGAGACCCATGCGTGATTTGAATCCCTCGGACATTGATAAAATGGTGAGCGTGCGCGGGATGGTGACGCGCTGCACGACGGTGATTCCCGACTTGAAGCTCGCGTTTTTCAAATGCTTAATGTGTGGAACGTCTCCAGATCACATTCAAGTCGATCGAGGTCGCGTGAATGAACCCCCGCTGAAATGTCCAGGATGTGGGAAACCCGGGACGATGACGCTCATCCACAACCAGTGCATCTTTGCGAATAAGCAAACCGTCAAGATGCAAGAGACTCCAGACGCGATTCCCGAAGGCGAAACGCCGCACACGGTGTCGATGTGCGTGTTTGATGAACTTGTCGACCAAGCCAAGCCAGGTGATCGCGTTGAAGTCACTGGTGTGTATCGAGCCGTGCCGATTCGCATAAGTTCCACGCGCCGAACGTTGAAGAGCGTGTACAAGACGTATTTGGATATCATTCACATTAGAAAGGATTCCGCGAGTCGCATGCGAAACACGGCGGGCGCGGAGGATGACGAAGGAAACAAGAACTCTTCGGCTGAACGATCTTCCGGGGTGGCAAGTAGCGCTGGGCCAAATCAAGCGATTGAGTTTCCCCCAGAACGTGTGGCAGAATTCGAAGAGTTGAGTCGCTCGCCTGATATTTACGACCGACTCGTGGCGTCGCTCGCGCCTTCGATTTGGGAGTTGGAGGACGTCAAAAAGGGTTTACTTTGCCAGCTCTTCGGCGCAACGAATAAAACGTTTAGCGGCACTGCCGCGAACAAAGTTCGCGGTGATATTAACGTCTTACTCGTCGGTGATCCAGGCGTTGCCAAGTCGCAAATGCTCACATACGTGCATCGAATCGCGCCGCGCGGCATGTACACCTCTGGCCGAGGTTCATCCGCAGTCGGTCTCACTGCCTACGTCACTCGCGATCCGGAATCCAAAGACATGGTTCTCGAATCCGGTGCGTTGGTGCTTTCCGACCGTGGTATCTGCTGCATCGATGAGTTTGACAAGATGTCCGATAGCGCGCGCTCGATGTTGCACGAAGTCATGGAACAGCAAACGGTGTCCATCGCCAAGGCGGGGATCATTGCCGTATTGAACGCTCGTACGTCTGTGTTGGCGTCGGCGAACCCTGTTGGAAGTAGATACAATCCGAACATGTCCATGGTGGATAACATTCAGCTCCCGCCCACTCTGTTGTCGCGTTTTGATTTGCTCTACTTGTTGCTCGACAAGCCAAACGCCGAAACGGATCGACGCTTGGCTCGTCACTTGGTGAGTCTTCACTACAAAGAGCCACCGCAAAAGAAACGTGGCGCCATTCCTGCTTCATTGCTTACGGATTACGTCTCTTACGCGCGTGCGATGATTCAACCCGTGTTGAGTGATGAAGCCGCCGAGGAACTCGTTGAAGGATACGTCGAGATGCGACGCATGGGCGGCAGTCGCAAGGTTATCACCGCCACGCCGCGTCAGTTGGAGTCATTGATTCGTTTGTCAGAATCGTTGGCTCGCATGCGTCTGTGCGAACGTGTTGATCGCGACGATGCCAAAGAGGCGTTGCGTCTGATGCGAGTCGCGATGCAGCAGTCCGCCGTCGACCCACGCACGGGAACCATTGACATGGATAAAATTTTAACCGGCCACAGTTCGGCTGATCGACAGCACCGCAGGGTTGTCGCTGACGCCGTCGTCGCGTGCTTATCGGCGTCAGCAAACGGTAAACTTAGATTGAGCGAGTTAGTAAAGGCGTTGGCTGAGAAGAACGCGATGACGTTGAGTGTGCAAGAGGTTCGCGACGGCGCCATGCTCCTCGTCGAGCAAGAAAACGCGAGCATTCGAGGCGACCTCGTCACCCTCTTATGAAGGCGGCTATAGCAGAAAGTGTGTGTAATTCAATTCACCCAAGGAAGTTAAATTCATTATAACAAAGCGTGAGTCATGTGATCCTAATCCTATCATGGCCACTATGTACAAAGGCTCGCGCCGAATGACGACTTGACTTGAGTTTTCGCGCGTTGGCAAATGTAAGTAATCAAATTGTGTTTTGTGGTGCTCGAAGCCTCACCAGACTAAAGAATGCGACAGCATCGGGATTAACCCTTTAGCTGATGCCCGCGGCACCAGTGTACGCGCTACCCGCGGAGAGCTCCTTACCATCACCAGTCAACACCGTAATCATACCTTCTGCGTTCACATCCATGATGCACGACGACCCCTCAGAAATCTCACCCGTGAGCATCTTCTCGGAAAGGTTATCCTCCAACAAGCGCATGATGGCACGACGCAACGGGCGCGCACCATACGCCGGGGAGAAACCTTCGTCGACAAGACGATCCTTGAAGCGCTCCGTGCACTCAAGGGTGATGTCTTTCTCCTTCAAACGCTTGAACACATTCTCGAGCATGATGTACGCGATTTCGCGAACTTCTTGCTTGTTGAGTTGACGGAACACAATGATTTCATCAAGACGGTTAAGGAACTCGGGACGGAAGTAGTTCTTGAGATCCTCCATGACTAAGCTCTTGATACGGTTGTACGATTGGTCTTCAGCGTTATCGTCAAGCTGGAAACCCAAGCCACCGCCACCCTTTTCAATCGCCGACGCGCCGACGTTGGACGTCATGATGATGAGGGTGTTCTTGAAGTCGACAACGCGGCCCTTGGAGTCGGTCAAGCGACCGTCTTCAAGGATTTGAAGCATCATGTTGAAAACATCAGGGTGCGCCTTTTCGATTTCATCGAAAAGCACGAGGGTGTACGGACGCCGCCGAACAGCCTCAGTGAGTTGACCACCCTCAGAGTAACCGACGTAACCCGGCGGAGAACCGATGAGCTTGGACACGGTGTGACGCTCCATGAATTCAGACATATCGAGGCGAACCATGGCTTCTTCGGAACCAAAATAGAAGGCAGAAAGGGACTTGGCAAGTTCAGACTTACCAACACCAGTCGGACCGGAGAAGATGAAGGACGCAACTGGGCGGTTCGGGTTCTTCAAGCCGGTACGGGCGCGGCGAATAGCGCGCGCGCACGCGACGACGGCTTCTTCTTGGCCAATCAAACGCTTGTGGAGGGTTGCTTCCATGTCCATCAAACGAGTACCTTCATCAGAAGACACCTTATCGACGGGGATACCAGTCCAGGCGGCGACAATGTCGGCAATGTCTTGCTCGACGACAGTCGGGCCCGTGGCGTCGCCAGAGTCAACCTTAGCCTTGTTTTCTTCTTGCTTCTTCTCCGTGATAGCCTTGATTTGGGCGCGAAGTTCAACTTCACGATCGCGAAGACCACCAGCGGCTTCGAAATCTTGAGAGCGAATGGCGGTGTCCTTCTCCTTCATCAAAGCCTTCAACTCCTTGTCGAGTTCCTTGGCTTCCTCCGGGAGCGCGGCGTGCGAGAGGCGCACGCGGGAACCAGCCTCGTCGATGAGATCGATCGCCTTGTCGGGCAAGAAACGATCGGAGATGTATTGGCTGGAGAACTTCGCGGCCGCAATGAGAGCATCATCGGAGTACTTGAGCTTGTGGTGCAATTCATAGCGCTCACGGAGACCGCGGAGAATTTGAATGGTTTCATCCACCGTCGGCTCCGGAACTTGCACCGGTTGGAAACGACGCTCGAGCGCCGGGTCCTTCTCAATGTGCTTGCGGTACTCATCAATCGTAGTGGCACCGATGCACTGGAGTTCGCCACGCGCCAAGGCGGGCTTCAAGATGTTCGCGGCGTCAATGGCACCTTCCGCCGCACCAGCGCCAATGAGCGTGTGAACCTCGTCGATGAAGAGGATAATGTTTTCATCGCTCTTGACTTCATCCATGAGCTTCTTGAGGCGCTCTTCGAACTCACCACGGTACTTGGTACCGGCAACGAGGAGACCCATGTCGAGAGTCATCATGCGCTTGGAGTCGAGCGTTTCCGGAACGTCGTTCGCCGCAATCTTTTGCGCGAGACCTTCGGCAATGGCGGATTTACCGACACCCGGCTCGCCAATCAAGCAAGGGTTGTTCTTGGTACGGCGACCGAGAATTTGCGTCACACGCACAATTTCGTTCGCACGGCCAATGCACGGGTCAAGCTTACCTTCTTCAGCCTTCTTCGTGAGATCACTGCCGAATTCCTCCAACGTCGGGGTCTTTGAGCCCGCCGCCGCGCCTTGACCGCCGCCGGCGCCGGCGCCGACGGCTTCTTGGGTTTCGCCAACCATGCGGATCACTTGAGAGCGAATCTTCGCCGGATCGGCGTCGAGGTTCTCAAGAACGCGCGCCGCAACGCCTTCGCCTTCGCGGAGCAAACCGAGCAACAAGTGTTCGGTACCAATGTAATTGTGACCCAACTGGCGCGCCTCTTCGAGCGCGAGTTCGAGCACGCGCTTGGCGCGCGGGGTGAATGGAATCTCCACCGCGACAAAGCCAGAGCCACGACCGATAATCTTCTCAACTTCAATACGCGCCTCCTTCAACGAGATACCCATAGACTTGAGCACCTTGGCCGCGATACCCGTACCTTCACCAATCAAACCGAGCATAATCTATCGAGCACGCGCGCGCAAAACCTCTGTCAGTCGCGCGTTCATTCGCCGCGCGCGCGCGCGTCAAATCAAACCACACCCACGCACACGCGTGCGCGCCACGCAACGCCAACGCACGCATCGCGCACATCACGCCATCGAGCATGCCGCGTCATGCAATTCGCGCGCGTCACGCATCCTCGCGCGCCAATCGCGCGCGCGCGTCGCCCGCGCGCGCGCGGCGCGAGATACGCTAAAACCTAGGCTCCCTCCCGCGATCGCATCGCCCCCCTCCCCCAGCGCGCCCCGCCACGCGCACGAACGCGCGCGCCGCGCCGTTCAACCCGCGCGTTCGCAATCACACGCCGCTTTTATGCGTACCTGTTCGGTGCCGACAAAGTTATGCCCGAGCCTGCGCGCCTCTTCTTGCGCCAACATGACCACCTTGATGGCTTTCTCCGTGAAGCGCTGTTCGCGCGCGCGTCAACATCGAACGCATCATCGTCAGTCTCCGTGCGTCGCGTCGCGCGCCGCGCCGCGCCGTCGCGCCGTGCGATACAACCCTTTAACCACCATCACACGCGCCCGCGCGTACGGCGATCGCACGCACCTCAAACATCGCCTCGACGACCAATCGCTTGCCGCGCGCGTGGCGCGACCCTAGGCTCGCGCGCGCGCGCACGCGCACCGCGCCGTAGCTCGCGCGCGCGCCGCCGAGCGTCACCGCGCTCGAGACGCCGCCGAGCGCGTGCGCGGTGCGATCACCGCGCACCGCGCGCGCGCGGGGCGTCGTCGTCGTCGACGACGAACGCGCGTGGACCGCGACGCGCGAGGCGCCGAGCGCGCGCGCGAACGTCATGACGATGACGACGATGCGTGTGTGTGGGGTGACGTGTGATGCGCGCCTGCGAAGGAGACGAAACGGCTAGGCGCGGATCGAATTCGATGTGCGTCGACGTGCGTGCGTGCGTCGTCGTCGTCGCGGACGTCGTCGACGGCGGGCGTGCGAATGGCGCTCTGGCGGTCGTCCGCGCGCGAGAGCCCGTCGACGACGTCCGCGACGACGCGACGGCACCTCACGCGTGCGAGTGCGCGATATGCATGTAGACCACGCGTCTACGTTCCGTGTGTCCGAGAAATCCACGATATACATATATAGCGCGCGTCACCCGCGGGCGTGTGCGATACAGAGGATACGCCTCGCATCGTACGCGTCGACGGGCCATGCCGTGGATCACGATCGACCATGCATGTGCGATAGGCGTCTAGACCACGCGTCTACGTTCCGTGTGTCCGAGAAATCCACGATATACATATGTAGCGCACGTCATCACCCGCGGAGGTATTGATAGACTTTCATAGATGTTACGTACGGCGTACTTGGCCAACACGACGCGAGTTCCGCGCGACGTCGAGGCACGGGGGAACCCTCGACTGTTGACGGGGCGCCGACCGATTCGCGCGCGATTCGCGATCGATTCGCGGATCGATCGATTCGCGGATCGATCGATGCACGCCATCGATCGATTCGTGCGCGATTCGCGATCGAAATCGGGCACCCCATCGGGCGTCAGTCGCCGGCGGGCATGGATTGGGACGACGACGTCGACGACGGCGCGGCGTGGGCGCGCGCGGCGTGCGATGCGGTGCGCGCGGTGGAAGCCGCGCGCGCGGCGGCGGCGGCGGCGACGTCGGGACGCGCGAACGGCGGTGCTGCGCCGGCGTCGGCGCGCGAGCCGTGTGGGCAGCGGCGACAGGGACAGGGACAGGGAAAGATTACGGTGGAGTTCGTGCCGCACGGCGTCGATCGATTCGCGATCGTCGTCGGGGGTGGTGGTGGTGGTGACGACGTCGACGTCGCGCGCGAGCGCGCGCGCGGCGTGGCTGGGGCGACGGTGGACGCGGCGACGCGGCGGTGGACGGTGCCGCGCGAGGCGCTCGCGCGCGCGAGAGAGGCGTTCGCGGGCGAGGCGTTTGCGGTGAAACCGGTGCCTGGGATTGTGTTGCGCGCGATGGATGTGAAGTTTGACGCGTTTGAGCGCGCGTGCGAGGCGACGTACGCGGCGAAGGTTTCAAAGGCGTTGGACGCGAAGATGTTTGACTTTCAGCGCGAAGGCGTGCGGTACGCGTTGCGCAGGGGCGGGCGCGTGTTGATCGGGGATGAGATGGGGCTCGGGAAGACGGTACAGGCGTGTGCGTTGTTGTCGTGCTATCGCGACGAATGTCCGGCGTTGATTTTGGTGCCGACTTCGTTGCGGGAGTGTTGGCGAAACGCTTTGCAGACGTGGTTAAACGTCGACGACGGAGACATCGCGTGCGTGGCGTCTGGTAACGACGGTGACAAACTCATAGGCAGCACGTTTGATATCGTCCCTTACTCGCTCGTTGTCAAGTTGCTCGATCGTTTACAGCGAAAACGCTACCAAGTCATCGTCGCCGACGAGAGTCACTTCTTGAAGGATCGAAAGACGAAACGCACGGCGGCGGTGACGCCGTTACTCAGAGACGCGAGACGCGCGATTTGTCTCACCGGGACGCCGGCGTTGAATCGACCGATCGAGCTGTTCACACAACTCGCGGCGATTGTCCCGCGTGTATTCACTACGGTGAGCGAGTTCGGGAACCGATACTGCCAAGGCGGCGGACCGTTCGCGATGTGGTCTGGTAAATCTAACGGCGAAGAATTGCACGCGATAATTTCGCGACTGTGCATGGTTCGGCGATTGAAAAAGGACGTCCTTACCAGTTTGCCCGCGAAACAGCGCACGCAAGTTTGGCTAACGCCTGAAGCAAAGGATATGGCGCAAGTCAAGGCTATCAAGGCGCAGCTCGAGAAATTACGAGCCGCGGGCAACGCGAGCGAGTTCGAAGAGAAACGATTGGTGAACGCGCTTTACGCTGCGAGTGCAAATGCTAAGCAAGATGTGGTCAATGAGTACTTGGAAACCGTCATTGAAGGTTCTGAGGCAAAGTTTTTATTCTTCGCGCATCACACGGCGATGCTCGACGGCGTTTCTCAGTTTTTGGCGAAGAAGAAAATTAAATTCATTCGCATTGATGGGTCGACGGCGTCAACCGCGCGCGGTGCGCTCGTCGATACGTTTCAAAAAGATGACACGTACCGAGTCGCGGTACTGAGCATCATCGCCGCTGGGAGCGGATTGACGTTGACCGCCGCGTCGACAGTTATATTTGGAGAAATGAGTTGGACGCCGGGTCATTTAATCCAAGCCGAAGACCGCGCGCATCGCATCGGGCAAGTCTCAAATGTCTTGGTGCAATATCTGCACGCAAAAGGGACTATCGATGACATCATTTGGGGGTCTATTAACAACAAGCTCGAAGGCCTAGGGCAAGTGCTCGACGGGCACCGCGGTAAGCATCTTGAAACCGAGGAGTCCTTACAACGAAAAGAGCAACGTAAGCTGAGCGACGCGAGCCCGCCGAATAGGAGTCCAAAGAAATCGAAACTTTCCGACGAGATCGATCCGACGCAGAGAACGATTACCGAGCTCTTCTCGTCGCAAGCGACGCAAAAGTCCAAGCGAGACTCCACAAATGACATCGAGTGGCCGAGCCTCGATGAAAACAACCTAGCGTTTTAGCGCCTTATTAGTAAGTACATGTAGCTTAAAGAGATTACAAGAGGTTTGCATGCGTTTTTACCGGAACTTCTGGCTCTTCTGTTGTTCGTCTATACGCTCTCGCATGGTTTGCACGACGCCATCCCCGAGCACCGCCTTGGACGGGTCCTTCATGAATTGATTCTCCGCATCTTCGCTGTGATACACGCACGACACCTCGGGCGACTTATCCAAATCTCCAACGAACGCAAACGTATTCATATGACTCTTACACACCTCTTCCGCCTTTTTATCCACCACATCGCGTCGCTCCAAAACGCTCCAGTTTGACCTTCGCAACACGCACCCCGGTTTCACCTCTGGTTGCGCCACGTACACGTTGAATGGATTCAGCGACAAAAAGACGCGCTGATCAAAAACCATCGCCGACGCTCCATTCGCCATGCACAACTCACTGGACGGCGTGCGCCTATCTAAAATCTCTCGCGACGCCACGTTTGACGGCTCCAAATCCACCGCCGTGTCAAATACCACGCCCGCGCCGATGCCAATCACGAACGCCCCGGCGATTAAAAACTTATTCAGCTCGCGACCGGGCCCACCGCCACCGTCACCCATGCCGTCGTCATCGATGTATCGTCCATTCGGCCCGTTCGGACCGCGAGGCTGCGCGGACGGCGCCGCGTCGTACCCCCCGCGACGACCGACGTTCGCCATGCGGTCGCGCGTCTCCGTCGACGCGCGTCGTCCCGCACTCGACGCGCGTCGATCGCCATCACGATCGCGTTCGTACGCACCGCCACTCATCGCGTCCTCGTCGTCTTCGTACATGGCGCGCGGCGTCACCGTTGCGGACCGTCGATTCGTGACACCGTGCGTCGTCATGAATCCCCGTCTCACGCTCGTCGTACACGCCCGCGTCGACGCCGCGCGCTCGCACTGCGCGAGACGCACCGCGCGCGACGCCGACGCGCGCGATGGCGCGCCACACGACGCCGTCGGCGTCGACGCCGTCGTCATCAACATCGGTGTCAGCACCGATGCGCAGCGCGAAATGGCGCGTCACACCATGGCGTTCTCCACCTCTCGCGCCGTCGTCGGCACCGCGCTCGCGCGCGATGCGCGCGTAAAAGTGCGCACATCGCGTCCGCGCGCGCGCATCGCGACGACGTCCGCGCTCGGCGACACGCTTCCGGTGTATTTGGCGCGCGAAAGCGCGCGAGGCCACATCGATGGCGAGCTCGCCGTCGCTTTAAACTCCGTCGCCGTCGCGTGTAAGCGCGTTCGCGCGCTCGTGGCGTCGGCGCCGCTTGCGGGGAACACTGGCACGCTCGGGAGCTCGAACGCGTCGGGGGATGAGCAGAAGAAGCTGGATGTTTTGGCGAATGATGTGTTTGTGGCTGAAATTTCATCGTGCGGACGGGCGGGCATCATCGTGACGGAGGAGGAGGATACGCCGATCGCGGTGGAGTCCGTGGGTGGAGAGTACATCGTTACGTTTGATCCCATCGATGGATCGTCGAACATCGACGCGTGCGTGACGACTGGAAGGTGCGTAAAGTCTCGCGTTTGACGCGAACGCCAAGCGGATAAAGTTGTTTCGTAGTCTTCTTCATTTCAGCGACTGACTGACGCGGTATCGATTGTGGTCTCTCTCGCGAGCGCAGTATTTTTGGCGTGTATTCCCCTGGTGAATGTCGCGTTGATGACACCGACACTGTGGAGAGTGCGGTTGAAAAGTGCCTCGTAAATACGCGCCAAAGCGGCGAACAGCTCGTCGCCGCAGGGTACTGCATGTTCTCGTCGTCGTGCGTGTTTATGCTTACGACGGGACAAGGCGTGTATCAGTTCGACTTCGACCCAGACGTGGGCGAGTTTGTGATGTCTAAAGAACGCGTCATGGTTCCCGACGGAGATAAGATGCAACGCATTTATTCGGGCAACAACGGCAACGTAAATCTGTGGGCGCCCGAGCTTAAAGCGTACGTCTCGTATTTGCAAGCCGGCGGYAAGGATGGCGGYAAGCCTTTCTCGTATCGTTACATCGGCGCTTTAATTGGCGACGCGCATCGCACATTATTATACGGCGGCTTGTGGCTCTACCCGCCCGATGCAAACGCGAAAGAGGGCAAGGCGAGATTGTTGTACGAAGTCGCGCCCATCGCGTTCATCTTTGAGCAAGCGGGCGGCTTGGCGACGCACGGTCCGTTGGCCGATAAGCGCGTCATGGAGGTTGTGCCGCAGCACATTCACCAAAAGCATCCCATGTTTGTCGGCTCCAAGTCTATGGTTGAAGACTTGCAGCGATTTTTAAAGCAAGCGTAGCGCGCCGAGCGCGTTGAGTAGCGATGTGTAATGCGTGTGTTCAAATTTCTCAATTTACCGGTACCGGTACAATTGTCTTTTGTTAGTTAAAGTCGCTATCTGAATCGTCGTCGTCGTCGTCGTCGTCGTCAGAGGCATCATCGAGCTCCATGGCGTCTTCGTCGTCAGAATCTTGTTCGATGTCGTCATCGTCCTCCTCCTCTGAATCGTCGGAATCGATGACGATGGGTTGTTCTTTTTTCGCGCGCTTGGCTGCGGGCGCCGACGCCGACGACCGGCCGGTCTGGCCAGACGCCACCGCCACGGATGGACGCGCCGAAGCTGTGACCGACTGGCGCATAGGAATCGTCGGGTTTTGCGGCGCTACGGGCTCGGTGGGCATGAAACTCTCCACTTTACCGCGGACGACGACGGGCGACGCGATTCCGTTGTCGTCCTCGTCCGAATCCTCGTCGACGTCGTCGGCGTCGCTGTCGTCGGCGTACATTTTCTTCCGCGCCACCGTCGCCGCTTGACGCCGAGGTCGACGTCCACCATTCTCCTTAGTGTTCGTGTCTGCTTTGTCAGCCATCTTAGCAGCCTTTGTTGGCGTGGCGACTGCCGCCGTTGTCCCCGCGCCAGTCGTCTTTGTCCCCGCGCCCGCCGCGACGGAGCTCTCCCAATCCACCTCGGGCTCTCCCGACAAATCACCCAACTCCGCAGGCAACGCCAACGGCTTCTCCTCTGGGTTCGCCTCCTTCGTCCCCACCCAAAACCAACTCGAAAACACAATCACATTATCAAACCATTCCTCCATGTTCATCCTATCCTTTGATTTTGCGTTCAACGTAAAGTATCGCGTCGTCTTCGGCCGAACGATGGTTCCCAACAATTTCAATCGCCCATTGGGAAAATCTAAGTACACCACCGGTTCTTGAGTATGCATTTCTCGCATCTCGCCCAATCGACCCTCTTTCAACGCGCTGAGCTGGCCCGGGAACACCATGGCGTATCGATTTTTCCTCGCCGCGCTCTTCTTGTATATATCCTTCCCGTCGCGTTTAAGCAACACCTCGGATGCATCGAGCTCGTACTCGGACGTCCCAGGGCGCGTGCCCGATATCAACCTCGTTCGAATTGCATGTTCCAGCGCGCGCTGAGCGCTGATATTCTCCACCGCCGCCTCCGCCGCCGGCGCTTTCATTTCAAATGATTGGTTTTCAAACTGTAGCCTTCAGTCTGTCACCGCAGCTCAACGCGCGCTGTCGCTCGCGCGTTGCGATCTCTCGTCCCTCGAATGCGTCTGACGCGCGCGTGCAATTCGTTTGCACGCGTTGGCGCGGCGAAACTCGATGCGCGACGCGTCGGCGCGCGCGAGACTGGCGCGGATGCGCGCGCGAGTGCGCGCGCTGAGACGCCATTTGTCCGAACGTTCCCACGCGCGCCCACGCGCACCGCGCTCGACGCCAGACGCCCACGCCCACGCCCACGCCCGATGCGCGCATCGACCGCGCTCAGTCGAGTGTTTTCGCGCGCGTTCGCGCGGCGCCCCGGGTCGTCGCGCGCGTCACTCGGCGGTGCGCGCGCCGTCGATGTCTCGGCGGCGCATGGCGGCTCGAGGCGCGGTGCGGTGTGTTCGCGCGGTGTGTTCGCGCGCACGTGCGCGTCCGAGCCGGGACGACGCGCGCTGGCGAATGGTTGGGTCGATGCTCGAGCGCTGGTGGTGACGAATGCGCGAGGACGGCCGAAGAGCGCGGGGCGTGGGGGCGGCGGGCGCGGGAAGCCGTCGCGTAAGTTTGACGTGCCGGATGAAGTGCGGGAGTTTAATGACGACACGCCGATGAAGATGAATGTGAAGAAAAAGGAGAAGGTTGTGAAGGTGCCAAAGGCGGAGGTTACTGAGCAAGAGCGCGTGATGTTGAGCGCGGCGAGTGGGTTCGAGGATTACGACGACGGCGCGTACGGGGACGGCGACGCGGATGAAGATGTCGCGTTTGAGGACATGGGTACGCGCGAGTTAGAGCTCGCAGATCAAGGGCGTGGGGCGACAGTGAAGAATGTAGAGTTTGTACAGGCGTGTGCGAGCCTGGCGGGATGTCCGCCGCCGACGTTGCCCGAAATTGCCGTCATAGGTCGCTCAAACGTCGGCAAAAGTTCTCTGGTGAACATGTTGACCAACAGAAAGAGTTTAGCCAAGACGAGTAAGAATCCAGGGAAGACGCAGACGATTAATCACTATCGCATGACGACGGGTGAAGGAAAGTTTTACTTGGTGGATTTACCCGGATATGGATTCGCCAACGCGCCCGAGCACTTGCGCGAGAAGTGGGCTGAATTTACGCGCGAATACCTCACCAAACGCGAGAGTTTAATCACCGTGTTGCTGTTAATTGACAGCACGGTCAAACCGCAGCGATTGGATTTAGAATGTCTCGATTGGCTCGGTGAAGCCGGGGTCCCGGTGACGATTGTGTTCACCAAGGTTGACAAAAAGCGTAAAAAAGGGAGCGGCGGAACGCGCGTAAACCCGCAAGAAAACGTCGAAGAATTTTGCCGGGAAGTGAGCGAGTATTGGGATGAGCTTCCGCCGATGTTATACACGTCTGCGGTAAACGCCGAGGGTAAACGCGATGTGTTGAATCACATCGCCACGTTGCGTCAGTTCTTCAAGAAACCGCTCAAGGAGAATAAATTGGTGCAAGACGCCATCGCAGCCGGCGCTCCCGCGCCGTTGGCAGACGAAGACGACGCAGACGAAGACGCGTTCGATGACGACGACGACGATGAGATCGAAACCTTTGACGACGAAGACATTGAAGATGACTGGAATTAAAATAAATTTGCATGCGCGCACCGTGTACACGGTCGTACAGGCCTGGCTATTCAGTCTCATGTATTTACCAACACAAGTGTAATCTCCGACGCGCGAGCCCGCACACCGCGGCGCATGCTCCGAAGTGTCACGCGCATCGCCCGCACCCTCATCCGCACACCCGTACCCACATCCGCGCGACACCACGCGCACAGCCGTCGCGTCATGGGCACGCCGTTTTCCCAGTTTGCATTTACTTTTGGTCGCTCGCGCTCGACGTCGCCCGAGCTCCCCAAGCGCGGCGCGAGCGCCTCGCGTCGCGCGCGACCGGCGGTGAAAATTGAAGTCGAAGACGACGGTATGAATACATCTGCACCGTCGACGCCGGCGGCGAAGCGCAAGGCGAGCACGAAGGCGCGCGCAAACGTTCCAGAAGCACCAAACAGAGGAGACGGTCCCGACGGGTGGCGCGAAACGCTCGCGACGATCAAGACGTTTCGCGCACAAGGTCCATCCGCCGCCGTAGACACCATGGGATGCGAGAAGATTGCTGAGCTTCAGGATGGAGAAACGAAAGTCACGGAGAAGTACAAGAGGTATTTATGCTTGACGAGCGCGATGTTGAGCTCGCAAACGAGAGACGAGATTAATCACGCCGCAATGCGTCGGCTCATCGCGCATGGATGCACGCCGGAGAATATCTTAGCCACAGATGAAGACACTTTGGACGTGATGTTGAATCCAGTTGGGTTTCATCGGCGGAAATCGCAATATTTACGCGCCACGGCGAAGATTTTATTGGACGAGTACGACGGCGACATACCACCGAGCGTGGAAACGTTGTGCGCCTTACCAGGCGTTGGGCCTAAAATGGCGTATTTAGTCATGAACGTAGGTTGGGAAAAGCCAACAGGCATTTGCGTCGACGTCCACGTGCATCGCATCACCGAGCGCTTGGGGTGGACGAGCGAGCACGCCGTCGGCAAGAACGGCTCGCCCAGAAAGAAAACACCCGAGGACACGCGTGCGTCGCTCGAGAGCTGGCTTCCAAAAGAAGAATGGATCGAAATTAACCCTTTACTCGTCGGATTCGGTCAGCTCACGTGCACGCCTTTACGTCCAAAGTGTGGCGAGTGTCCGCTCGCGTCCACGTGCCCGTCGGCGTTCAAGGAAGCCACGCCAGCGAAAAAGCCAAAGACCGAAGTTTAAATAGCTTACATCTCTTCGAACCATAGTTTACAACACTAATTTAGTCATCATGTAACACATAACACATACCACCGCGCTTCCATCCGTCGTCATCCAGTTTTCTGTACGCTCGGCTTTTGCGCCACGAACGCCGCGCGCGGGTGCGTCGGCGTCGGCCTCGCCGTCGCCGTCGCCGTCACCCTCGCCGCCTCATCGCGCACGCCCGCGCGTGCCACCGCATCGCGCCCATCGCGCCCGTCGTCGTCGTCGTCGAACCGCGCGCCGGTTAATCCAACCACATACAAGAGGCCCACCACGCCCAGCGCGAGCGCGCCTACGCGTCGCACCGCCCTGCGCATCGCCGACGGCGGCGGCGGCGGCGACGGCGACGACGACGGCGACTCGTCCCCATCCTCGCCGCCGCGTTCGCGCACGCGCCGTTCGTGACGTCGCGCCTGCATTCGGTTCGCGCGCCGCGCGTGGCGCGATGACGCCGATCGGCACTGCGCGCCTCGCGACCCATCGCCGCCTGCCGCCTTCGCCACCGATGGCGCGCCTCTTTCTCGACCAAGAACCGCTCACGCAGTACAAGGACCGCGCGTTCGAGGGCTCGATCGAGGAATACCTCGACGCGCTGCGACACAGCGCGACGCTGTACGTCGGAAACGTGAGCTTTTACACCACCGAGGGGCAAATGCACGCGGCGTTCTCGCAGTGCGGCGCGGTGCGACGCATCGTCATGGGGTTAGACAAAGCGAAGCAGACGCCGTGTGGGTTTGCGTTCGTGGAATACCACAACCGCGCCGACGCGGAGGCGTGCGTGAGGTATTTAAACGGGACGAAACTTGACGATCGGGAGATTCGCGTGGATTTCGACTGGGGCTTCGTCGAGGGTCGCCAGTACGGTCGCGGCAAGTCTGGCGGGCAAGTGCGCGATGAATACCGCACGTACTTTGACGCAGGGCGTGGTGGATACGGTAAGTTGTTGCGGGATGAGTTAGAGGGCATGAAGGCGCGCGAAGGTGGTGGAGCCGCGCCCGAGGTTGGCGTCAAGCGCGAGCGCGACTGATGGCTCCGCGCGTTTATATCCTAGCATTCGCGTCACGACGCGCGTCCGCGTTCGCGCGTTCGCGCGCAGACGGTTTAGAAAGTGTTGTATTATTCATGCTCACACGATGTAGCCATGATGGTGGCGCCGCTCGCATCGAGAACTCGGCCGCGCCTCGTACTCGCGTTAGGAACTTGTTTAAAACGTGTGTGACACCACCCGCCACGCGCTGAGCTCCATAGTCACGCGCGCCGCTGCGCGCCCTCGCACCCCGCGCCGAGCGTCTGCACCGACCCTCGCTTCATCACGCGCGCACACACGCGCGCACGCATCGATAAAAGCGCCCGGTGACGGCGTTCACGCGCACATTCAAGGCGCAATTCGCGCAATTCTCCAACGGTGGTTTCGCATCTGATCGCCGCATTCATGGGGTGTTCCGCGTCGAAACAGCCGCGTTCGCCGTCATCGTCGCCGCCGCCGAGTCGGCATGCGTCGATACGCACGACGGGGTTGGACGACATGTCGTTTCCAGCGCGATTGCTCGATTCGTATGATGTGTTATCGACGGATTCGTTGGACGCGTACGGTGGCGCGTTTTGCGTGCGAGGCATCGACGGGGACGGAGAGTTCGAGACTGCGAGGTTATGCGCGGTGAGGAAAGCATCGGTGAAGAGGCTTAGCCGTACAACGATAACGCCTGAACACTTTCAAGCAGAGGCGTACGCGATGGATTTTTTGAATCACGAGAATATCGCAAAGGTGCGCGAGAGTTTTATCGACTCGACGGTGAAACCAAACGTGGGGGTGCTCGTGAGAGAACGCGCTGAGGGTGGGAACTTATTTAATGAATTAGCGAAACGACGCAGGCTTGAAGAGTATGCCGTGCGGAAGATAGCTGTGCAGTTAGCGGGGGCGTTGAAGCATATGAAGGACCACGGAGTGGTGTGCGGGTCGTTGAATCTCGAGACGATCGGGTACAAGACGGCTGAGAAGGATCAGGTGATGGTGTTGTCGATGCGGAACTCCACAATGATAGGGCAGCCGGCGGCGTTCACGCAGGAGTATAACGAGTACGATGTAGAGAATGAAATGGGTGAGCTAGAGGTGCGCACGTATCCCGTAGGTGTAGATTTGTCGTACGTCGCGCCAGAGTTGATGAAACCTGGTAGCCGACGACGGACACCCGCCGCCGACGTATGGGCGTTTGGTGCGGTTTTGTACACTCTTCTCGCGGGCTATACCCCATTCACAGGCGATGATATTAGCGATGTCGTCGAGGCGATTCGCAAAGGAAATTTCACATCGTTCCAGTATGACTTGGAGACTTGGAACGGCGTGAGCAAGGCGGCGAGGGACTTAATCGGCGGGTGTTTGCGCGTCAACGTCAAACGACGTTATAGCATTGAACGCATTCTCGAGCACCCATGGATAGTCAAATTTGACAACAGTGCTGGGTCCATCAACACGGGCAGCGTGATGGGTCATTCAACCGGGACGTACTCGGAATCTGGCGAGCACTCGATTTCGCACGACGGTTCCGACGACTGGGGCAGCGACGAAGAAACGTCGCGCGACGAATTTCGAACACCAACCCCACTCAAGCATTAATCGCCTCCGAACACTCGCGTCATCACTCGCGCGCTCACATGCGCGCTGTCTGTAGTTTTAAGTTGTCATATAGTGCCAAACCAGAGCATCAATCAAACGAGAAACGCGGCGTCCCAACCGACGCGCGAGAGCTCGACGGCAACCCAAAACCAGCCCCGCTGTGTTCATGCGCCATCTCTCGACGCGCATCACGCGCGCCGCACGCCACTCGCGCGCATTCGACGAAAACACGCGTGATCACGCGTTCGCGCGCGATTGATCGCATCTGGGTGCGCGTCGTCGACGTAAATCGTCGTGAGCTCGCGTCTCGAGCAGCCGCCGCCGCCAGAAGGAACGACGCGCCATGTCGCCGTCACGCGCGCCCGCGAGCTCGACCTCGGCGACGTGCGAGGTGAAACAGCCGTCAGTGTTATGCAAGGAGATCGAGTCGGCGAGTTTCAGCTTTTACGACGCCGAGGAGGTTCGGCGCATCTCGGTGAAGCGCGTGACGAACCCGGTGTTGTTCGATGGGTTGAACAACGCGGTACCGGATGGTTTGTACGATCCTGCACTCGGCCCTACGGATGCAAAGGCGACGTGCGTGACGTGTAAGTACCCTGGGTCGATGTGTGGCGGTCACTTTGGGCACCTCGAGCTCGTGGTACCGGTGTATAACCCGTTGGTGTTTGGTACGGTGGTGCGACTGCTGAAGACGACGTGTTTTCATTGTCATCAATTCCGCATGCATAGCGATCGCGTGCGCAAGTTTCGACAGCGTTTATTGATGTTGATGGATGGCGACATTGAGGGTGCAGAAAATTCTGCTGGTCCCGAGGTGAGTAAGAACACGAAAAAGGAGATGGCTGAGATTTGGAAGGGCGTGGAGAACGAAGGTGACGCCGAGGCGATGGATTTGGACAACATCTTGGACGTGCTCCCTGAGTTGCGCAAGAAGGGTGGTCGCGCTACTACAACGTGGACATCGGTGACATCGACCGCGGCGCGGAACTTGATCAAGGAGTTTCTATCCATTCAGCCAAAGACGTGCGAGAATTGCAAAGCTGTGAACCCGTCGGTGAAAACAGAAGGTCACAACAAGATTTTCCGCTCACAGCTCACAAAGCAGCATCATCAGAATAATTTGGCGCGTGGAATCGACATTAATGAAGACATGGCGTTCTTGGCGCGGAGTGCGAGCGCAGAAAGCGCCGATTCTCATGAAGGTGCGGCCAAATTGTCTGGAACGGAAATGGATGCAAGGTTGATACCGGCGAAAAAGGCGGCAAAGAAGAAGAAACACCAAGGCGACGAGTCGGATGCTTCGACGGATGATGACAAAGATGACAAAGATGACAAAGATGACAAAGATGGAAGCGACTCTGATGGCGACGGATCTGGAAGTGATCAAGACAGTGAAGAGAGCGATTCGGACGATATGCAAGTGTCTGAGCGCGTTCCTGCGTCGACCAAGCCGTTGTACATTACGCCGATCGAAGCGCGAGCCTTGTTGAAGCGTCTATGGGGTAAGGAGTTTGATTTCTGTTCGCTTGTGTGGGCGGCAAATCCACAAGGACGAGAATCTCGGGTATCGGGTGGATTTGTCAAACGCAGTGACCCGTCGAGATTTTTCATTCAGACGCTTCTCGTGACACCGTCAAAATTTCGCCCGCCGAGTAAGATGGGTGATATGGTGTTCGAGCACCCACAGAACACATCACTCACGGCCATCATTCAAGCCAACTTGAGTCTAGCGGAATTGTTTAGAACGCCACCGACGGTGCCTGAGCCACCAGAAGTGCGTGCTGGAAGAGCCGTACGTGCGTGGCTGGCGTTGCAATCCGGCGTGAACCGTTTGATTGACGCGTCAAAGTCTGATGGCGCTGACGCTAAGCTCGTCATGGGTATTCGACAGCAACTAGAAAAGAAAGAAGGGTTGTTCCGCATGAATATGATGGGAAAGCGTGTGAACTTCGCGGCGCGTTCGGTTATTTCACCCGATCCGTATTTGGGCACGAGCGAAATTGGTGTCCCGCCCGTCTTCGCAAAGAAGCTTACGTTTCCCGAGCTTGTTACCCCGCACAACGTGGACTTGATGCGGCAGCTTGTAGAAAACGGCCCTGAAATCCACCCTGGCGCGAATGCAATAGAAGATGAACGTGGACGAGTGATTCATCTAGATAAGTTTACAGCGGAGAAGCGTGCGGCGATTGCGAAGACACTATTGGCGACCACCGCATCTGGATCAGCGGATGCCCCAGCGCGACCGTTGGCTAAGAAGGTGTACAGGCACCTGCGCAACGGGGATGTCATGCTCGTGAATCGTCAGCCGACTTTACACAAGCCTGGCATTCTCGCGCACACCGCGCGCGTGCTCAAGGGACAGCGTACGATTCGCATGCACTACTCGAATTGCTCCACGTTCAACGCAGATTTTGATGGCGATGAAATCAACTTGCATTTCCCGCAAGACCATCTCGGTCGAGCTGAGGCGTATGAAATCATGCATGGGGACCGACAATTCACCGTACCCACCGATGGCAAGCCACTTCGCGGTTTGATTCAAGATCACATATGCTCGGGGTTGTTGCTCAGCATGCGTGACAGTTTCTTTGACCGCTCTGAATTCACACAGTTACTGTACAGCGCGCTCGTGGACTATTGCGGTGACGCACTTGGTACGATCGATATTCCAGCACCAGCGATGTTCAAACCGCAGGTGCTCTGGACTGGTAAGCAAGTCCTTTCTTCAGTTTTGGCGCATGTCACGCGCGGTAGACCGCCGATGACGTTTACAGCGCCGTGTAAGATCTCAGCCAATTTTTTCGGCGGTGACGACTCTGGCGAAGACATGCTCATCATTCGACGCAACTACTTGTGCACTGGCGTGGTTGATAAAAACATGTTTGGCAAATACGGTCTCGTGCACGCCGTCGCCGAGCTGCACGGTCGCTCAACCGCTGGCGCGTTGTTGTCAATTTTGTCGCGTCTGTTTACAAATTTTTTACAAAAGCACGGCTTCACGTGTGGCATGGATGATTTGATTCTTACCCAGCAAGCTGAACTTGATCGCATCGATGAGCTGGCAAAGGCGGACGATGCGTGTAAGACTGCCACTGCAGAAGTCGCCGAAGCTTCGGGCAAGCCAGACGCTGTCGTGCAGCAATCCGTCGCCAACAAACTCATCGAGAATCCGGAATGGGGCGCTCAACTCGATATGAAAGCCTCTGGGGCGTTGAACAAGGTAACGTCTGCGACAGTCAAAAAATGCCTTCCATTTGGCACAAAGAAGCCATTCTCGAAGAACTGCTTGTCCATCATGACGATTTCAGGTGCCAAAGGGTCGCTCGTCAACTTTTCTCAAATCGCCGCCGCGCTGGGTCAGCAAGAACTCGAAGGTCGTCGCGTCCCGCGGATGCCGAGTGGTAAAACGTTGCCGTGTTTTGAGCCATTTGACACGAGCGCTCGGGCGAACGGTTACATCGCTGATAGATTCTTCAGTGGGTTAAGCCCTCCAGAGTACTTTTTCCACTGCATGGCGGGTCGAGAAGGTTTAGTCGACACCGCTGTGAAAACTGCGCGCTCGGGCTACTTGCAGCGTTGTTTGGTAAAAAATCTCGAATCGTTAAAGGTAAACTACGATTTCACCGTTCGCGATTGCGATGGGAGCATCGTGCAGTTCCAATACGGCGACGATTGCATCGATGTCACGCGTAGCGGGTACATTTCGCAGTTTGAGTTTTTAGCCGAGAACCCGGAGCTCATTTTGCTCAACAGCAAGGAAGCTATAGAGCTGCTACCGAAACTCAACAGAGAGAACAGAAAAGTGCTCGAAGAAATCGCACGCGATGATGCCATTCCACGATTTTCCACGGAGAACTTTGGTGATCAGCTCGGCGTGCTTCCCGAGAAGTTTAGCAAAGAACTTAAGGCGTTCATCGACTCTCGACCAGCTGGATACTTTGCGAGCGAAGGAGCGAAGAACAAGGACATCGGCCGAAACGCATCGTTGGCATCCAAATCTGGTTTAACAGCCGAAGAGTTCGCAATGCTAATGAATATGCGATATTTGAGTAACGTTGCGCAACCGGGCGAAGCTGTCGGCGTCATCGCTGCACAATCTGTTGGAGAGCCGTCAACGCAGATGACGTTGAATACGTTCCACTTTGCCGGTCGCGGTGAGGCGAACGTGACCTTGGGTATTCCTCGTCTCAGAGAGTTACTCATGGCTGCTTCAAAGAAGTTGCTCACGCCCGTTATGGTCTTACCGTTGAAGGAAGGTTGTCGAACAAAGGAGGCGGCTGACACGTTGTGCCGACGCCTGCGCCGCGCCATTTTGGCGGAACTAATCACGAAACTGACGGTGAAAATCAGAGACTACGTCAAAGGTGCCGACGGCGTGCTGACGCGCACGTACAATGTGCAAATCACCATGCGCGAAGGTAACGACGACGGTGATCCAGACGAAGTGACTTTCAACCAATTCGCCACCGCCGTTAAAAAGAAGTTTGCCCCGATGCTTTTGGCGAGAATCGGCTCTGAAATGAAGAAGGCCAAAGTAAAGGGTATTATCATCAAAAATGCGGCTAGTTCTGAACAAGGCGCCGCACAAAATGCAAATGACGATGACAAGGAAGAGTTAAGTGATGATGCCGCCGCTGATGACAAGAAGACAAAGAAGGTCAAGTTTGAGGCAAACGGCGACGAGGATGACGACGACGAGGATGAGGAAGACGACGAAGAAGGTGCAAAGACCGAAAAGAGAAAGGCCGACGAAGACGAAGCGGATACTGATACTGACAGTGATAGCTCAGATGATTCCGATGACTCGGAATCGGACGATTCTTCGGATGGTGAAGAAGGCGCCGAGCGAACCGCGGCAACGAAAAAGCGAAAACCAAAGGCCATCGAGCACAGCGATGCTGGAGTCTTGATCTCGGCGGACGCACTCGACGACGTTATTGAAATCGATGCCAAAAGCCGAACCGTCGAGTTTGARATTCCAGTGGGCATTGTGTCGCCGAATGTACTCGTTCTCGAAATCGCGCAAGACTGCGCCGTGAAAACCATTGTGCGTGAAACTCGCGGCATCAACAAAACGTTTGTCATCGGTAAGCCCGCTGATGAAGACCCCAGAGGAACGCAGCCACTTTCTGTACAAACAGACGGTATATCTTTTGGTGCGGCGTGGTCGCATAGCGATCTCATCGACGTGAACAACATCAAATCCAACTCTGTTTGGGACATTATGCAAACGTTTGGCGTGGAAGCTGGCAGAGCGACGCTCGTGAGTGAAGTCAGAGCGGTGTTCGGTGTGTACGGTATTGGTGTCGACGCGCGTCATTTATCGCTCATCGGTGATTTCATGACGCAGCAAGGCGAGTATCGACCGTGCAATCGCTCTGGGATTGAAAAGAGCACGTCGCCATTTTTGAAGATGTCATATGAAACCGCGACGTCTTTCTTGACAGACTCTACCATTCGGGGTGAGACGGATACGTTGAATTCGCCCTCGTCACGAATCGTTGTTGGACGAACGGTGGACTTGGGCACGGGATCATTCGGTCTCAAATACGATCTCACTCGTGGGAACAAACTCGCGAGTTTGATGAAGGGCAAGACTGTCACAACTGGCGGAAAGGAAACAGGAAAGAAAACAACATTTCTTGATTAGACTAGACATAGCGAATTTGGATTTTTGATAAGAAACACAGATTCAAATAAAGTTTATATTATTAAAATTCAACATCCAACACCAATCTGTTTAAAGCTCCTTGAGCTTGTTGACAATGTCCTTGGCTTGCGCCGTGGCGTTACCGATGTAGGACGCCGGCGTGAGCGCCATCAACGATTGTCGACCTTCTTCGGGAATGTCAAGCTTGGCCACGAACTCACGCATGCCTTCTGCGTTCACGCGACGGCCACGCGTAAGCTCCTTTAGCTTTTCGTACGGCTTCTCGACCGCGTATCGGCGCATAACGGTCTGGATGGGTTCCGCGAGAACTTCCCAGTTGACGTCCAAATCAGCCGCCATGGCGTCGGCGGCAACTTCGAGCTTGCCAATACCACGCAACGTGGATTGGTAGGCGAGCATTGAGTAACCAAAACCCACACCCATATTACGTAACACGGTGGAATCGGTTAAATCACGCTGCCAGCGAGACACAGGGAGCTTGGCGGCGAGGTGCGCGAACACTGCGTTGGCTAACCCGACGTTGCCCTCAGAGTTTTCAAAGTCAATCGGGTTCACCTTGTGCGGCATCGTAGACGAGCCAACCTCACCCGCTATGGTCTTTTGCTTAAAGTAACCGATCGAGATGTACGACCAAATGTCGCGATCAAAGTCGAGCACGATGGTGTTGAATCGCTCGATGGTCGCGAAAAGCTCAGCCATGTAGTCGTGCGGCTCGATTTGCGTCACATACGGGTTAAAATCAAGCCCGAGACCAGTGACAAACTTCTCCGCCACCGCTTGCCAATCAACATTCGGGTACGCTGACATGTGCGCGTTGTAGTTACCGACTGCACCAGCCATCTTACCGTACAACGGGATACCCGCAAGCTGTTGTCGTTGACGAGCCAAGCGGTACGCCACGTTGGCCAACTCCTTCCCAAGCGTCGTCGGCGACGCCGGTTGACCGTGGGTTCGGCTCATCATCGGCGTCGCCGCATGTTCCACCGACATTCTCGTCAAAGCATCGATAATCTTCGTCATTTCCGGTTTCAATGTCGCCACACCATCGCGCAACATAATCGCGTGCGACAAGTTGTTAATATCCTCCGACGTGCACGCAAAGTGCGTAAACTCCATAATCTTTGCCAACTCCGGTTGCGTCATCAACGCATCCTTGATCACGTACTCAACCGCCTTGACGTCATGATTCGTCGTCTTCTCCACGTTCTTCACCTTAGCCGCCTCGGCGACTGAAAAGTTCTTCAAATAGTCCTCCAGAAACGTATTCGCCTCGACGCTCAACGGCGGCACCTCCACAACCTCTGGAATCGCCGCCAACGTCTGCAACCAGCGCACTTCGACGTATACGCGAGCGCGGATCAACGCGAACTCGCTAAAGCACCCGCGAAGCGCCGCGGTTTTCCCCGCATAGCGTCCGTCGAGCGGGCTTAACGCGGTTAAATCATCGAGCGCCAGGTCGCTCGGGGCAAACACGCGCTCGGTCGATGCGCGTCGGATGACGCGCGTGCGAGACGCGGATGACGCGCGCGGGTGCGCGGGTGCGCGCGCGTGAGGCGCGGCAGTGACGGCGGCGGCGTGCGCGACGGACATGGGCGTGACGGCGGCGCGTGAAAGTGCGGCGAGGGTGCGCCTGGGTGTGGTTTGAAAAAAAGTGGCGGCTCATGTCAAGCTGGTCCCACGTCTCGGCGCGTCGCGTCGCGCATCGCTTAGAGGCGCGCAAAGTGTCGCGGCGCGGTGCCTAAATGACGTGAAATATATTAAAAAGTACTACTACGTGTACACTGGTTCATCGACAGTGGGTCATGAGGAACGTCGGCAAGTCAACGCGCGGCGTCCCGAGCACGCCGCTTCATTTCACGAGACTCTTTCAGAAGGACGAATACGGCACTTCACGACGCACACGCATCGACCAAACCATAGCGCGCGAAGAACGCGTATATTTTGGGTTCGAACAAGACCCGAATGACGATCAACAACGGCCGCATAGGTGCGGCGCGGGTAACCGATGCGTGTACGCCCGCGGCGCAATCAAGACGAAACTCGAGCCTCTGCGACCGTTCGCGTACATTTCGCTTACGCCTCAAGCCGAGGCGCCGAGCTTCGCGCGCCAATTCCACATCGCATGCACACCTCTTCTAGCTATCGAGGCCGCGGCGGGGCCGATGGATATGAGCGAGGAACGTACGGAGGAACGCCATAGCCGCGTGTTCAACTCAGATGCCTTGGTCAACGCCTCGTTTTACCGCTTTGTTTACTTTTCCCCAGAAGATTCACCTGACCGCAAATTACTGTCTTCATTTTTCGCCTGGATCATCGTGCACTCGCAAACTGGTGCCAATTTTGACGCTAGCGATCGTGGGACGCTTCGCCGACAATGGCCGGAATTCAATCGACTCGTCGAGATTGATTTCACGAATGCCGAGCCCCGCGAGGCCGCATTGCAAGCAGCTCCGATTCGCGAACTAGAAGATAAAGACTTTCTTTGATCCCGATTGTACGTCGTGTTTTCTTTTTGATCCTTTCTGATCTCATCATAAAATCTCTCGTAACTGAATTCGTTTTAAATGTCTTCTTCCTTTGTGATGATTGTACGTACTGTGACTCGTTGCGCACAATGTTAAGCCGTGAATGATTGTAAACGCTCTTCTCGACGGCGCGTGCGATGCGCACCGAGCGCGACGGCGTGAGCACTGTCACGGACGGCACGCAGAAGCTTGAGTGACTGGTCTTTTGATGCGACGGAGACTTTGACACCGGCGACGGCGTGCGCGCCAGATGTCGAGCGGGTCGGGATCCAGAGCGCTTCTTCACCGCTGGATCGACCTTTGGCGAGTGCGGCGAGGGCCACAGTGCGCTGCGGCCGATTTGAGTTTGCGTATGGCGTTACTGTGGTGGATGTGGATGCATCGCTGTCGTCATCGATCATGTTGGAAATGACGACGCCGTGCGCCTCGAGCGCCGCCGCCGCGGCGGTGAGCTGGCCGACGCCGCCGTCAATCAAGAAAACATCTGGGAGCGCACTTTTGGATGCCAAGCGTGCGCCGATGGATTCGGCAATGCCACCATAGTCGTCGCTCGGGGTGACCTCGTCGCTCAATTGGTAGCGTTTGTGTTTGAGCGGCATCGCAGAGCCGCCTTCAAATCGGACAAAGGAGCACACGGCATTCGTCCCGGCGAGATGGCTCACATCCACACCTTCGATACTGTGCGGAATTTCGGACAATCCGATCGTATCGCGTAGGTGTACGGCAGCGATGGATTTTGTCGCCGTCATGCGCGCGGATTCGTCTGCGTTTTCGAGTGCCATCGTGGCGAGAGCTTCGAGTAGCGTTCCCTCCTTGGCGGCGCCATGGTGTAAGACTTTTCCCTTTGCAGATTTCGCTCCTACGCCGAGCGTTTTCAACGCTGATCGTAGGTTGAGTGGCTCGGCAACTGCGTGAGGGATGTATACTAAATCAGGTCGTTCGACAAACTCGCCCGTATACATTTGTTCGGCGACGATCTGCGCGGCTTCGGCGAGCGTGGCATCGGCGATATCATCGTCTGCGCTCGCGTTTGGGACCTCAATCGACGTACCGAGCACATCGACGATGACTCCTTCGCGGACTTTGATGATTTTAACCGCGCAAACACCGGCACCGCTACTTGCGGCGGCGATGACATCTATATTCCAATGTTTTGCCACAGAGTCGGCTTGAAGAAGCGCCGCGAGCGATCCTCTCGATCCTTGGCCACGTTCGGCCTCCTCCTGGGCAGACACGCGAATCTCCAAGGCGGCGGGAATATCTCCTTGCCCCTCGAGCATTGCAATTGCTTCTTCATATTTAGCATCTAAAACGAGCGATGCAACTTCGGAAACGAACTGCCATCGCGCAACCGCGGCTGTTTCGCCGAATCGTGAGCGAAACGATACGCCGCGTAAATCTAACGCGCGCTCTAATACCCCCATCATTCGGGTCGCTGCCTCTCGCGTGGGCAACGTCCACACTCGAGCTCCCCGAGACGCCGCAGATTGCGCTTCGTCTTGGAATTTCGCGACAAATATTTGTCCGACACCATTCTTCGACGTGAGCACGATTCGCGCCGATTCGGGCTTTGGCGCGTCCTTCAACAAAATATTTAAGGCGGGACGCTCGCGCTGGATCAGGCGCGCTTCGAGCGCAAGCGCATCGGCTTCGCCACCAGGTGTGAGCACTGAATCGAGCATACGAGCCGACGCGAGCAGCTTACGATGCCGAGGTGACGATTGAATCAACGTCGGAGCTAAATAGTGTGAGGTTCTCGAGCGCAAATTTTTCGCCTTGCCAACGTACAACACATTCCCAGCCTCGTCGAGCCAGCGATAAACGCCCGTCTTCGCTGGCATGTCACGTGATAATCCACGCAAGCGCTCGACGTGCGACGCGTCGATGCCGTACGCGTCGAGCACGTTTTCGGCTCTGAGCTTTTCGCCCTCTTCCAATTCGGCGGCGAGTTTGAGCGCATCGCTTGGCTTCGGTCCTGGCCGAACGCGGCCACCCTCGCGTCGTTTGCGCCAGCTCTGTAACGCTTTTTCAACTGCTTCAGTGTCCACATCGGCGCGATCAGACGTGAGCGCCACAGATTGTTCGACGGCCCATTTTTCTTTCTCAGACTCGATTTCATCCGCCATGACTTCAAATAACGACAACGTTGACGTGCTTGAGCCGAGTGTAGCGGTCTTGGGCACCATTTTATTGGCGACATTATACTCGTGCTGTTTGACACGTCTGCGGTCGACTTCAGCCATGGCTTCTTTCATCGCAGCGGTGGTGGAGTCGGCAAACAGGATGCATTCGCCGTTTTTGTTGCGTGCGGCTCTGCCCATCATTTGCATCAATGATCTCGCACTTCGCATAAAACCCGGGATATCGGCGTCGAGAATTGCTACGAGGGATACTGACGGTAAATCGAGGCCCTCCCGAAGCAGCTGCGCGCCAACGATACAGTCGAGTTCTCCCTTTTGGAGCTTGGACAGCTTTACCGCGCGTTGCGGCGCTGTCAATTCAGAGTGTACCCAATCTGCCCGAACGCCGTGAGCGTTGAGATACATGGCCAAATCTTCAGTATCTGCTTTCGTGAGTACGCACACTAGCGAGCGTTCGCCCAGAAGCGCGCGTTCGCTCACACGTTGTGCGAGCGCTTCGAGTTGATTTTCCTTTGCAATAACGTGCACCGGCGGATCCAACACGCCGCTCGGCCGCACAACCATATCCACCATCGAATCACTGTCTTTACCTCCCACCCAGCCGGTTTCGACGTCGCCTGGCGTCGCGCTCACCAACAACGCTTGCGGCACGCGTTGCCAGAACTCTTCACCCATGAGAGGTCGATTGTCGAGCGCGGATGGCAATCTGTATCCAGCGCCGACGAGCGCGGTCTTTCGGCTTTTGTCGCCTCCGTGCATCGCGCGAAGTTGAGGGAGCATCACATGTGACTCATCAGCCACAAGGAGCCAATCACGACGGGCTTCCGATCCGCCGTCGGCCGAGTAAGAAAAATAATCGAGCAGCGTCACTGGTGGCTCCTCTGGTTTAGCGCCGCGTAAATGTCGACTGTAGTGCTCCGCCCCCGGACACCATCCAAGCTCGCGTAGAAGCGCGAGATCCGCATTGGTGCGTTGTTCAAGTCTGTCGGCTTCGATGGCGCATCCTTCGGTGCGTAGCGTTTTGCATTGTTCGTCAAGCTCGTCTTTGATGGAAACCAAAGCGCGCTTAAGACGTTCCGCGGGAGTGATGTAATGCACGCGAGGCCAAATCGTGAGGGTCTCTACCGGACGCCCACCTTGCGATTCACACGATACAATCGTCCCGTCATCACCTCGAACGCGAATATCGAGCGCGCTTTCTAAATACGGCGGCCAAATTTGAACGTTGAAGCAATTCTCGTCATCCGGCGCGGCGCTTCGCTTGAATTGTCCGCGTTCAAGATCCATGTACGGCATCACGCGCTCGTACAATAAGTCATCTTTTAACTTATCTTCTACACCTTCAATGCCATATTTCGACGCCGACGCTCCGACTTCAATGGTGAGCGCCGCGTCGACGTAATCCGTCGGCAAGCCCAAGCCGTACAAACAGCTCACGCTCGCCACCACCACCGGCGTCTTCCCCGGCTCCACCAACGCCCGCGTCGCGCGATGTCTCAACGCATCCAAATCCGAATCAATCGCGCTTCGTTTCTCCGTGTACCGATTGTTCGAAAACGATTCTGGAATGTACACGGAGAAGTGGGACACAAATAACTCCACGCGATGCGTCTCGCCCAAATACGCGCGTAATTCCCGCGCCACTTGCGCCGCCAGCGTCTTATTCGGCACCACAACCAACGTCGGACGTTCCAATTCCGCGAGTACATTCGCCACGACGAACGTTTTCCCCGTCCCCGTCGCGCCTCGAAGGCACACGAAGCGCCTCTGCTCATCCTTTAACATCTTCGTACACGCCTCGATCGCCGTCGGCTGATCACCGCTCGGCGCGAACGGCGCGCGCACACCGTTCTCAAGCGTGCTATACGACGTGCTCGCACCATTCGCGCCGTCAACGCGCGTTGTTTCGCCGTCGGCGTCGCTCACGAACGCGCGATTCGACACCATCGTGTTTATCCAAGGCGACGTCGATTCGACTCGCTTGGCGACGATCTTCGCGCCCGTGCGACGCACCGCGCGCGCAAACATGGTCGAACGATGCCGTGCGTGACGCGCGTCGTGCGCTGCTGGTCGTGTGCGGGCGGTCGCGCGCGCCGGACGTGGCATGCGGCGTCGTCGACTGCCGACTGTCGACGTGTCGCGTGTGTTTTTTGGCGCCAAAAAGCGCCTCGCGGGGACATGGACCCCGACGTGAAGCGCGCGGCGGAGGCGCAAATGCGCCGGCACGCGCCGGACGACGCGGAAAACGTCGAGTCGAAGCGCGCCAAGACCGCGGACGGCGGCGCACCGCGGTTCGCGTACGCGGCGCTTAAAAGTTTACTCGCGAAGGGGACATCGTCACGTGGATTCATCGTCACGTGTGCGTTTAATCGCGAGAAGAGCGCGACTGTGGACGCCATGCGCGTGCTTGCGGCGGCTGGGAGCGGTGTGTTGGCGGTCGCGAAGCTGCCGTGCCATGGCGTGCTGCTGTTGCTGCGTCAAGGGGATGAGGGTGACGAGGACGCGGCGCGCGTGGCGTCGCGAGCCGTCGCGAGCGTTCGCGCGGCTCCGACGTCTGGAAGTCGGTTCGTGGAGAAGATTTATCCGTGCTCAGGGACATTCGCGCCGAATGATGACGATGGGCTCGATGAGGCGTGTGCGCGCGTCGTTCGTGAGGCGATTGCGCGTGGTGGGTTGACGTCGGGCGCGAGGTTCGCGGCGACGTATAACAGACGCGTTCGGCCGCGCGAGCCGCGTTCGGCCGCGCTCGGCGGCGCGAGCGAAGATGGCAAAGATCCATCGGATGCGGCGGCGAAGAGTGGCGACGGCGCGTCTAAGCCGTATGAACGTGATTCGTTGCGCACTCGCGTGGCGAGTTCGATCGAAAAGGCGTGTAAGGCGTCGGGTGTTGACATCGTCGTGGATTTGAAGAGGCCAAATTTTGTCGTGTTCATCGAGGTGCTCGCGACGTCTACGTCGGAACACGTCGTCGCGCTCGGTGGTTCTATCGCTGAGGATGATTTATATGTGGTGAAATCCGCGCGCATCGCACCGGTATCGATTTGTGCGTTGACGTCAAAGGTGGAGACGCCGAAATGGATGATCGCAAAAGAAGAGAAGCGGCTGGCGGCTGAGAAAGCCGCCGCCGCCGTCGCCGCTGCGAACCATGCGTCGACGAAAACCACCGACGATGTGGCGAATGCGCAGCCAATACCTCAGTCATAGCCAATACGTGAACACACATTTTTATTGAAAATAAACATAAACAACTGGCGCGGCGTTACGTGTATCTCAAGACCTCGTATTCAATCTCCACCGTCGCCCCGGGTGGGACTTCACACGCCGTGCGCACACCGTCTCGACAATGATGTCCTTTGTCGCCGTACGCTAACGCTGCGGGTATGCGCACGACGCGGCGCGTGCCTATTCTCGAAGGCGGCATGGACGCGCCGTCGCCGACAAACGCTCGAGTCCACCCAACCGGCGCGTCGTTCGTCGGCGAATCAATCTCAAGCTTAAACCCCTTACTCATCGACGCTCCAGCACCACCGACGATAAACGGATCAAACGTATCACCTAATCTGCGCTGATTCACGTCGCGCTCGCCTTCGTTCGGGAGCACTCGAGCCGAAAACGTCACGACGACGACATCCCCGGAGTACAGCTCATTCCCCTCGCCACGCACAATGTCCGCAAATTCCACGCCGTCCGCCGTCTGAGTAAATACCGTGGATGACGACGCCGCGTCTGCGCGCGTCGTACGCGCGAGACTCGCGCCCAGCGCTGCGGTGGCGAGCGCGAACGTCCGTCTCGTTGATGTCGCAGCGTCAGCACGACCGTCGTCATCCTCAACCCCTCGTGCCGCGCATCTCGCGCCGCGAACGCGCGATGACTGAAAACTCTTCATCGGCGTAACGAGTCGTTTCGCGCACGTCGTCTGCATCGCCATCGTCGTCGTCATCGTCGGCATGTAATGACGCATGACGGCATTGCAGCGCGTGCGCTTTAATCAAACACTCAAACGCCTCGCGCGCGCGCCTCGCCGCCGATGACGGACATCCCCAAGCTCACGCACTTTCTGCAGCACACACTGTTTCCCGAACGCGCGCGACGCGTCGATGCCGCCTCGGACGCGCGCGAAGACGTGTCCCAGTGGCGCGAGCTGTTGCAGCACCTCGACGCGTTGGCGACGCGCGTCGATGCGTCGAGCGCGCCCGAGGCGTGCGGGTTCGACGCGCTGGTGGATATTGGAGGCGAGATACGCGCAAACGCGCGCGTGCGCGACGCGCGGCGGGTGTTCGTGGATGTTGGGTTGGGATTTAAGGCGGAGCTGACGTTGGAGGAGGCGAAAGCCGTCGCGGCGAGACGGTTGCGGGACGCGGAACGGGCGGAGACGGAGCGCCGAGAAGCGTGTGTGGATATAGAGCGAGCGATTAAAACGATGGAGCGGGGGATTTTGCAGTTGGTGGCGCAGCGTGGAGGCGGGTGAGCGCGCGCATGTGTGTGTGTCTATCTAGAGAGTTGTTGTATTAAGAGAAAAAGCCTAGCGTTGAAGCGGTTGACGTAGTTTGTTCGACATGGCGTCGATTTCACGAAGTTTACGTGCGTAATCGCGCGCGATGCGAGCGTCGATGACGAAGACACTGTCGGTCGATGCGTCGGTCGCTCGACGGGCGCGTGTCATCCACGCGTCGTGCTCGACGCGTCGTCGTCGCGCATGTTCGCGTTCGACGTCTTCGCGTTCGGCTCGAATGCGCGCCGTGGTTTCGTACTCGCGAGCAATGTCTCGACGCAAAACTTCAATGGTTGCCTGTGTGTGCTGAATTTTTGCTCGGCATGCGTCGCGTTCGACGTGTATTCTTTGAGCGTTTTCGAGCACGTTTTCGAGCTCCGCCTTGGCTCGCTTATACTTTGCGATCAAGACTGGATCATCCGTTGGCGCTCGCGCGCTCGAGTCACCGCCGACATGCGTCGTCGCGAATTCACTCGTACTCGATCGCCTACTCGAAAGTCTCCGCGCCACCATCGCTCGCTCTCTCGCCACGCAGTGCGAACCTCGCCGCCTCCGCAGTCCAATTTTAGACCACCGCAAACTAACACCATTTACACATCTGGATTCCTCGCCTTTCTAAACTGAGGCAGGCGCTCGGTGTAGGGTAAAATTCCCATCTGCCTCGCCGTCTTAGTCGCGCGCGATATCGCGCGTTGCGCCTTGGCGCTCACCCCCAAACGACGCTTTGGATACAACTTCCCCGTGTCGCTTACAAACTGCGTCAAAAACCTCGCATCCGTATACGTCGCCTTCTCAATCAGCGTCGCCTCCACCACCTTCCCACGCATGGGATTCTTCACCGTCTTCCCCGCCGACGTGTGCACCACGGGCGCGCGCCTCCCAGTCTTGGGCGCTAAATCGCTCGGCGCGTACGTCTGCCCTGGATAGTACAATCGATCGCGCGTCAACCTCGCGGGCGCCACGCGCACGTCGCGCTCGCTCGTCGACGGCGCCGCGGCGTTGGACAACCGCGCGGCAACGTCGTCGTCCGCGCGCGCCACCGCGTCTTCAGCGCCGCCGCCGTCCGCGGCGCCGTCCGAGGTTGAGGAGGTTGTGGATGCGGCGCGAGACCCCACGGTTGGCGTCGCGATCGCGGGTCCGCGCGCGCGCGCCGCGGCGATAGAGGCGCCGCGCGCGGTGATTGGGTGCAGAGCGTCGAAGGCGACGCGCGTGAGGCGTCGGAGCGCCATCGTGCGGCGCGTGACGCGTGGCGTGAAGTGCGGTTGTCTGGAGGGGACTCGCGCCGGGACGCGTAGAGACGTTACGAAGATGTAAGACGCGCTGACTAGTACTGTACTACTATAAATAACATGACATTTTCGTAGGACGCTAGATATTAAGCCAGCCGACGATGGTATTACGAGCGGCGCTGAAGGCATGACCGACGTTGTGCGCCACAGTCGTTTCTAAAAATGCTGGCCGTTCGACGCCGGCGGGCTCGGGGAACGGACGCAGCACCGAGTAATTCGGATTGTACGGACGCTTACGCATGGGCGGGGAGTCGAGATCGGTTTCATCAGCCTTTGCATCAGAGAAATCGTCGCCATCTTCGTCGTCACCGGTGTTGTTCCTCTTGGCATTGTTTTCGTCGTCGTCGTCGTCGCTCGCGTCGCCAAAAAATGACCGCGGGCGTAATTTCGACTGGTCGACTTTATTCGACAAGCCTGCAGCGTGCTTGGCGTTTTCAACGTTCTGCAGTTCTTCAGCACGTCGAGCGAGCGTATCGTTTGCCAGTCGCTCGCGACGAACTTTATCGATTGCTTCCTCCGTCTCAACGGACCACAAATCCATTCCGACGGCGATTTTCAACTTGTCGCGCACTTGACGCTGAGTGAAATTCAGTAATCGCTTGTTCGACGCGTCTTGAAACCCTTTTAAACTTCCAATGCGCTGCATGCTAAAGATAATCGAAGCGACGATCATGATGATGACGACATTCATGACGTACAGCAACGCGCTGACGCCAGCCATTTCCAAAAACTGCGACTGCGTCAATGTGCACGCATCGTTGCCGACGGCGCCGCAATCGTCGGCGACACCCGGAACGACGAAAGCAACAAGCAAGCCAGAGTTCACCAACGGAGGTAACAATGACGCAGAAATCGCGACGCCGACGAGCGAGTTCACCCCGTCGCTTGTGATGGAAGTGCCCACGACGACACCAGACGCTGCGGCAATAATAGCACCGGCTATCAACGTTTCCCAGCGCCCACGCGACGCCATTTCATTCGTTGGAATCGCCACATCGCCAAGCTCAATGCTATAATTCGCAAACGCGAATCCCATGAGTAAGCCACATAGAATGGTCACGCACGCCGCGCGACACTCGGCAAGGACGGATTCTCTAAACAGCAACCAATCGCGCACCGCGAGCCCGAACGCCGCGGATAAAATCGGTCCCATCAGCGGAGAAATCAACATCGCGCTCAGCACCACGACAGAGGAATTCGTCAACAATCCCATACCACTAATCACGCTCGCGCACACCACCGACAGGTAAAAATTCCAACTGTCGTCGCTCAAGTCAATAATTTCATTAAACAGCTCCTCCACGCTCTTCGCCGTCGCCGTACGCACGTATTGAAATTTCCTCTTCTCTAGCGTCTTCCTATTCATGTGTGTCAACTTGATCGCCTTGAATGGGTTCGCCTTGGCCTCGGCGGCTTCGCGACGTTTTTCTTCCTGCTCCAACGAACGCTTGATCGCCGCGAATTCGCTCACCAACTGATTCGGATTCGGCCGCAACGATGCCGCGGTCAAGCTCGTAACCGTGCCATAGTTAATTCCGACGCCTAGAGACGTCGTGAGGACGTGGATGAGCTCCCCCGCGCGCGATGCTGTGCACGTTACCGAAATTTCCGTGCAGTTTTCACACACGTTGACGATGATGTTCTCACCCACGTGCGTCGCCATGCCAATCCCACCCCCGCCAGTGGTGAGGGCCTCGAGAACATCTTCACGATATTCATCGGGCACGTGAATCTCGAGCTTGCGCAGGGACATGGACGCGGTGCGTGCGTGAGTGCCGCGTTGACTGTGAAAAAGTTTCTTTTTGGATGATGATCGGCAGTTGTCGACGCCCACGAGCACGATGTCGTCGCGCGGTGAAGCGTATTTAGCGGCGCAGATTGCGAATATGAGTTTACCACAGGATGTTCGCGACGCGTGCGCGTCGATCAAGGCGCTGTGCGAGCGACAGTTGTGGCATGAGCTGACGCTGGAGTTGGAATCTGTGGTTTCAAACGCATCGTTCGCGAGCGTGCCCGGGGCGCTTCGCGCGCTCTATGCCGAGGTGGTCGCTGATATCGAACGTAAGTTTAATCCGCTCAAGGTGGCACACATTGCGGTGGCGGTGAGTGATACGTATAGCGATCGCGGTGAGGCGATGGAGTTTTTGACGTCGACGACGGCGCGCTTGGTGGAAGCGCACGGGGATGGCGCGAACGAGCCGAACGTGTACATCTCTTCGCACGTGACGTTGTTAAAGCTAGTCGAGGGTGATTTGGATTTTGTCAAGCGCGCGATTACGGAAGGGGATAAGGAGGCTCTTGAGGCGTTGAGAGCACCGGATCCTAGCGTGAGCGCGGCGTTTCACTACGTCGCGTCGAGATATTACAAGGTGCGCGAACAGTACGGGGAATTTTACAAGTCTGGTATGTTATACTTGGCGTACGTGTCGTGTGAGATGTTGCCCATGGAGACGCGCGCGGCGTTGAGCGTCGATTTGTGTCTGGCGGCATTGTTAGGGGGAAACGTGTATAATTTTGCCGAGCTCTTGGCGCACCCAATCGTGGAGAGCTTGAATGACGGTCCGTTTGTGTGGTTGATGGATGTCGTCAAGGCGTTTAATGAAGGAGATCTGCACGAGTACGATCAGCTTTGCGTCAAGCACGCAGCGGCGTTGAATGCCCAGCCCGCACTCGTGGCGAACGAGCGCAAATTGAGAGAGAAGATTACAATTTTGAGCTTGTTGCAAATCATCTTTCACCTGCCGGCGGAGCACCGTGAGATTTCGTTGAGCGACATCGCGGCCAAGACAAAATTGAATACTGATGGCGTGGAATACTTGTTGATGAAGGCGCTGAGCGTGCACTTGATCGAAGGTATCATCGACCAAGTTGAATCAAAGGTGATTATCACCTGGGTGCAACCGCGCGTATTACTCCGTTCGCAAATCGCCGAGTTGACGGGACGTTTGGACAACTGGATTGAAAAGGTGAGCGGCGTAGAAGCGAGCTTGCGCGAAGAAATTTCAGCTTAAGAGCATCAGTGCACTGATTAGACTCTCGCTGTGGAGCGATTTGCGAGAAAACAATTTGCTATAACAAAATCTACATTTTTAGACGAGGACGAACGCTCTCACACCATGTCGTATCCGTCGTCGCTTTTAACATTTGGGTTTGCCATCGGGTCCTCAAATGCGCGCTTCTTCATGCGATAGGCTTCCATATCTTCTTCAGTCACCTCTTCTTCATGCGTGACGTTGTACCCGCGTTTGTTCTTACCAGCCTTACTCTCATTTATGATTTGCGCTTCGCGCTCATCCTGTCGCTTCAACGCGTCTAGCAACTTTTTGGGATCGAGTTCTACGTCTTCCTTAACGTCACCACCCCATAAATCTTTGCTCTTCTTCGTCGCATCCAACGATGACTTTGCGCGCGCAGCGTTCGCTTCATCCATAGCGCGCTTGTTCTCTACGTTGCTCACCATTAGGTCGTTTGTTTCGCGCGCGGCTTCGATGCCTCGAGCGCCCGTACAATATGAATTCTTCACCAACTGCTTACAGCACGCGTAACCCCACGAGCCGCTGTGCCAGAACGAGCCCCACACAGAGGTGTGATTCTGCAAATACACATCTTCTTCGTAACAACTCTTCGCCACTGGCCGTTCGTTGCCCTTGATGACACGTCCCGCGCGGTCGTATTCCACGTACTGCTCGGTTTGTCCAAGCGCTAATCCGTCAGGAAGTGCCTTACCTGCGCTCGCATCGCCATACTTGTCCATAATACTCACCTTATTCTGTGTGGCGAGCTTTTCCTTCTTTTCTTTGAATTGCTTGAACAACGCTTCGGCTTGCGACGGCGCGGCTTGCATGTGAATATTACTCGTCCCCGCCTCGGTGGATTCCCACGCGTGACGATTCATGCGTTCAAACTCAACCACTTGACCATCCAATCTATGCGCGTTGTCGCCACGGAAAAAATTATCCGCGGGGTCAGCGTTCGGGGTTGGATTCTCACGCATTGAGCGCGTCTTAGGGTCGTAATACGCCGAATCCACGTCGAGATTGCGCAAATATTTCGCCGTGTCTTCGCGCAAGCGCAAGTTACGTACGGTTCCAGAAGCCCCGCCACCCGGTGCGCGCACAGCACGTTTGATATTCGTGAATCCAGTCGCCGCAGCATCGGCAACTTTAGCGTCATCGTCATCGCTCGAGCTGTCGTCATCGGAATCATCACCGTCGCTCGCTTCACCTTCTTTTCTATTCGCTCGGCGAAACGCCCGTTCGAGCTCCTTTTGCTTGGCCAACTTTTGCTTCAATGCATCCGCAGCCTCGTAGCGCTCGACCACCTTGGCGTAGTCATCCGTATCAAAACCATTGTAGCGATCTCGTTTGCTCTCAAACCCAAGTTTTAAATCTGGTTGAACGTATTCATCCGCCGCGATGTCCTTGGACGTCTTATTCGCGCCCACTTTCCGCGGTCTTTCCATACAATCCTTCTTCTTATGCGTCATCGCCCCGCAATTTTCGCACGCCCCCTTACGAAACTTCGTCGCCTTCGTCGTCGTCACTCCTCGTTTATACCACTCTTGGCTTTCTTCCTCCTTTTTCGGCGCCTTTTGGTGCTTCAGACCCGGCGCGTCTTGCTTGAGGTACCACGGCGCGTTCGCCATGAATTGTGGAATGTGCGGGTTAATCGCGTTCCCATCCTCATCGAGCTCATGGGGAATTAAACCAGCCTGTTGTTAACGCGAAACGTGCGTCGCTGTCGGTCAGTCAACCGCGTCGATCGCGCGCGTACGAACCATGCGCGTCGGTTGGAAGCTTCTTCGCGAACCACACCGGCGGCTCCACGCGCCCAGGCGCGTCTCTCCCGCGCGCACGCGCTCGCACGCCATCGCACGCCATCGCACACGAGTTCGTACCTTTCGCCCTTCCTCCAACTCGCGCTGTTTCCGCCGTTCTTCGCGCGAGCTCTTGCCATCCATGGTGCGCGGCGCCCGGCGTTGAATGGCGTCACAATCATGCCTCCTCGACCGAGCGCGTTCGTCGACGGGCAGTTCACCGTCGCCGACGACGAACCGTTCGATATCATCTTCGCGCGCGATTTCGAGGCGCAGCACATCGAGTTGCTCGAGGTGAGCGACGAATTGCTCAAGGAGCTTCTCGACTCTGATGGCGTGATCGAGTTTAAAGGCGAAGGCGATGACATCGCGTGCGTGTGCACGGCGACGAAGACGTATCAAGTGAAGCGCGTGGAGACGAGTAATCAAACGTTACTCGTCGGTCCCGAGCTGGGCGGTGACGGGGGTGAGGGTGACGAGGTGAGCGACGGTGGGGAGGATGAAGACGCGGATGGCGAAGACGCCGAAGCGCGACAGCGACGGAAAGTCGCCGTCGTGCGCGCGCAGACGTCGTCGCATTTAGATTTGACGGAAATTGCGCCAAAATTAGATCGATTGCGTGATATGCTCGCGAGTGTGGCGTACGGAGGCGAGGGTGCGGAGGCGGCGATGGACGCGGAGGACGCGTCTGCGACTGGATTTACGTTTGAAGCGCTCGACGCGCGCGTACAAGCGAGTTCTGGCGAAATCATGCGGTGCTTGGAGGATGAGCACGCGCTATATATCGATGGTGTGTGGCGCGGCGTAGATGGCGCGTATAGGTTGCATGTGCTCGGAATGCTTGCGGTGACGGTGGGCGGAAACGGTTGGCCGACGTCGGCGATTCCAGAGGACGAGCTCGTGAACGCCATGGCGAGCGATGGTTTCGCGCCTGAAGTCACAAAGAACACGTTGAGTATGTTTAGTACGCTGGTCGACGGCGATGCGTCGACGTGGGCGCTCGATGAGGAACGTGTGTGTCGTTATTTGGCGATGAACGTGCTGCGCGACGGCGTCGGCGTCAAAAATTGGCGCTTGATGGATATGATGGACAAATGGCGCGCGGCGTTGAATGATATTAATTTACACGATGTCGATGTGAAGGAGGAATACTTAGCTGGATTAGCGTTGATTGAGCGCCCTGAGCGCGCCACAGAAGCGTTTGTGACGACGCTCATCGCGAGCGAGATACCGACGGAGCCCCAAGCGCGGTTCAAGGCGCTATGGGCGGTGAAACCGCGTTGGTCCATGGCTGAGCTTGAACCGTATTTGAAGGGACAAGCGCGACCGGGTGAAACTATTGAATCGCAATTGTTAAAGTATACGCGCGTGACTCAAGGATCGACGCCGATGTACTCGAAACGATGATTGACTGCACGTAGCGCGAATGAAACATGATAAAGGCGCGCCGCGATGTTGTTATTACAAAACAAAAGAATCAAAATCAAATCGAAAACAAGCAATCATGTTTACGCCGCGTACGTTTCCTCGAGGTATTGCACGATGTCCGCGGACTCGAACATGGCGATGCCCGTATTTGGGTCTTCGATGTACGGCACTTGGAACGTCCCGCGTTTGTCGAAGAGCTCTTGACGCTTCGGAGATCCGCGGCCGCACGACCGCTGATTGTACGGTAATTCCAACTCATTGAGAACTTCGCTCACGAGCGCGCAGAACGGAGACGCTTCGTATCCCCAAAATGTTATCGGTTGCATATTCTCTGGCTTTTTCGATGGACGATAGCGCGAGCCTTTTCCCATGCGCGGTATCATCGACAAGCCCGCCGCGAGAGGCGTGATCGGCGACGTCAAAAATCCCGACACTTTATCCTTTCCGGGCCCGTATTTATCGTACAAGTACTCAATGATCGCATCCGATTCGTACATCGACTCCCCAGTATTCTCGTCAATCATGTACGGAAACTGACTCTTGCCACCCGTAGACGCGACAAACGGTCGATATTCCGGCCCACCTTGCGGCGTCGGATAATACGTCACGTCCAAGTCCAACCCAATCACAGCTTCTCGCACTTTACGGCAAAAAGGACATCCCTGAAACTGGTAAATCTTGATCGGCTTCGTCGGGCGCGCGAACGCGCTCACGTCGGAGCGTTCATCCACGTGCGACGTCGCGTTGCTCCACACGGAATACCGTCCGGCCGGCAGCGGTTCGTTGCGAATCGTCGGCGCATACCCGTGCGTGGCGAGACCAGAGGTGAGTCGCAGCGTCAGCGGCACCGCCGCGGTGGCGACGTCGAACAGCTTGCCGTCGGCAACCTTGAATCGCGTCGGCGTCGTCGGTGTTTTGAGCTCAAACGTCGCCGCATCTTCGACCGCCGAGCTCACCGCCGCGGACGTCTCGTCGTCGTCGATCGACGCGCTGCGGCGCACGAGGGAAGCGGTGCGCATCTTTCGCGGCGCAGACGCGCGCAGTGCGGGCGATATCGCGGGTGCGCGGCACGTCAACGTCATGGATGGGCGTGGAAAAGAATGACGTCATTCTCAGCGCCATGGCGGACCTCGACCGCGCGTGCGCGGCGTGGACGGCGTACGTGGCGCAGAGCGATTCGAGAGCGCGCGGAGGCGCGAGCACTGGGGCGTCGCCGCGCGCCTCGCTCGATGGCGGCGGCGACGGCGGCGGCGCGGCGGCGAGGATTCAACATCACGCGGGCGCCGTCTCCGTTGGGCATGGATTCGGCGCGACGCGACGCGCGACGCACGCGGTCGGACGCGACGTGCGCGCGCGAACGGCCAAGGTGTTTGATGATGCGCGTGATCACGCGGCGCACGACGCGTGGTTTGCCGCGGTCGATCGTTGCGTGGCGAAAGTTGATGGGGGCGGATTGATTTCGGTTACGTCGGGCGACGGGACGGCGGACGCCGCGTCGACGATGACGGCGGCGGCGAATCACTCTCGCGGGTACTTTGCGGTGGTGTGTTTATCGGCGTATGCGGCGTGGCGCGCGCCGCAGCTCGCGTGCGCGCGCGTGGCGGCGCACGCGGCGGCGGATGTGCACATGACCGAAGCGAGCGACGACGACGACGAGGACGCGAGAAAGCGGCGCAGCGATGACGCATTCATCGAACGCGCCACGTGCGTGTGCGAACGGGGCGACTTTGGCGCCCTACGTGGAGACGTACACGCGTTGGCGGTGATGTGTCGAGTGTTGAGCGAGCTGTCGTGTCGACGGTTGCCTGGCGACTGGGACTCGTTTGAGCGCGTCGCGGAGGCTCTAAAGCGCGTCGCGGACGCCGTGCGTGGTGATACGATCGATGCATTGACACCGCAGCATGCGTGTTATCTGCGCGTGTGCTTGAAAGGGAAGATGTATTCGGAAATGATGTCTAGTGGATTGTTTGACGCGCCGCGGGCGTACGAAGTGAATACGTCGGCGACGGGCGCCGACGCGACGGATTTCTTGTTGTACTGTTACTACGCTGGCCGAGCGTACATTTCGCTTCGTCGATACGACGACGCTGTGCGAGTCCTTTTAGATGCGATTTGCGCGCCGGCAATGACGGTGAGTGCGATCGTGGTGGCGGCGTATAAAAAGTACGTATTGGCGTCGTTGATGACGTCAAAGGCGCGCGCGGCTCCGTTACCAAAGTATGCATCGTCACCCGTGAAGCGTTACGTCGCCGTGGCGAAAGAATTTGATGGATATACCCAGCTCGCGTCTGCGTTTGATAAATGCGACGCGGTGGCGCTGGAGCGCGCGATTGAAAATCACGCGGAGGCGTACGCGAAGGATGGCAACTCTGCACTCGTGGCGTCGCTCAGACACGCATGGCGCCGCGCCAAGGTGCGTCGTTTAGCGCGCACATACGTCACGCTCAGTTTGCGTGACATTGCCGAACACGTGGCACTACCGACAGAAAACACAAACGACGCTGAGGCGTTGGTGTTTCGAATGATTAAATCTGGGGACGTCTCGGCGTCCATCGACGGCGTCGACCGCATGGTACGATTTCACGAGACGAAGGCGTCGCGAGAAGACGACGTCGCCGCAAAGTTACACGAGCGTTTAATCGCCACCGCCGAGTTGGATGCTCGCGTACGCAAGGAGAATGAAATGATTGCTAAGGATGCGCAGTATGTAGAAGCCGTCGTGCGCGCCGAACACCAAAAGCACAAAGCGGTCTCCATGGATACCACGTAGCCTCGCTCATCCACGCGCGGAATATAGTAGAATTGAAACGAAAGGTCAATACATTGTACACTACATTGAAAGTACGGCATCGATGAGCACGGGACCTGACGTGTTTAACGCGTCTTTGAACGCGGTGCGGAATTCGTCGGCGGTGCTCGCGCGAACGCTCTTTACGCCGTACGCTCGACCGAGCGACACCCAATCGACCGTGGGATTACTTAGTTCCGTCAGCGTCCTACTCGTATCGTTCGGGCGCACGCCTTGAATGGCCATTTCAAGCTTGAGAATTTGATAGGACGCGTTGTTGAAAATCACGGTGACAATGTCGAGCTTTTCCCGCGCCTGCGTCCACAACGCTTGTACCGTGTACTGCGCGCTCCCGTCGCCAATCATGCTTATCACGCGACGGTGCGGTGCGGCGATGGCCACGCCAATGCTCACGGCGTTTGCAAACCCGATGGAACCACCCGTGAGGGTCATGTGTGTGAATGACTCGCATTGCGCGGATGCGTCCCAATACGCCGTCCCAGAGGTGAGCGACTCGTCCACGACGACGCAATTCGCCGGTTGGCATTCTGCGATGACCCGGCACGTTTTTTCACCCGTCAACGTCCCTTGCACGGGCTCACGAGTCGGGAGTGAGTCAATCGTCGACGTTGGTGATTCGGACGACGTTTCAGGCGCCGCCGTAGAAATGTTGAGCTTTTTGCACACGAGTTCCGCGAGCGCGTCGACAGTCGTCGCTTGGAACGCCACCGACGAAATCAAATGCACACCCTCAAAATGCGTCGTTAATCGCTGGTGCAACTGTACCGCCGTACGCGAGTTCATGCCACGCTCCCACATCGATTCATCGTGCGCGATTGGCTTGTCGAGCAGTCCTTCGACGATGGCTGAAATCGCGTTTTTGACGTCAACCGCCGACTGCGCCGCCGCCGACGTCTCCGACGCGAGCTCCAGCGCCGAGCCCATCGCTCGTTCGACCTCTTCCGCGAGCATTCGCAGCAAATCCATCGTTGACATTCCAGGTAGCGGATCGAGCTCCCACACATCGTCTTCGTGTTGCGTAAGCACGCGACTCGGAGTGTTCTTGTACCCAAACATAGAAACCGGCGTCTTAGCGTCGAGCGTGGCGACAACTGTATACTTTCCGAGCGCACTCGATGCGTCTTTAGGAAAATACGGCGTTCGAGTCACGTGCGGATTTCCACGTCCGCGCTCGATGGCGGCGAAGGCGTTTTCGCACATGATGTCGGCGCCCAACGCTCGGGCGACGGCGCCGACGAGCCGAAGCTCATCCGCGCGACACGCTCGGCCGCCAATGTAAAATACAAACTCCCCTTGTGCGCATTCATGCGCGCGCGCGACGAGTTGCGCGAGAAACTCGCGAATCGGTGCTTCGTTGACTGGTTGCGTAGGTGTTCTAGATTTGATATCGCGCGCGCGCGCCGTCGCCGCCTCGACCGCGACACATTCGACAGTTTCCCAGCTCCTGTCGTGCGGCACCACGAGCGTCGCCACGCCGCGATTATTCGCCGCCGCCGCGATAGCGTCGACCATATCACCCGGTAACGCGTTCGGGACCACACTGGTGTGCACGTACTCCGCACTGACGACGCGCGCCAAGCTTTCAATGTCGGATTCGAGCAACGCGTCCGCGCCTCGATGGAAGGTCGACATGTCCCCGACAACGTTGACCACTGGTGATCTCGCGCGTTTTGCGTTGTGTAAATTACTCAAACCATTCATCAACCCGGGACCCAAATGGAGAAGCGTCATAGGAACGCTGTCGGGGCGAATTCGCGACCATCCATCGGCGGCGCCCGTGCAGACGTTTTCGTGGAGACAGAGCAGCGCGCGAATGGGACATTCTTCGAGCGCGCCGACGAGGTGCATTTCCGTCGTGCCTGGGTTACAAAAGCACACCTCAACGCCGCATTGTGCGGCGGCTTTGACGAGAGCGGATGCACCAGTGAGGTCTGGCATGTCCACGCGTCGTTGAATGCCGAATGAACGAAGCGTTTTCGTGAAAAACAGCCGCGTGGCGTTACCTATCGTCCGCGTCTCGAACCAAAGACTCGAGAAAAGAATCCCAAAGGAGGCGAAGGAGGCGACGCGGCGTCTGCCACCGCCGACGCGATCGCAGCGGCGTCCGCGTTTGCAGTGGGATCATTCGTGGTTGTGGTAAACATGCCCTTGAACACCTTGGACGACGCCTTTTCACGCGCGCGCGCCTCAACGTCTAAATCCCGAAGCGCCTTGACGACGTTGGCGTCCCTCTCACCGGCATCTTCGGTGATCTTCTTCGCCTTTAAAAAATCTTCGCGCGCGGCGTCGTCTTGACCTAAACTCGCCCGTGCTTTCCCACGCCTGTAATACGCCTTGGCGTTATTAGCGTCAACCTTTAACACGTATCCCGCGTGCGCGACGACGTCTTCAAACGCGTCCAATTTCAAGTACGCGGCGCACAAATTCCCATGCAACGACGCATACTCCTTATTCGCCTCAACCTCATACTTGTCGAACAATTGCATCATAAAGTCTTCAGTCAAGTACGTCAACGCCATGGAATATTCTCGAATCGCACCCGCGGTATCACCCGTCGTGAACGACGCGTTTCCATTCGCTCGATGTCGCTTGACGCGCTCCACGCGCGCTTCGTACGTCATATCCGACTGCAACACATCCGGCGCATCCGCGCTTCCCAAAACCCCGAGCACTTCAATATCCAAACGCAACGCGCGGTTCTTCCCTACGGCTGGAAATGAAAAACTCCCCGCCTCGCCGTAGCACAGTTCCGCCGGAGCGTCAAACGTCGCGCGCTCGCCCGTCGCCAGCCCCGCCGCGCACACATCCAGCGCCGGTATATTCGACCCCGCACCGCGACCAGCGATGCGGTCATCGAGTGCAAACCTATCGCTACATACAAACTGTATCGGCTCGGCATCCACGCGCGTGTCGCGTACGATTTCGCCCGTGTCGACGTCGGCGAGCGAAAAGTGCACTTTTGTTTGTACGCGAGACACCACTTACGCGTCAGTCACCGCGCGTGTTCGCGCGTTCGCGCCCGTCACGCATCGCACATCGCACATCGCATCACACACGCATCACACATCGCGCGCACACGCACCGTAACACGTTGCGCCAATCTCGCACGCGCGCGCGCCGTCCACACCGCGCCGAAGCACTTTCTTGCTCGCTCTCGCGATGCGCGCCGCATCGCTCGCGTGCGCTGACGCGCGCGCCGCGCCGCCGAACGCATCCACGCATTCGTTCGCATCGTTCGCGCGCGCCATCGCACCGGCGGCGTCGATGACGGCCCGACCGCGACGCGGAGCTCGCGCGTCAGTGTTTGACGCTCCATTCGCACTCGCGCACCCATGGCGGCGTTCCCGCGCGCGGCGCAGCCCGACATCGTGCGCGCGGCGCAGAAAGATGCCTCATACGCCTCGGTGCGTCGCTCGATGCGCACGCGCGCGTCGTCGTCGACGCGAGACTGACGAAAACGTGTCGACATGCGCAGTTGGTTGAGGAACGATTTAACGATGTCGCCGCGCGCGCGCTCGGACCGGCGCTCGTGGTGAAGCACGCGCGCGCGCTGCGTGCGATTGGACGCGCGATGTACCCGGCGCTGACGTACGCGGGCGGCGCGCGCACGCTCGGGGAGGAATATTGCGACGCGACGTGCGTGGACGCGCGCTCAGGCGTCGCGCCGTCGCGAACGTCTCGCGCGATTCGGTTCGTGATCGACGTGCTCGGGGATGACGCGGTGCGCGCGTTGCGACAGGTGGTGAGACGGAATTACGAGCGAGGCGTGGGGTTGGATGAGAGCGGGGCGTCGGCGATGACGAGGGCGATGGATGGCGGAGCTCGAGTCGCGCTGGCGCTCGCGGGCGAACGAAGCCGCGACGCGGGCGAGGATGTTTCTCCTGGTATGCAGGCGATCGATGCGCGAGGAGGCGTGGCAAACGTGGCACATTTAGCGTTGTTTTATGTGTACGGGGATTATTACGAGTGGAGCGCGCGCGCGAGTGGGACGAGGCGGGTATTTACTGGGGCGTACGCGGGCGAAGAGCGGCCGAGTTACGCGTTGCTCGGCGTGTTTTTAGCGTTTCAGCTCGCCGTGGTGAGCGTCGAGGGCGCGGCAAAGGTGGTGGCGCAATATCAACGGTCGATGCGTCAGGGTTCGTCGTCGTCGTCGTCGTCCACGCGTCCTTCAGATGCGGCGCCGCGCGTGCTCGAAGCCGACGGGACGCCCGCGCGCGACATAGTTCCCACCGTCGCTGTCGCCGTCGATGACGCGCCGGCGACGCGTGATGTGTTCGGAAATGTACTCACCGAGTCGACGTCAGCAGTATCGACCACACCGACGTCGCCGCTTCTCTCGGTGAAGTGCGCGTTGTGCCTGTCGCGTCGTAAAATTCCAACCGCCACCGCGTGCGGACACGTCTTTTGCTGGCGATGCATCGCGTCGTGGACTTCGAAAAAACCCGAATGCCCGCTGTGTCGCGCGCCAGCGACCGCGCAGTCGCTCATGCCGCTGAGCAATTTGATGTAGCATCTAGTATATGAATAGCCGAAGCCGTAGTCCCAATAAACGTCATTCGCCGCCTCGCCATCGTCGCATGGAACGCGCGCCGCTCCTCGCCTCGCGCGGTGCGGGCGACGCCACCTCGCGCGCGAAAGCGTCGCCGTCGTCGTCGTCATCCGCGAAATCTACGCCCGAAGGCCACGCGCTACGTGTGTTGACTGTGCTCATCGGCGCGGTGTGTGGCTTAGCCTGGGCGCTGTTCGCGGCGAAATTCGCCGCGCTGAGCGCCCAGGACGTCGCAAGCGGACGCGACGACGATGAGAACGCGTCTATGGGTACGCGTAAGGCGTTCGCGCGTGCGGCGCTCGGGGCGTTACGACGCGGAGGGTATTGATTTGATGATTTGGTTTGGAAAGTTTGGTGTTGACGCGTCGAGCTCGCGAGCGCGCGCGATGCCCGAAAGCGCGTCTATGCGGTAATAGAATGTAAAATAGAATGTACAAGAATGTGTCATCGCATGGTCTACGCGATGTCGAGCTGTGCGAATAACGATGCCCAGTCGCAGGCGCCGGCACCGCTCGAACGTACGCCGCCGTTGCGCGTCTCAAACGTGAGCGTTTGTCCCGCGGGCGGCGGCTTCGTGAGCGCTCTCGTGCACACCTCGGCCAAATCTTCCATGGTAATCGACGCATCGCTTGCCATGGTATCGCCTTGTTCGAACATAATATCGCGTGCACCCCCACGGGAGGCGCGAATCGCGCTTGCGCGCACCACTGTCGTCGCCACGCCGCAGCTCCGCGCCAGCGCCTCTCGCGTCCTATCCCGTCTCACCTTGTCCCCTTTGCTCGCGCTAAACATCGCCGCCAGGCCGGCGCTGGAGTTTTTCGTCGCACTCACTAACACCACGTGCTTGACGCCGCGTCGGGCGCAGGCGCGCAGGAAATCCTCGCTCACGTCTTCGCTCACGACGACGCTTCGCACGCCGTTAAGCCGCGCTCCGGGACTCGTCTTCGTCGACGCGAACGTGGCGTACGGCCCGAACCGCCCCTCGCCCTGCGCCGTGTTCTCCACCACGCACACGACGGGAACCTTGGCAACGATGAGCTGCATGGCGATCGCCTCGCCGAGCTCGCCGTCCGCGTTTGTGACGAGGACGCTTCGCTTGGGGAGGTCGAGCTCGACGTCGTCGTCGTCATCTTCGGCGTCTTCGGCGCCGTCGGACGTGCGTGTGTCGTTGCCGTCGTTCGCGTCGACGCGCGCCGAGCCGTCGGTGCCGACGGAGGAATCTGAGCCGTACCAGCGGCGGAGCTTACGTCCGCCTTCGAGACCGTCGATGACTTCGTCGAAGAGCGAGCGCTTGGCGCGAAGCGCGAGGCGGCGACGCAGCGGTGCGGCGCGCGGCGCCGACGCCGTGCGCGTCGACGACGCGGGTGCCCACACCGGTGGTGCCGTTGTGGCGCGCAGACACTGGGCGAATGATTGCATTCGCGCCGAATAATGAAGTGAGCTCGAGCGCGAGACTCGAGTGGTTGTGTTTCGTTGCAAGCTTGAAAACGTTTGCAGCCTGGTGCGTGCGACACGCGCCTCGCATCGTCTGCGGCGTCGCGCTATGGTGTCATATAATGTATACGTGCATCTAGGATGCCGAGGATGCGCGCTCGGGATCGGCAAATGTCATGGGCACGCGAGAGACGTCGCCGTTTGCGAACGCCACGGCGAGAGACGCCGAAAGTTTACCGTGGTCTCTCGCGCGAGGCGTCGAGATGCGCACCGCGCACGCGGGCACGCGAGCGCCAGCGACAAGGCCATCGCATTCATTACCACCCTCACTGCGGTGGTCAAAGTATCCTATGAGACTACCACTGACGATGTGCGTCGCGCGCGTGGCGTACACGGCGACGGCGCCGTGAAACGCTCCGCCTCGCAACGCGAGCGCCAATCGCGAGCTCGACGCATCCCACGCCATATCTACGATATCCACTTCGCTCTCGGACGACGACGCACTCGCACCGACGCCATCACCGCGCGCGGCGTCGCCTGCATCCGTATGCAACGCGGTCATTTCCGGGAGCTCGAGCGGTAACACGTGCGCGGCGACATCCGCCGAAGCGTCCCGCGCCGCGACGTGCACCGCCGAAAGCGTCGTCGTTCCGCGCACGGCGAGCAGCGCCACGGGGGTGTCGTCGTGGCCAGTCGCGCCGCGCACGCGACCCCAGGAAATGGCGGTGATCTCGCGCCCATTTGTGCTCCATCGCGCGCGCGTCCATCCGTCTACGCGCCACAGGTGAAATCCTTCGCCGGCGCGCGCCGCGAGCGCGTAGCCGCCACACATGCTAAACTGTACATCAATCACGCCCGCGGCGTCGGCGCCGAGCGGGGTGTACGACCCAGTGGCGACGTCCCAGACGTGCATCACGCGCGTGGCGCGCGATACGGCGACGAGAAACCTCCCGTCGGGGCTCCAGCGCACGCGCTCCGCCGGCGTCGTCCCGCCCGGCGGCTCCGCGGGCCCAGCCTCGTGCGCCCCGCGCGTGTTATACACCGTCAACCGCCAACGGTAGCCACTCACGGTACCACTCGTCGTGCGGTCGGCTAAAGCGCGGACTTTCGCGGCGTCGATCGGGCTCAACGCGCCGGTTTCGCTCGCGACGGCGCTCGACGCGCGCGCTCCGCGACGCTCTCTCGTCCACGTACACACGCCGTTCGGTCCACACATCGCCAACGCGCGCCCGTGCGCGGGCCTCCACGCCATATCCATCGCTCGACCGTGCGCGCGGTGGCGGAGGGTGGCGTGTTCGGTGGTGTCCGCATCGTTCGCGCGTTCAAAGTCGCGTTGGACGCAGCGCCCGCCGTCATCCACGTAGGCGAGAATTTCTCGTCGCGCGTGCCACGCCATGGCCACGCGCGGCGCTCGAGCGGTGTCTCGCATCGCGGTGAGCGCGCCGGTGCCGAGCGCGGCGTCGCGGACCGCGGCGAGCGCGCGCGAGGCTCGAGAGACTGAATCATCATCAACAAGTTTGAAACTGTCACTTTTTTGACACACTTTTGCGTCGAACGCGGGGGCGTCAATCACGCGCGCGGGCGCGCGAGAGTGGTGCGTGACGGCGCCCGAAGCGCTGCGCGTGATGAATTCGCAATCGACTTCTTCGAGGGAGGCGGTGGGCATGGTTGCGATGAAGGACGCGCGAGGCGCGGTATGGGGACGCGCTCGCGCGTCCGCGCGGATGTCGTGAAGGTTGTCATGTCAATCGTCGCGCGGGGACACGCGGCGAGTGGGCGGTGATTATGATATACTATGTATTGCCGTACGTGTGTGCGTTAAAAGTAACTCGCGGCGGCGGCGCGCGAGGGAGATTTGGTTCCTAATGTACTCGAGGCGCGCTTTTGCGCACCCCCGGCGTGCTCGGGCGTCGGCGTTTTTGCGGCGGCGTGAATCGGCCGCAACAGCGTCTTCGTCGGAGTCATTTTCAAATTTCGCTTCCCGCGCGAGGTGTTAATTGGGCTTCGCGTGTCTGGCGAAGAGAATGTGATGCCTTGATCGTTCCACATCAATCGTTTGGACGGGGACATCGACGGCGAGCCTTCGTCAGAGGGCGTCGGCGAACCCGCGCCGTCTCTGTCGGCAATCGCTCGTCGCGCCACGACTTTCGCTCCGCTTCCATTCAAATTAAGAAGGTCTTTGCCACCGCCATGTTTTGATGCTGATGAAGATTTCTTTGCAGAATCCGCTCGGGTTTGAGCTTCGGCGTTTTCGGCGGCGAGCGCCGCCATTTCCTTGGCGAGACGCTTTTCCTTCTTGCGCCGCTTCTTCTCACGCTTGGCGGCTTCTTCATCCTCGCCCGCGTCGTCATCGCCCGATGGGGATTTCTTCTTCTTGGTCTTGGTCTTCTTTTCTTGCGCGTTGTCGACGGCGACGTCGGAATCGGCGTGCTTCTTCTTCTTTTTCTTCTCCTGTGTCGACGTCTGGACGACGACGTCGAGCTCGGGATCGACGCCTCGGGCGTCTGCATCCTTGATCATTTTCTTCGCCGCTTTCTTCATCATCGCGTGTAACTCGTACAACGCTTCGCGACAGACGTCTTCAACGCCGTTTTCAGCACCGAGCGAAATCGCACGCTCGTACACAACCTTCATGGCGCTCGGCGTCAAACGCGGGGCGCCCGAAGACGCGCGCTCGACGTCAGCCAGCGGTGTAAATATTTCATTCGTTATGCGCTTCAATAACACTTCGCTCTCCTCTTTCTGCATGGCGTCCACGAATGGGGCTAATAACGCCGCCAACGCCGCGCTAGGGATTGGAACAGGCGCACCAGAGTCTTCGTCGTCTTCGCCTTCGTCCATCTCGACGCCGCTCTCCCCGCGCGTCACGGCTTCAATTTGATCCAGAAAAATCTCCGCCAAGTACATCTTAAACCCAACCGTGACAGACTTATTCTCCTTACCACCCCCAAACACACTCGTGGACAACACCTCGGCGAAGGAACGCACTAAATCCGTATCCCAGCCCCGTTCGCCGACGAAACGCAACGCGTGATGCGTCACCCGTTTCGTCAACAAACAATACTTGTCCATCCTATGATGATCGATCCCCGCCCATTCCCGTCGCATCGTCCACAAAAACCCTTCAACATACGACATCATCACGTTTCTCCCCAACCCGTGCGTCAACGCGCCCATGGCGTTCGCAACGTCCAACTGCGTCCGTCGACCGTCGGCGTGCCAATACGAATAAAACAACCCCTTCCACAACTTCTTACTATCCATCGCCGCCAGCTCGTCCCGGGCGCGCAACCATTTCGCACACGCGTGAAACGTCTTATCCCGCGTGTGTTTGTCGCTGTCGGCGAGCTTTTTCGCGAACGACGTCGACATGGCGCGGACGATTCGCAATCAAAAAGATGCGCGCCGTCAGACCGCTCGCGCGCGGGCTATGCGCGTTCGCGACGCGCTGAGACCGCGTGCGGCGCAGATCGCGAGCGGAACGCGTGACGCGCGGTGGGCGTTGACGGTGGCGCGGTCTGGTGGGCGCGGCGGGGACGCGCGCGCGACGGTGTGCGGGCGAACGCGCGCGCGATTGGTTGCGCTCCTGGCGGCGGCTGAACGTTGATACATTGGTAGCGTCATACACGTGACGGTTCGAGTTCCACTGGTGTCGTCGTCGTCGTTCGTCGTCGCTTACCGCGTCGCGTGCCACCGCACGCGCGCGTCGGCGACGCCGAGCGATCGACGATGGGCGACGACGGCGGACTCGAGCGCGCACGCGCAGCGCGCGTAGGACTCGGCTGCGCGGACGACGTCGGTGACCGCGGACGCCGCGCGGGCGCGAGCGAACGCGCGCGCGGCTTGAATGGCGTAATCCGTGGTGTGACGGAGTTTGCACAGGCGGTCGATGTGGGCGCGGACGATTCGACGCTTGGAGGTGTCGATGGATTGGGCGACGGGGAGCGGGGCGCGCGCGGTGGAGCTGGCGGAGGTCGCGGGCGGCGACGGGCGAGCGGCGTGGACGAGCCACTTTGCGAGCCAGCGATCGATGACTGGCTTTGCGATGTTCCATGCGTACGCAATGAGCGCGAGTGACGTCTTGAGTGATAGCGACGATGAAGGCGCCGTGGTCGGCGATGGTTCGTTTTCCGCTCGATCGACGCGCGGGACGAAGAGCGCGCTCGTCGCCATGTCTACGAATCTCTCGCACGTGACGTACTCACACGTCGCACCCGTCGCGCACTGGCGCACGATGTTCATCGCCGTGCGCTCTGTAGACGCGTTCAAGTCGAGCGCCCCCGATTGACACGATTGACTGACGTCAGCTAAAAGCGTCGCGAGCGCTCCGTGGTGCGCGAGCACTTTCTTCGCGGGATGTCGACGCATGAACGCCGCTTCGCACGCTTTTCGAACGGCTTCTCGCGCGTGGCTGACGACATCGAACCCATAGTCGACAACCATGGCGAGTTGTACCGTAGATACGCCGTCGCGATGGGTCGCGCTTCGCCGAACGCCATCGACGCCGCTTGCGACCAAAGCCGCGTCCAATCCCAAACACCGCAGCGTCGACGTCAACGCCTCCAACGCAACATCGATCGGCAGACTCGGTGAAGCGTCTGGGACATCTTCTACGAGTGCGCGCTCACAATACCGCATAATGAGTGCGAAGAATGTCACCGAAGTTGCGTCTGATTGATAGAGCCTGACGAAGACGTGCGCCCAAGGCGAACTCGTTTGATGTCTCGCGAGCGCGTCCAAAAACGTTCGCCGATGCGCCTCGCTTAGAGTGTACGACCCATGGAGGCGATGGAGCACTTCGCAAAGAGTGTGTCGGACGTCCAGCGCGCTGTAATCGCCATCACGGGTGGCGCGTGCGAGCTCGAGAGCGACGGCGGTGACGTGCCGATGCGCCGCGGAGACGTCCATGTCCCACGCCGCGTCGCAAAACACGTGGATTCCATCGTCGTCGTCGCCCGAAATGCTGACACGGCGATCTCGACCTTGCATGGAATCATCGCGTCTCGCGTCGCTGTCAGAGACGGCGGTGGCGGCGCCGTCGTCATCGACGCGCGCGTCATTTAGACAAACTTTTGCGTCGACGCCGGCTTCAATGTCTGTTTCTGTCGCAGCGCCTTGGCTTTCGCCTACGCTCATCGCCGATTCATAGCTCACGCACTGCTCGTGTGCAGGCGATGAAGCATCCGGGTGTTCATCCTCTTCGCTCTCGCGTCGCGCGCACCATCTCGCGCACTTTAATTCGCACCGAAGCGCTCGAGCCGCGCCCTCCGCCTTGGCGCTTCGCCTCTGCTCTCGCATTATTTCCTCACTCAACTCCCGCACGCGCGCGCGTTCACGAGATATCACGATTGCCGCTGCTCGAGCTTCACTCCGAGCGCTGATGAGGATTAAATCAATCGCATTCACGACGCTGACGACGGCGTCAGTCGACGCGCGCGACGCGGCCAACGCGGCTTTCGCGCGCGCGCCCGCGCGTTCTACGACATGAAACGACGATGACAAGGACGTCGGCTGGTGCGTCGTCTCGTCGAACACACTACACGACGGCACTAGCGATCCAACGCTCGCAAAGCCGCGCGCACCGCGGTCTCTGCGGTCGTCGACGACACCCTCGGCCTCGCGCGCGAGCGCCGCGCGAAACCCGAGCGACGTCTGCGCGCCTTCACGACATCGCTGCCGGCGCCCTCGCCGTTCGCCTCCCGTCCCAGCGCGTGCGGCACCGATTGGCATGCGTCCGCGCCCGCGCCCACGCCCGCGCGCGCGCCCGCGCGCCGTCGAACGCGGCGTCGTATCGCGCGGCGCGTTCGCGACGCCCACCAAAAATAGCGTCGCTGAGGACGTCAACCGTCACTTTGCGATGCCCGTCGCGCGCGCGACGCGCCCCGACGCGCCGCGCGCCCCGACGCGCGCGCGCGCGCGTTCTCGCGATGTGCGCGCCACCGCCGCGCCGCGTCGCGCGCCGCGGCGTCGCGAAATGGCGTTCGCGCTCGTAGGTTTCCAGCAGCTGCTCAACATCGATGCAGATGCATCGTTTGCGACCGCGTCCGCGCCCGCATCCGCGTCGACGTTCTCCGTGGAAACCACGGCGTGGACGATCGCCGATGTGCCGGCGTATTACGAGGGCCCGATCGACCTCGGGACGAGCGCGAGCGGGGAAAAGTATGAATGCTTGCTGCGGGATGGTCGTTTCGGCATGGCTGGGCAAACGATCGCGTTGGCGGCGCAAACCGCCACGAGCGGTGGGCCTCGGGCGTTGAAAGACATTGGTGACGTCGATGCGATCGCCGAGCGGTTGGTTCAGGGCGAAAACGCCAAGTCGAGGGGTAACGCGGCGGCGGTGGTGCGCGGAACGTCGACGCGCGTCGACGCGAGCGGCGTCGAGTATTACGGCGTCGAGTACGAGAAAACCGTTTTGGGGGCGCGTCGCGTCGTCGCATTAACGCTGGCGTTAACCTTGGACGCGACGACGGGTGCGAGCACGCTGTACACGCTCACGATTGAGCAACGCGCAAAGGATTTCGACGACGACATTGAAGCCATGCGAGGCGTCGGACGCGCGTTTAGAGTCGCCGCGCGGTAGACACGTGTCGCGTATCGTCGTCATCACTCGCGCGCCGCGCGCCTGTTGTAACATATTTTATTTTCATTGCACGCGTTCCCGTCCACGAGCTCGGGTGTCGTCGCGTGCCGGCGCAATGCACCTCACGCGCTCGCGCGCAAAAAAAACGTTTTCAGCACCGCATCGAGCTCACGCCTCACACGCGCGCGCTCCGTCGTCATCGGACGCACTCACGCGCGCGAACCGTCATGGTGAAAGCGTACTTGCGATACGAACAGCGCCAGGTGTGGGGCGTGGTCGCCACGGGCACGGGCGACACGCAAGGTGCGCTCACCTACGCCGCCGGCGGCGCTGGTGGACACGGAAAAGAACACCTCGCCTGCGTCGCCCTCGAGCGCGTGAATGTGTGGGACGTGAAACGAAACACGAAAGTGAGTCAATTTATACCGTACATCGAGCCCGATGAGCACGGGGTGAGTAAGCCAGCGCCGAGGATTACGTGCGTGGCGCGAGCGCCGGCTCCCAGCGACGTCTTCGCGTGCGGCGCGAGCGACGGTAGCATACGATTGTGGAGCCCGAGTGATTCGAGCGTGGACGTGACGCTTCGTGGACACAAACGAGATGTCAGTGCGTTGAGGTTTTCGCGCGATGGGAGCGTGCTGGCGAGTGGTGGGCGGGATTCGGACGTGGTTATTTGGGACGTCGCGGGCGAAAGCGGCGTCGCTCGTCTCCGCGGTCATCGAGACCAAGTCACAGATTGCGTGTTCCTCGAACGTGCGAACGTGCGTAATGGTGATTGTATAGGGAGAGCGTTGGTGACGACGTCTAAGGATGGATACGTGAAAGTTTGGGATTTGGACGCGCGGGCGTGTACGCAGACTCGGGCTGGATTTAACGGCGAAACGTGGGGCGTGGATGTTAATCCGTCAATGACGCGTGTTGTCATCGGCACTGCTGATGAAAAACTACATGTGTTTGATTGTGATCGCACGAGAGACGGTTACGACGAGAATTCGCCGTTACTAGCGATGGGGATGATTTCTCGCGTCGCGCGTGGGCGGACGATGACGGTTCGATTTCACGCTAACGGCGAGCTTCTGGGCGTTCAAGGTATCGGCCGTGCGCTGGAGATTTATCGCGTTCGAGACGAGAAGGAAGCGGCGAAAAAACAAAAGCGCCGTTTGAAACGTAAGCGAGAAAAGATGGAACAAAAGGCGAAAGAGGCAGAGGCGCTCGGGGACGAGGACGCCGCGAAGGAAGCGCGCGAAGACGAAGTGGATGATGGCCACAGGGCGGCTAGCGACGAAATCGAACTAGCGGCGACGGTCACAACGAAGCACAAAATGCGCGGGTTTGCATTTGCGTCAGAGATTTCAAAGAAATCATCCGACGTGCTGTGTAAAGTTGCCGTGTTGCTCGAAGACAACGTCGTGCAAGAGTGGGAAGTGAAGGAGGAGGACGAGCCCGTGAAATTGCACACCATTGATGGCGCTGGGCATCGCTCTGACGTACGCGCCGTCGCACTTGCGCCTGATGACGAAACCGTTTTGTCGTGCTCGAGTAATGGTAGCAAGTTGTGGAATGTCGCCGATGGTTCGTGTTTGCGCACCGTCGCCGGCGGCTACGGGTTGTGCGCGGCGTTTGCACCAGGTGGACGTCATGCCATTGTCGGTACGAAACAAGGAGCGATTGAGTTGATCGATGTGAACGCGGGCGAGCAACTCGCAGTGCCCGATGCGCACGAAGGTGCGGTGTGGGGATTGGCGATGCTGCCAGACGATAGCGGATTTGTAAGCGCTTCGGCGGACAAAACCGTACGATTTTGGGAATGGAGTTTAGAAAAGAACGAAGACGGTCTGAAGACGCTTAGCTTTAATCACGTCCGGACGTTACAAATGGCCGAGGATGTGCTCAGCGTGCAGATTTCTCCCGACGGGAAACTGTTATCGGTATCGCTCCTCGATAACACGTTGAAGGTGTTTTTTGCTGATAGCTTGAAATTTTCTTTGTCGCTCTACGGCCATCGTCTCCCGGCGTTGTGTCACGATATTTCTAGCGACTCACAGTTATTAGCATCCGCTGGGGCAGATAAGAATATTCGTATTTGGGGTTTGGATTTTGGCGATTGCCACAAGTCCATCTTTGCTCATCAAGACTCGGTCATGGCGTTGAAGTTTGTCCCAAAGACGCACTATTTATTTTCTGTGGGTAAAGACAAGTTGATCAAATACTGGGACGCCGACAAATTCGACCCGCTGTTGACGCTAGAGGCGCATCATGCACCGGTGTGGTGCTTGACGCTCAGCAAGCGTGGCGACTTTTTGATTTCTGGAAGTGGCGACCGTTCGCTTCGCATGTGGGAACGCACCGACGAACAATTCTTTGTCGATGAAGAACAAGAGCGTCGTTTGGAATCCATTTTAGACGAAGGCATCGAAGACGACGGTCAACGTCCGACGAAAGATTTACCAGAGGAAGGCGAGGAAGGTATCGCAGGCCGACGGACGTTGGAAACGCTCACCGCTGCGGATGCCATCGCCGAAGCGCTCGAGCTCGCCGACCACGAAATCAAGCGTTTGGCCGAACACGCCGCCGATAACGAAAAAGCTGGGGGAAAGCTCGCGCCAATTCCTCCGAATCCGCTATTGCTTGGTCAACCTCCGGATGTGTACGCGCTCAACGCCATCGCAAAGGTTCGTCCGGCTGAGCTCGAACAGGCGATTTTAGTCTTGCCGTTTACATTTGCCCATCGCCTGCTTGACCATCTGCACGCATGGCTCCGTGCCGGCGTCAAAATCGAGCTCACGTGCAAGATCGCCGCCCTCGTTCTGCGTCTGCACTCCAATCAGTTTGGCAGAACGCCGGCGACGCGAAAATCCCTCACAGACTTACGTCCATTGCTTCGCGCGCGCGCCAAAGAGGCGCGCGACATTTGCGGCTTCAACGTCGCCGGGTTAACTTTGCTCGAAAACTACATGCGCGATAATCAAACCGTAGATGCCGGAGACGACGACGACGATGTTGCCGCATAAGTATCGCGGTATATGTGATATCATCAATACCTAAACGCTCCTCTACCGCACATGTACGTAAACGCTCCAGTACGTTCGCGACGCAGCCTCGAAACCTCCCCTCGCCGAGCCATCGTCACAGTCACGCGCGCACGATGTCTCTTCCAGCGCTCACGCCTCCCGCGTTCACGCGACGCATCGCGTTCGCCGCCACCGCGTTCACCGCCGCATCGTCGACGGCGCTGCTCCACGCGCCTTCTGCGCGCGCGCGCGCCGCGGCGCCGCTCGCCGCCCAAGCGCCACCGCTCACGCGTCTCGCGCTCAATGGACGTCGGTTGGTGGCTATAGGCGATCTACACGGTGACTTCCTGGCCACCGTCAAGGCCCTTGAGCTCGCAGGCGTGCTCGCGAGCGACGGCTCGTGGTGCGGCGGCTCTACGGTCGTCGTGCAAGTGGGCGACGTGCTCGACCGCGGGGACTCTGAGCTCGCGATTATGCGCAAGCTGCGGCAGTTGAGCAAGCAAGCGAAAGCCGCGGGAGGGGACGTGATCGTCATGAATGGGAATCATGAGATTATGAATGTTATGGGGGATTTCAGGTACGCCACGCCTGGGGCGTTTGAGGAGTGTAGGAGGTACGCGGAGAAGAAGCGGGCGAAAGCGCAAGCCAAGGGTGAGGTTTCGAGCGAGTCAGATGCGGGTATGGATGGGGATGATGAAGGCATGGCGGGTGTGCGTGCGAGACAGGCGTTGTTTAAGCCTGGTGGGGAGTTTGCGCGATGGATGGCAAAAAATCCGACGGTTTTAGTAGTGGACGGAACGGTGTTTGCGCACGCTGGCGTGGACGCTTCGCACGTTGAATACGGCTTTGAGCGCATTAATCGCGAAGTGATGTTATGGATGGAGGGTAAGACGAAAATGCCTCCGAAACAAGTTTTAGAATCGGACGGCGTGGTTTGGACGCGTGATTACGGTGGGAAAGATGCAGGTAATCAGTACGAGGCAAAATTTTGTCGTCGACTGGACGCCGCGCTGGACGCCGCGGACGCCAAACGGCTCGTAGTTGGCCACACGCCGCAAACCACCGGGGTAAATAGTGGATGCAAAGGTTCTCTTTGGCGCGTCGACGTCGGGGCGAGCCGCGGGATTTATGGGGGCGCTGTGCAAGTGCTTGAAATTGTTAACGGACGTGTTCGCGTCTTAGCGTGAGATGCTATAGACCTATATTTGATGATACATCGAAGACACACACGTAACCAACGTATGCGCGTTGCTATGGACGTGCATATGACGCCGCTAATTCATTGACATCCACTCGTTGAACGACCAAAATTTCTCGCACGTTTGATTGACCGTCGCTAAACGTCGTCACATTCTTTGCGCGCAAGCTGAATCTCTCGCAATACTTGGAAAACGCGTGCGTGCCTCCGCCGACGCCGAAATAATAACTCTTTGCCGCGACATAACACGCACCATCATCACGCAACGCGTGCGCGATAAAGGAGCACAATCCTTCGTACGCGTCCACGTCGTAAAGCGAATCGCTCGACAATATTACGTCCACCGATTTCTCACGCACAAACTGCGCGTAACCGCCCCAATCGCCCGTCAAAAACTTCACATCCGTCGGAGGTATCTCCCCACACTCTTGCATCAACTCAATAGTCGCCTGCGTATTCGGTACCGTCACTTCGCACACTACGTCTTCGTTGTAGTCGCACGTCGTAAACGCTCGACATCGACCGCCCAACACGCGCATCGCCACCAACCCGGGAATCCCATGCCCAGCTCCGAGCTCACACACGTGAATATCATCGCCCATTCGCACGTTCGACAATCGCTCGCGCGCAATGTACGACGCTAAATCATCCGCGCACTCCCAAACTTTCAACCCGCCTTCGTACACCTTGGACACCAAATCGCTCTCCTCTGGACACCCCTCCAACGTCGCCGCGGTGAACCCGTACTCGCCGCGCACGACCTCCACGCCTTCAACATCATAGTACGCCCCGCTCCACGTGTCGTCGGTAATCACCACCGCGCTCGCGTCGATTTCCTTCGCCGCCAAGACGTCGGGGCGCGCCTCACGCGTTACCGGCGGCGGTGTGCTCACCGTCGCCGCGCTCGCGTCGCCGCCGAATCCGAAGCGAAAGCTCGTCGATTCGCCGTTAAACATCGCCTATGATCGGCCGTGCGTCGCGCGTCGCGTCGCGCGGATGTGCCGACGCCTACGCGTCGCACGCGCGCGTGTGACGCCACTGACTGACGCGATGCAAAACGCAAAAAATGCCATGCCGAGCGCCTCGGTCGTCTCCGGGGTGCTTCAAGCGCTCGTATACGGCGGTGCGGGCACGTATGGGTTGTATAACAGGTGCGTCCGTCGGCGTTCGCGCGTTCGCGCGCGCGCGTGCGCGAGCAAAAGGGGTGATTAATTGATGACGATTCATGCATGGGAGGGGTTTGCGTGGGCACGACGAATGACTGACGATATACGCGCCGCGACGGCGATTCATGCGCACACAGCTTGTTCAACGTCGAAGGTGGTCATCGTGCGATCGTGTATAACCGTTTTGTTGGCGTGAAGGATAAGGTACGTGTGTTCGCGGGGTTACGCGCGCGTTGATCAACGCGCGCGCGAGAGAGGGCGTTCGCGTACACATATCGCGCTCTGTGCTCGCACGAACGTCACACTGACTGGTGATGGCGCCTTGAATATTTTTTCGTATCGCATAGGTGTATAGCGAAGGGACGCACTTTATGATTCCTTGGGTCGAGCGTCCGTATACGTACGACGTTCGGGCGCGCGCGCATCAGGTAAACTCCCAAAGCGGTTCTAGAGATTTACAAATGGTCAACATTTCAATTCGTGTCCTGACGCGACCTGATGTGAATAAGTTGCCCGAGGTGTATAGAACGCTCGGGATGGATTTTAACGAACGGGTGTTGCCGTCGGTGATTCACGAGACGGTGAAGTCGGTCGTGGCGCAGCACAACGCGAGCGAATTGATCACGCAACGTGAAAGCGTGTCTTTGGCGATTCGTAACTTGTTGAAACAACGCGCCGCACAGTTTAATATGGTTTTAGATGATGTTTCCATCACGGCGTTGACTTTCGGGCGGGAGTATACCGCGGCGATTGAAGCCAAGCAGGTGGCGCAACAAGAGGCGGAACGCGCCAAGTTCATCGTCGAAAAGGCCAAGCAAGACAAGCTTTCAGCGGTGATTCAAGCAGAAGGGGAAGCGAAATCCGCCAAGCTGATCGGTGAAGCGATTTCCAACAACCCAGCGTTTTTGACGTTGCGTCGCATCGAAGCCGCGCGCGCCATCGCGGCGACCATGGCGGGTTCGAGCAACCGCGTCATGTTGAGCGCCGACTCGCTCCTGTTAAACTTGCAGGACGAGAAGATCGACCACAAAAAATAGGCACAGTCTGTAATAGTTAACTGGATGTTTAGATTCGCACACGCATTCCACGCCACCACACCGACTCGTGCGCCGCGCGTCGAGTTCGCGAGCCTTTCACTTCGACGCGTAACGCCTCGCTCGAACTCTCCACCGGATTCCCTCGAGCGCCTTGCTGCTCACGCACACGTCGCGCATCGCGCGCTTTAGTACAGCACTATCAATCAAATCACAAAAAACAAGTCTATGGCATTCCTATGCGGCGCGTGCGCGCGCTCATTCCTCTTTATCGACGCCCACACGGTCGCGAATCGATGGAGGTTTCTGGCGGACGGTAAGGAACAACCACAACGCGAGCGCGAAGACGTGTAACGCGGCGAGCGAACACGCAAAGACGTGAATCATGGAATACTTTTCCGTCTTCGGGTCGTATATGAGGGTTTGGATGAATTGCGGGAGCACTTTCATGGCGCGTTCGGTGGCGTTGAGGTGTGAGGCTGTTACGAAGGCGTCGTTTGGAGAGTGAAATTCTCAGCTAAAGTTACATGTAGACTGTGTGGTAAACACGGCGCACACGACCTAAGCGGACATTTGGACATCGGCACTGGCCTTGTATGAGTCCAATTGTGCATCGAGGTCGGCCGCGGTAGCCTTAGGGGCGTTCGGAGCTTTCTTCTTCGGGGCTTTCTTCTTCGGCACCTTCTTCTTCGGCGCGGCGCCCTTGGCGTTAGCCACCGCCTTGGCGGTGGCATTACCACGCTTCGGGGCCGCCTTCGGCGCGGGTTTGTTCATTTGCTTACCCTTACCGAGCGGTTGCTTCAACCCAGAGAGACGTTGGGTGATGCTCATGTTTTGCGGCGGCGCGCCGACGATGGAGATGCTGAGCGGGCGACCGTCGAGCTTGACGCCATTGTACGTTTGCACCGCCTTGAGCGCTTGGTCGTATGAACCGATGGTGACATCAGCCGTGCCTTTACTGCGGCCATCGGGGCCGTAGTTGACACCAGCTTTGAACACGCGGCCGACTTGTCCGAAGAGTTCCTGTAATACAAAGGATCGACGTAACGGGTGGAGCGAAATCAATCAATACATGCGTCCTCGAGCGGATGCTGATACACAAATACATCACTTGAAACCATGTTGTCGCGTGAAAGCGACGGACAAAGAGCCAAACATGGTCGAGAAAACCAAAGAGTACGAGAGCGCGAGCAAATACATAAGAAACGAGAGAAAATCGAGGGTCTACGAGGGCGCGCGTCGATTCGAAACTGGAAACCATCTGTAGTAATCATCCGCCGTATCCATCCATTGAGAAGCTGCGAATTCGACGAGTGGCGCGTCTCGCGCGCGCGCGCGCATAGAAGTCATCATATTCCATTGCGAGCGCACGCGCGTCAACACCGCGTGAATGCCGAAAACGCGAGCCATCGCCAAAATTTGTTCCTTCGTACGCGCGAACCTTGTCTCGCGCGTGCGCTCGATCGAACGCGGACGCGCGTTACGCGGCGTCGCGAATTATCTATCGTTCCCGTGAATACGTTTCAGTGGTGTAACGCGCGCGTGCACACACGCGGTGCAACGAATGCGCTCTTCAGCGTGTGCGCGACGCGCGTATACAAGTTTCACACAACGTTTCAATCGGGGTGCCCACGGCGATAGTCGCGAACGCCCGACGCGCGATCCGCTCGAGCTCGAGTATACGACGACGCGGTGTACCGACGACGACGCATACGCGTGCGTCAATCGTAATACATAAAGTCGTCACGTCACGAAGGAACACCTCAGGTCGATCCAACGCCGAATACGCGACGCTCGGGCAGCCGGGCGAGAGTAGAATTTTCATCGAATCCTCGTCGCGATCGACGAATCATCGTCAGCGAGTACGCAATTCTCTCCCTTACCGCAGCCGCCTTCATGAGCGCGCGATTATACATCCAGCACCAGAACCAAAATCAAACAATACACACCCCATTCGCGATACGTCGTCGCGCTACACTCACCTTGATGTCTTGATCCGTCACTTTCCAGTCGAGATTTCCGACGATTAATTGCGTCTTCTGTCCCGGCGCGCCGTTCGATCGCTGTTGCTGCTGCTGACGCGGCATGCGATCGACAGCCATGGCGACGGCATTTATCGAGCGCTTTTTCGGCTTCTTCATCGACGCCTTCTTCACGCCGCCGATGGACATCGGCGCCGGACCGCGCGAATTCATCGCCGATCCAGGGGCGCGCTTGCCGCCCACTTTGGCTTTGTTTACGCGGCGTTTCGGCGCTGTTTTGCGGGTTTCCTTGATCATCGCGTCGAGCGATTGGTCGAGCATGGCAGCCATGGTGTGCGGGGCGAGAGTTGCGGGCGTTGGGTTTGGTGTCGCGCGCGCGTGGAAGTGACGACCGTGAGATCTGGTAGGGGCATTTTTGAGTGTTTGGGCGCGGATAAGCGCGTCTTGTGTTCTTCGCGATTCTTTTTATAATTAATTACATGATGAGAGTGCAGAAACTCGCGCTAGAAAAAGAATAGTGTTGTTGTTGGTTTTGCTGCTGCTGTGTTGTGTTGTGTGTGTGTCTTGAATAGCCGCGCGGGCGGGGCGGGGCGCTCGACTGTCGAGCGTTTAGAAGATGTCGTAGGGACCTTTACCTGCGAGACCTTCTAAGATGAATACGAACGTGGCAACCATGGCCAGACGTGCGTGCTGGATTTCGATGGTTTTCAAAATCGCCAAGTCTTCTTCGGTTTGACCGTCGGCTAAACCAAGAGGGTCGAAGAGCCTACCGCCGGGATAGAGCTTGTCCAAATCCTTGAATGCTTCGAGCTCAAATGCGCCCACGCGAAGGGCTTCGGCGACGAAGAACAGCGGAAGGTGGATGATCGGAAGCCAGAACAAGCCCCATGGGATGGTTTCGCCCATGTATGTGAGCTGGAATCCATCGATTGGGTCGTTCACGATGGCGGTGTTCCACCAGTGCTGGTCGGGTGAGCCAAAGATGTTGTTGTGTCCTAAAAATTCAGGGACGAGAACGCCAATCACGGCGAGCATGGCCCATCGACCGTTGATCAACTCGCGCGCGCGGTAGCGTTGGATGTCCGCTTGCGCACCAAGCGCAAGCGGGTCCCAGCCAATGTCACCAGGCAAAGAACCGGTAAGATGAGGCGGAACGACGTTGGGCGCTTGCGAGATGAAAGCAGACGGCAAAAACTTGCGGCGGTTATCTCCAAACAACTCTCCTTGTCGCAAGCCTGTTTTGCGCACAGCATTTGTGACAACCATGGCCGCGGAGCCGTTACTCCAGAAAGTTACTGCGCCTTGGCTTGATCCGTCAATCTTCATCGCGCCGACCAAGTCGGCGGCATCCTGGCTAGACGAAGCAGACATCGTAGAGCCGCCAGAGGTGGATCCTCCACCGCCAGCATCACCGGTGTTGTCGTTATCGCCGTCCTTTGAACTTCTACTCGTTGATGGAATAGACCACCAGTCTCGCCCCATGTATCCCGGAATATTGCCGCCGCGTTGAGACTCGTAAAAATCTTTCATCATCTTGTACGTGCTTCGCTCTTGCGCTCTAGAAAGTCTGTCGACTTGCAACACGTCCAATCCACTTTCATCTTTTGGCAAAAGTGGATACGCGTAAGCCTGTCCGAGGCGTAGGCCAGAGCCGCCACGAGACACCAAGTGCGCGAGTAACAACCCGCGAAGCTCGTTGTTGCCTATGGCAAACGTTGTGAGCGCAAAGAGAATGAGTTCAGAGCTGCTCAATCTATTGCCCAAGAAACCTCGCGCGAGGTGCGGCGGTAACGAAAAGAAAGTGCCGAAGAAATTTCGCATTTGCTCAATGCGAAGCGACATCAAAAGCTCCATACCAAATTGATAAAATCCAATTTGACGCCGAGGTTCGGCGCCCCACAAAATATCCCAAGCCCGTCGCGCAGCTTCACGTTCGCCACCCTCCTTCAAGCCTTGCACCATGGCTTCCGCCACTCTCGGAGCTTTAGTGAGGGAGTTCACAACGGAATAGCCGGAAGCCGGGTGCACCATACCCGCTGCAGCACCGTACGCGATGGTCCGCTGCGGCGCCACAGGAGCCGTGCCGCCGAGCGGAATCCAACTCGCTTCGATTTCAAGAACGTCATCCTCGGTAAAATCGACACCCATACGCGCCATGCGCCGGTATAATCGACGCTTGAGCTCATCAAACGGTACTTGAACGCGCGCAACCAAGCATGTTTCCTCGACGAACACGACATCCTTGCTCACGGGTAATACATACAAAAAGGAGGGCACGCGCCAAACGCCACCTTGTTGCTCTTCGCCCCCTGCCTCTGGATCGCTTTGACGGAAATCCATGAAAATCGCCTTGTTCACTGGAAACGGATGGTTAGGAACGCGGATTTCGACGCCATACGCGGTCTGCCATCCAGGTGGCGAACCTTGTTCGTAGCTAAGCATGTCGCGATTGTGACCGGTGCCGCACACGACGAGACGAGAGTTCAAAGTAAACTGGTCACCCTTCACGTTCGCTTCATCGATCGGCTTATTGTCTTCGTCGTCATCGCGTATGATGGTACCTCGGACTTCCGCGAGTTCATCAGTATTCTCTTCACCATGGCGAACGAAATCAACCAGACCTGGAAGATACTTGACGCCCACCGAAGCGCATTCGGTGAGTAAATGGTTGCGGAGGCGCTTGCGGCACACTTGACCGTACGGACGGTTAAGGGCTTGACCAGAAGCTGGATCCGAGTCATCAAACCACACCAGTGCGTCTTCGTACTTGTGCAACAAGCAGTCTTCAAGGCCGAGCTTTTGGAACTCATCCAACCATACACCGTAGTTGTTCACAAAGGGCGTATCCGGCGCGATCAATCCCACGGAAAGTCCACGTTTAGCGGTTTCGGCGGCGATTGCAAGCCCAGCGGGACCAGCGCCAACGACTAAGACGTCAACTTTTTCGCCACTCGTCAACGCCCCGAGGTACTCTTTGATTGGCTTTTGATCGGCGAAAACTTTACGTTGCTGAAACGCAATCCATTCCCGGTCATCCTTCAGCCCTTCTGGCTTGATGTCTTTCGGCGACGTAGATAACTTTTCGTTCGATATGATTTTCTCAAAGTCCACTGGGCTACTAGTGATAGGCTTTGCGGTAGGGTTACCCACAGGCGCTGGGATAGGACCGATACCCGCCGCCGCAAGCGCGCTCAGATTCTTCTTTGTCTTGTCTTTGAGCACTAAACCTCCCCACTTGTTAGAGTCAAACTTGTTGTCCGCGGTAGCAAAGTTTGCAAAGAAAGAACCCATGAATGGTAAAGCCGAGCTCACAAACGTGATGCGCATATAGTTCGAGAACAACACGAAGAGCTGCACGCCAAGTCTGACTAAGCCCGCGGGTTGGATGCGCCAACTCAAAAAGCCAGCCCACACGTCTTTGGGAAGATCGAAGAACGTATCGAAGAACTGGCGCGTACCATTCACGTCGAGCTGCATCAACGTTTCCATGCCGAAGCACATGAACGTTCGCATGCGCAGGTCATCTTCTGGCCAGAGCTTTGACCAAATCGTCGCTGCGGTGGTGGTTGCGTCAAACGTACCATTGTCGCTCTGTCCCTCCTCGGCGGCGATCAAAGCGTCGGTGATATCTCCTCGCACTCCAGCCTTAAGGGCGTCATCCAACGTACTCACGAGTGCACGAACGCACAACATGGTCTTTGCAACCATGAAACCCGTACTCGGGTGCACCATACCCGCTGTTCCGCCGATGCCGAGCGTGCGTTGCGGGAACTTTGGCAACACGCCACCCATGGGAATCAAGCAATACTCCTCTTCGTGCACTGCGGTGACTTTAACGCCGAGGTGCTCGAGACGTTCCTTTAACTTGATTTTCAAATCGTCAAATTCAAGCGACGGGCGAGCCACCAAGCTTGTCTCTTCGAGAAACACCTCAGTGTCTGAAAATGGCATGGCGTACAAAAACGTCGGCAACTTGTCGTTTTGCTCCTTGAACTTTGGACTCAAGTGCTCGTCGCGCCAATCCATGAACAACATAGTGTCGAGCGGAAAATCATGTTTCTCCACCGTGGCGAAAATCCCAAACGCTGCTTGATAGCCGGGCGTGAAGTCGCGGTCAAAATCCACCAACTTACGCGCATGCCCAGTGGCGTCGAGCACCATCTTGGCGTGCACCTTGCGCCCATCGCCAAGCGTCACTACCGAAAACGTCGGATCGCTATGATCGCAAGACTCCACCGTAGATATTCCAAACTCAACGCCCTGTTTCATACAACGCGCCATGAGCTTTTGCTTGAACTTTTTTCTATCCACCTGCGCGTACGCGCGGTCCAGCATCTTTCCCTCGACGTCTGTTTCGTCTATAATCACTCGCGCCTTGTTCCACACCGCGCGATAACAATCATCGAACCCTAACGCCTTAAACTCATCGCACCACACGCCATAATTATTCATCCACGGCGCAAGCGGCGTGGGATCCATCAACGCCACGCGCAACCCGCGTCTCGACGCCTCATCCGCCGCGCTCAACCCAGCCGGCCCACACCCCACGATGACCAAATCATACGTCTCCCGCGCGCTCGTCCCACGCGTCAACCCCGGAAGCTCGCTCGGGAACGGCGTATTCGCCTCCTCGCTCTCCAACCGCCGATCACCGTCCCGCATCGGGTCCCACGGCGCGCGCGCGTACAAGTCTGGCCTCAACTCCTTCAACGTTTGCCGCCCCCCCGCACGCGCGCACACCCCCCATTTCCCGCGCGCGCCGCACCTAACACCCCATTCGCTCGCGCTCGCGCTCTCTCTCGCGCGCGCACGCGCTCTCACGACGCGCACCGCTTGTGCGCGCGCGTTCGAACCGCCCCGGCTGGTGCCCTGCGAATTCGCATGAATCGCCTTCGCGTGCGCCGTAGCGCGCGAGGGCGCGCCCACCAATGCGGTTCGCGCGAACATCGTGTGTTTGCGCGTGTGTTTCGCGCGTGTGTGCGCGCCGAGCGCGTCGCGCGGCGTCGGCGTATGGCGCGATTCGTGAGGGCAAATTCCTTATCCACGCCGACGCGGCGAAGGGACCGTTTTGAATGTGATAATCGCGGCGGTTCATATTCCACGTGTGCGCGGTGCTGCGTCGTACAGACGCGCGCGCGCGATGGGTGCGGTGCTGTGGTATTACGCGCGCGCGCGCGATGGGTGCGCGGTGCGTGGCGGTGCGCGCGGTGGTGCGCGGGGTGGGGAAACGCCGCCGCGCGTTGGTGGTGACGGTGATGATGAACATCAGCGTGATTATGATGACCATAGAGCGCGTAAAGCGAGAGGGGCGAAGGCGAGGGCGAGGTTGATGACGAGCGAGAGTGGGGCGTTGTATCGAGCGTGGATTGCGCGGAGAGGGGAGGAGGTGCCATTGTATTTGATGAATGTCGTGGGAAGGGTGTCGAGGTGGAGGAAGGGAGCGCGCGCGGTTGGCTAAATATAATCGGAGTCGCGCTGCGCTCTGTGCGTACGCATGTGGTTGTAAATGTGCATTAACTATATATGACAAAATCGTCGTCGAAACCATTGGGATTTAAAGTACACTACATGCTTGGTGCCTCGAGGCGGTTTGGATCGTCTAAACCGAGGTCTTCGAGCGAGGCTTCGTCTTGACGCCACCCGTCGCGAACCTTGACTTGAATATCCAAGAACACTGGTCTGCCTAAGAACTTCTCAATGTCGCTGCGAGAGTTTGAAGAGAGCTTTTTCATGGCCGATCCACCTTGGCCGACGATGATGCCAATTTGCGATTGGCGCTCGACGAAGACTTTGGCCAAAATTAAATCCTTCTTTGGCGGTTCGCGCTCCTTGTGACTTTCGATCCACACCTGCGTGCTGTACGGCACTTCTTGCTTGTACTGCATGAAAATTTTCTCTCGAATGATTTCCGCGATGAAAAATCGCTCGGGGTGCTCGCTTATTGCGTCTTTTGGGTACATTGTTGGACCGAGCGGTAAATGCTCGAGCGCCCATTTTTTTACATTATCCGTCCCCGTAGAGTTCAACGCCGAAATCGGCAGCACTGCGTCGATGCCATCTTGCGCTTTAAAGTATTCAATCAATTCCATGATTCTCTCGCGATCGCCCACCATATCGCACTTGTTCAAAATCAACGCCGTCGGCACCTTTTTCATCTTCTTCTTCGCCGGCGCCAAACCTTCCCAAGCCGCGTAAGGATCACGCGCGGCGTCGACGATATAAAACATCACATCCGCATTCGCCATCGAATTTCTCACGCTCTTCAGCATCAACCCATCGAGCTTGTTAAACTCCTCCTTCATCACCCCGGGCGTATCCAACAAAACCATTTGATAGTCGTCCTCGCTTACGATTCCCAAAATCCTATGCCGCGTCGTTTGCGGCTTATACGTCACGATGGACAACTTAAGTCCTACCAAATCATTCATCAGCGTGCTCTTCCCCGCGTTCGGTCGGCCTATGATGGCGACGTAGCCCGATTTATGTCCCGGCGGGTCCGCGACGAGCAACTCGCCTCCAATGTACGGGAGCACCTCCACCACGTCGTCCTCCTCCTCCTCCCCATCTTCCTCGCCGTCGTCGGCGTCGTCAAATCCTTCACCAAAGAACGCGTCGCCGAGCTCGGTTTCTGGCCCGTCCTCGTCCTCGTCCTCCTCGTCCTCGCGCGCGACGGCGCGACAACGAACGCCACGCGGCGCAGCCGCCACGAACGCCACGCGCAGCTCGCGCGGCGCAAACGACGCCGAATGCGCGCGCGGCGCGAGCGTCGCGCGCGGTGCGTTGCGCGTATGCGACTGCACGCGTCCACGCGCGCTCGGGCGCGCCGTGGACCACGACACCGACGACGACATGCGTGCGAGCGCCGGCGTCAGTGAATGGCGCGCACCTCGTAGAGCGAAAATCATGTCGCACATCGACGACGATGACGACGATGAGGCGCCGCAAACCGTCGAAAGTCTCGAAACGAAACTCGCCGAGTACCGCGCGAGCTTGAACGAGGTCAACGCCGGGCTCGCGGCGACGCCAGACGATGAGGAGCTCGTGGAGCTCAAGGCGTCGTTGGAGGAGGTCATCGGCATCACGGAGGACGTGCTCGAGAGCGTGCGCGAGGTTGAGGCCGGGACGGTGGAGATTGAAGACTCGCGTGATGTATTTGTTGATGCGGCGGCGACGACGGCGTCGTTGCAAAAGACGTTCGTGGGGAAGGATGTGTTGGCGTTGCCCGAAGGCGAGGGCGCGACGTGGAGACGCGGGCGGTGCGTGCGCGTCGCTCAGGACGGGACTTTGGATGTGTATTTGACCGAGTCGCACATGCGTGTGGGCGTACCCGCGTCGAGAGTGAAATTAGACATAGCACCTGCTGTGCGCGGGCCGGAGCCGGTGGCGGTGATGCGAGAGGTGTATCGCGGCGTGCCCGAACCCAAGCGCTTGGAGTTGACGCGAAAGACAGAGTACACGGCGGCCGCTCCGCCAAAAAAGTTACAAATTCTGCCCACGGATGACGCGGAGACGCGCGAGAAGAAAAAGAAGAAGCTCAAATCCTTTAAATATAAACAACGGCAGCAAGAGATTAGTGCGGAGCAAAATGCAAAAGCGTCGTCGTGGCAAAATTTCCAAGCCAAGGGCAAGAGAAAAGGCATGGTCAAGTCGTCCATTTTTAGCAAGAAGCCAGCGTTAGATGATTGAAATTCTTTTGAAAGATAATAAATATTGAAAAACAAAGTGTGCAATACTACAAATAAACAAGCAAACAACGAAACGAAACGAATTCATGCGAGCATGTAAACGAAAGACGCTTTCAGAGAGCTCAGTTAGTTGTAACTGGAAAATCGGCTCTCGTCAAATTCTGCCTTTGGCTTCACCGCGTCGTCCTCCGTCATGTATCGGCTCGGCGAGCTCGCGCGTGCACGACCGCCACTACACCCGAGCGACTGTCGCGTATCGACGCCAGTTTCTTCGTTCTTGCCGCTCGCCGTCTTACACAGTGCTTGCTGCGTCTTCTTGTCCAACAACGCATCGGAGAAGTCGGCGCCATCAATAATCGCACCCTCCATGTCACTCGACGTCAAAACCACGCGAGATAAGTTGGCTTGCGAAAGATTCGCCTTGACGAGCACCATACGATCCATCAGCGCATCGCTCAAATCCGCCCCAGTAAAATCCGTCTCTGGCGCCACCGCCTTCATCAAATACGCCCCTCTCAAGTTCGCCCCTCTGAGCTTGGCGAACCGCATATCCGCCGCGGTAAAGTTAGACAAACGCAAATCCTTGCCGTACTTTTTCACCACGTCTTCGCTGCGCAAATCATAGCCACCGAATTGTTGCGCACTTCCGCGGTTGAACTCGCCGCCTCGAGCCGCCTCAAACTTGTTGAGCTCAGCGTGCGCGCCAGGCGCCGAAGCGAGCATCGCACACGCCGACGCCGTCGCCACCGCCATCGCGCGCGCGCGTGCGCCTAACGCGCTCTCCGCGCGCTCGAATGCGACGCGTTTGTCGTCATCTGCTGCTGTGGAGCGAATGATGACGTGTCTTTCCTTGGTTCGCGTCTGTCGCGTCGACGAGCCGAGCGCGCGCGCGTTCAGCGCCGACGATGCGGTGGTGGGTGCCATAGTGAACATTTCTGCGCGTGTGCGGCGACCGTGTGCGAACGCGGGCGGCGAAGTGTGCGGGCAAACGTGTTTTAAAGCGTGAAACGTAAAGATAATTCCATTTCAATCTGCTGCTACTCGCATGACTTTTATCCGATGCTAAATCAATCACCATGTACGCTTCGACGCCAAAAAAGCGTAGTGTCTGTCACCCGCGAACGGGTCGTTCTCCGTCCTCGTATGCGTCGCGTCTGTTCCTCGTCGGGAGTATATTGCGACTCTGTTCGACTCGGACGCCTCCCGCTCGCGTCTTCGTGTATTCTGTTCTGTGTGTGTGTGTATTCTCCCCGTGTGCTAATGCCTCGACACGACACTCATCCGTGTCACGTCATTGGCCACTTCTTCGCGCTACAACGTGGCATACTTACGCGTCCACTCCTTGGCGAGCTCGTTGTATCTCGTACGGTCCGTCTTGTACACGTGCGCGATTTCCGGCACCAACGGATCATCAGGATTCGGATCCGTCAACAACGAACAAATACTCAAAAGCACCTTTGAAATCGTCAACGCCGGCGACCACTGCTCTTTTAAGATATCCAAGCAAATCGACCCTTGCGAATTCACATTCGGATGGTACACCTTTGTCTTAAAGTTCACCTTTGGAGGCTTGAACGGGTAGTCGGGCGGGAAGTGAATCGCGACGAAAAACAACCCTCCTTGGTAGGGCGAATCCGACGGACCGATGATCGTCGCATCCCAGTGGAAAATATCATCATCACTGCGCGGCCCGGCGCTGCAACTCGTCGGCGGATCCTTTTGTAAGTCCTATTTTATGACACAAACGGCGCGTCCCAGTCAGTCTTTGCGAGCTCCAAAACCACCCATCGCGAGCATTAGAAATTCATAGAAACCCCCCGCACCGACGCCTCACCCGCGCGCAAACGCCCGCTCGCGCACGCGACATCCATGCATCATATTCCTTCGCGCGTCATCGCGCGCCTTTGCGCGCCACGCGACCGTCGCGTCGCGTGCGAACGCCGCGAAACGCGCAGCGCCACGCGTGAGATCCCGCTCGCGGCGCGGCGCCGCGCCGCGATTCATCGCGCATGCGCGCGCGCAATCGTCGTTGAATCGCCATCGACGTCGCACGCACCAAGAGTTCTTTTATGATTCGTTTGCTCGCCATGGTGTTCGGTCGAAGTCGTCGCTCGCGCGCGCGCGGTCGCGTCGGTGTGTGGCGACGCTGAGTCAACCGCGTGACGGGTTTGAGGCGCACATGTCAGCGAACGCGTCGCGAAACCCTCTAATGATGGTTGGCGATCGCGCGCATCGATCGTGATTAGTGAATACGTGCAAAAGTGTGGTGGGAATGTGTGTGTACTACACGAATGGGTCGATGTCGGCGACGTGAGGTGGGTTTGGGGGCGCGTGGGCATCGGCTTCGACGGCGTCGGCGTCTCGACGGCGACTGGCGTTGGCGCGCATGGAGAACGTGACGCGGGTGAGGACGACGTCACCGAGGCGTTTGAAGCCGCCTTTGGATTTGATGTATGCCGCACGGACGTCTGCGGTGAGGATTTTGTATGCCAGGTACGCGGCTTCGCCGTCGTATGGGTTGGATTTGAGGGCGAGGAGGCGAGCGGCTTGGCGCTCGCATCGGGCGAGGATGGACGCCGTCGCGCGCGTTTGCGTTTGGCGGAGAGATTCCAGGCGCGCCATCGCGCCGTCGGATGATGACATGTGATCATCGAGTAATGCGAGCCACGCGGCGGATGATGATGGAGATTTCGTCATCGTCGAATTCGACGTATTCGGCGGGGACGCGCCACTTTCGCCGGAATCGTCGCCGACGGATGTCGCCGCTCGGTCGCCGCTGGAATTTCGCGCGATGCGCTCGGGAGCGACGCGAAACTTATCCAATCCATTTGCCAGGCATGCTTTGATGAAATCATCTACGTGCATCGACGGCGGCGAACGCTTGTCGCGCTTTGTACTGAATGTCTGAAACGCCTTGGCGATGGACGCTTCCGCGAGTTTGGCATCCGCCACGCGAAGCGCCGCGTGAAAGTCATCGTACACCAGCGCCGCTGAGTCTGATACGTTCGCCGCACGAAATAATGATTTGAGTGTGAGCATGTTTGCATGTCGCCGCGACGTGTACTCGTCCATCACGGCGCGCATGAACGGCGTAAACTTCACCGTAGTTGAGCTCGAAGCGCGCGAAACGCCGAGATTTTTCGCCACGAAATCCTTCAGCGCCGCACCATCCTCCTTGAAATCATCAAATACGCGTTTGAGCGCATCGTTGATGCGCGAAAGTGATATCGAACCCGCATCAGACCCAGAGTCGAGCTGCTTTGAATCATCCACGAGACCGTAATCCAAAAAGAGCTGCGACAACGGATTCGCATTCGCGAGCGCGTCCACGAGCCGCAAATAAAAAGCCACTGTCGGCGCATCCACCAGCGCGTGTTCTTCGCCCGTAATAAACCCACAAAATGCACCAAACTGCGAAATTAACGCGCAATCGTGCGCGTGCACGGTAGCAGATGCGACCAGATCCAATAAATTATTCTCCGCGAGTTGTCGTAAACCAAATTTGTGCAAATGCCAATCGTACGCAAACGCGGCGAGCGGCGGTTCCGACGCCGAGGTTGTCGACGCGCCTTCGTCGCTCCCATGCGTTGAAGTTTCCGTCGCGTCTAGCGTGATTTTATCACCGTACACGTGCGCAATGCACTTCAAAACCCATGCGCGCGGTTTATGTCGACCAGTGGTCTTTTGAGACGACACGAGCACCGCGAACCCGCCCAGCCATCGATCGGCACCGCCTGACGACAACGACGTTTTATCACTCACCATCGCCCCTGCACCATCGCCTTTACGTCTTCGTTTCACAGCAGCCGTGGCGGCATCCGTTTGCGTTGAAATCTCAACGCCAACACCAGCGTTCGCGTCGACGAGCAACGCTTTGATGCCGACGGCGTCGAGCGCCATCGTTTGTGTCTCAATCGTTTCATACGTCGATCGATCGGGCAGCGCCGCACGCGTTTCTACTAACCGCGCATCCAAATACAATACGCGCTGCTCGAGTCGATCGCGATCTTCTACCGCTCGCGATAACGAATCCTCCATAGATGTCACCGCGTGGGCGATTTCGCGTTCCAGCCTCGCTTCGGCGAGCTCGGCGCGTTGGCGCAATCGTCGAATTTCAGCGCGATCAATCGTCCTCGACGTCGCGAGCGCGTCCGCCTCGAGTCGCGCGCGCGATACAATGGCGTCGGCGCGAGCGCGCTCGTTGTGATGCGCACGCGTCGCCGTGGCGAGCTCTCGTCGGCATCGATTAACGGTGTCGGTAAACGCCGCGCGTTCGCGCTCCTTTTCGGCCAACGCGCGAGAGATCTCTTCCAATTGCGCGTCCGATGCGTCGTTTCGCCGCCGCCATCGACCACACGCATCGCGCATGGTGGTAAATAACTCACCGTATCGTTCGCGGATGACATCCAATACTCGACCACGATCTCGACACCCGACGGCGACTTGCCGAGCGCCTTCGCGAAGCGCTCCGTCGACGACGGCGAATTCGTCACCAAAAGCATCGACGTTTCGCACATCCTCGCACATGGCGTACTTGCGCTCGATGGCGCCTTCGGGTAAAATTTCATCGAGACGCTGTGAAAGCACGATGGCCATGTCGCGGGTCGTCGGTTCGCACAAGAACGCGCTTCGGGGCGCAAGCAAGCGGCGGCTGTTGACTCGAGTCGCCCGGAATGGCTCGGCGACATCGGGCGGTGCTTTGTCGAGATTCTTTGCGTGTTTTCGTCGCGCCTTGATGACGTCGATTGCAGACTGGACTTTTCGTATTTCTCGACGAAGCGTGTCGATTTCGGCGTGTACTGCGCGAGACTGCGTGGTGTCTTCGTGGTCGTCGCGGACGCAGACCGCCGACGAGGCGGCGCCGGCGCACGCAAGCGACATCTCATCATCGCCGTCATCGTCGTCGTGGTCGTCGTCATTGGTCGGCGTTATAGTCCGAGTAAATGAATGGTACGCGCGCATGCGTGTTCTTGCGAATGGCACGCCATCACCGCCAATGCGCATGCGAATTGTCCAGTCTCAGTTTATTTTTGGACCCCTTGGTACTCGGCGAGCCAAATGTCGCCTCGCACGCGTTCCCACAAACACGCGCGCTCACACACAGTAGTCACGGTGCGAGTCCAAGTCAACGCCGCAAGAGGTAAAGTGGCATTACCTTTTCAACTCTTCCGAGAGACGTTGTGCTACTGAATACGTTTCGCGTCGCCGAATGCCAAGTTCTTTCGCCACCGTTCTCGACGCCTCTGACGGCGAAACGCCCGACGCTAACAACGCTCGCAACGCATCTTCGACACTAGAAGTCGCCGGACCCGCGGTGTCGTCGTCATTGTCGTCGTCGTCGCGCATATCCGCGCCTTCCTTTGCGCCCTCGATGACGAGCGTGATCTCCCCTCGCGGTGCGCGGCGTTCAAATTCCTCTTTAGCTTGGCTCAGCGTGCTTCGCCAAAATTCTTCGTGCACCTTGGTCAATTCTCGACACACCGAACATCGTCTATCACCATAGGCGACGATCGCGTCTTCTAAAGTTCCAATAAGTTTATGCGGAGGCACGAACATCACCAGCGTTGACCGTATGCGTGCGAAACTTTTCAATCGCTTTAATCTCGCGCCCGATTTCGGCGGCGGGAATCCGATAAACGTAAACTCATCCGTCGGCAACCCAGCACCAGCCAACGCCGCGAGCACCGCGCTCGGTCCAGGCACAGGTACCACTCGTACACCAACTTCCGACGCTGCGCGCGCTAAATCCGTCCCTGGATCACTCACCGTCGGCATCCCGGCGTCGCTCACCAACGCCAACGCGCCGCCCGCCAGCAGTCGCTCCACCAGCGAATCCCTTCGCTGCGCCTCGTTATGCGCGTGATACGAAATCAACGGCGTACGTATAGAATACGCACGCAACAGCTGCGCCGTCCGTCGCGTATCCTCCGCCAGCACCGCGTCGGCGCAGCGTAACACATTGAGCGCGCGCAACGTCACGTCTTCCAGATGTCCAATCGGCGTGCCAACCAAATACAACCCCGGTTCTAGCGCCGCGCGCGCGCCCTCGCCCTCGCCCTCGGGCGCGATACGTCCCCCATGCGCGCGCACGCCCGCCCATCCCTCGAACGCGTCGTTTTCGTCGTCGTCGCCGTCGCGCGCGTCGCGCGCGTTCGCAGCGCGGTCGTTAGCCGATGCGCCGCCTTCCGCCGCCGCGGACGTCGACGCGACGCTTCGCGGTCGTCTCGCGCGCGCGCGCGCGATGCGATCGACGCGCATCGTTTTCGTCGCCGTCGTCGTCGTCGTCGTCGTCGTCGCGGTGGCGACGCATCGCGCGAGCGCGCACACGACGGCGCGCGACATGAATTGGCGTCACATCGCGGCGTCTCGCCGAGTCGCGGCGCGGCGTCGACGACCACGGCGGCGGCATGGGGAACGCGTGTCGACGCCCCGAGACAGTGCGCGACGACGACGACGACGGCGTCGGCGGCGTCGGCGTCGGCGTCGGCGGCGCGCTCGGCGCGCTCGGCGCGGGCGCTGGAGGGAATATTACTTTGCCATCGTCGACGAAAGGCGAGGCGGCGGCGCCGGATGGCGCGCGCGCGAGCGCGGCGAGCGACGGGGTGCGACCGGCGCGACGCATGAGTTTCGATCGCCTGCGATCGGCCAAGGCACCGACGCGAGGGACGACGAGGGTGGACGGGTTTTACGACGAGGAGGCGGTTGAGGGCGCGCCGTGGTGGAACGTCGTTCGACCGACGCCGTGGACGGGGCCGCCGCCGCCCGTGGTTGGATGCGAGAGTGACGTGGAGGAACTGTTTGTGGGTGATTTGACGACGGCGCGTACGCATAGAGGGGTGCCGATGTATGCGTGGGAAGGCGACGAGTGGTCAGCGCCGCAAATCTTTGAAATAATCCAGCACGGGTTGACGTGCGCGGATGTCAATGATGCGTTGGGGCGGCCGTGTACGCTGAAGATGAGTGCGAAAGACCAAGTACAGCACTTGCGGAACGCCATAGCGGATGTGTTGCAAACGGCGCCGTTTGAGTTTGCGATGAGGGTGTTTGAGGGCGCGGATACGCCACCGGACGTCGCCGTCGGGCGATTTTTGCGTCGGTTGTGCGAGGCGAGCGGTGGAGGTGTGTATTGTAAGCTTCCAGCGTTGCATAAGACCAAAGAGGCGTGTCTCGCACATTTGCACGATACCAAGCATGTGGGTGCGGCTATTTACACGAGAATTTACATGACGCGATTCGTCAAGCGGTTTCCGCCGCAACACGGCTTTAGACATCCAGAGATAGACTCGCCGGCGACGAAAGAACGCGTTGTCCGCGAGTTGTCCGATGCGATGAGCATGTTTCAAATCATCCGCGCAACGAAGAAGCACCCGGCGATGTTGTTTATGACGGTGACTACGGAATCAGTGAAGAAACTTTTCGCCATGAAAACGATTGACGCGTGGTACGGCGTCAATCAAGCGTACGAAGCCACTGTGGCGGAACCGAGTGAAAATTTGAGCGACAAGACATCGCCCATGGTTGTCGACATCAAAGGCGTATCAGTGTCGTTGTTGACGCGCGCGAGCATAGCAACGATTGCGAAACAACTCGCCGTCGCCGAGTTTCATCCAGAACCGTTTTCACACTTCATCGTGACCAACTGTCCGTACTTCATCGCCGCACTTTGGTCGATTGGGAAACTGTTCTTGACTGAAAGTGCGCGAAAGAAATTTGTGATTTGCACGGGTGACTTTGCGACCGAGATCCGAAAGAGATACAGCCTTGATAACAGCACCGTGCCCGAGGAATTGGGCGGCGAAGAGCGCGGTACGGTGATGGATTCGACGACGTGGCTCGCCCTCGTCCCGCAAGAGAACGCGATTCGCGAATTCCAAAAGGAAGTCTCTATACGGAGCGCCGCCGATGCGTTTTCGGGTGCAAACACGCACAAAACGATCGCAACGCCATCTTCCAAGGTAAAAGCCCCTGGCGGTTTTGGCCGCTCGTGGTCGTCGTTGACGGTTGCCCCACGCGTCGCGTTTCGGACGGGGATACGCCCGATGTCGATGTCATTTACACGAATCGTACTTCGGGCGATAGAACTCGCATTTACGTTTGTGTTTCTCGCGTTCGTCACGTCGATAACAATGCGATACGTGCGTACGATGATGTTTTAGGAGCGGCGTTTGATTGATTTGCTTTGCTTGTAAAAACAGAATATTTATTGTCAGCTTCGGTATACCGGTAGTTGTTAAAGATTGGGAAGTAGACTTAGCAGAGCATGGCGCTGTTAAGGGTACTGTGCCGGTACCGTACCGGTAGTAACATAAAAATAAAAATGTTTACGCGGCTTGGCACGGCTTGAACCATGCGCCGAACGAGCCAAACAACTCGTCACGCGTCGCCTTCTCGGCTTCGTAATACGCCTTGACCTTTGGCGCATCGGTCAATAACTCATCCAAGTTGAACTCTTCGCAGACGACGCACGAGGCGACAGTCGCGAGGTCGCCCGCGGTGCCACGCGACGCGTCGACCAAACGTTCCATGTGCCCAAACAACGTCTTAAGCGTCGCCTTGAGCTCATCCACCTTGTCAGCGGGAACGCCCATCTTCTCGTACACGAACGCCGCCTTTAACGCGTCGTAGCACTCCACCGATAACTCGAGCAACATTTCCGACGCGTAAAAATCCTCATCCGTCGCGCCGTCCAACTTTGCCTTGCGCGCGATGCACCGCACGATCGCCATCGACTGCGCCAGCTTTTGTCCGTCAAACTCCAGCTGCGGAAGTTGACCAAACACAGTCTCGCCCTTATACTCCGGCTACGCGCGCGTAAAACACAACACACACACACAACGCGATCGCGTCAGTCCCCATCGTCATCGCATTCGCGCACAAGCGCGCCATCTATTTCATCGCATCGCGCGCCACGCACCCATGCCGGGGTTTCCAACGCACACGTCAGCCCCCCTTTCTTCGCCACGAGCTGTGCGAGCACGTTGCGCGCCTTGATTGGGAAATATAAAACCTTCATGGCGCGTCGATTAGTGTCGCGAGACGATGGCTTCGACAACCTTCCGGCGACGGCACGCGTGGGTGTTGTCTCGGACAGCCGGTACACGCGGGTGTTTTCTCGGACATTCGACACCCATGTACCCCCAACGCCCCTGGTCACGATTGGCCGATACAGCAGAATGTCCAACCGACCGGATCACCGCCCTCCCCCGACGAGGGCTTCCGCCCCGCGTCGCCCTCGCCCGCACAGTCGGCCCGCCGCACCACGACATGCGCGCCAAGTGGAAAAAGAAACGCACGCGACGATTGAAACGTAAGCGCAGAAAGATGCGCCAACGCTCCAAGTAAATCTTCGCCGCGTGACTACAGACACACTACACAGTTACTTAGACCACACGGAGGGCGCGCGCGTAGCTAGGGCTTTTGAGCGATCTCACGCGCGCGCGGGGAGGATCGTCGTCGAGTAGCGAGCGACGATGCGTGAATTAAAACATCACGAACGAAAACTATTAAAAAAGGTTGATTTCTTACAATGGAAATCGGAGCGGAACCATCGCGAGGTGGCCATCATGCGTCGGTATCACTTGCAAGATCGAGACGAGTATAAGCGGTATAACAAATTGTGCGGCGGCGTGACGAAACTCACGTCGGTGCTGGCGAAGATTGATCCTCGGGACCAAACGCGGGTGAAAATAACTGAGCAGTTACTTGCAAAGTTGTATGAACTCGGGGCGGTGCCGAGCGAGAAGTCGCTCGCGTTGTGTGATCGTTTATCCACGTCGAGTTTTTGCCGCAGGCGTTTGCCTGTGATCATGGTGCGGGCGAAGATGGCGGAGACGTTGCGCGAAGCCACGACTTTCGTGGAACAAGGGCACGTGCGAGTTGGAACGAGCACGGTGCGTGATCCGAATTATATCGTTACGCGAGATATGGAGGATTACGTGACGTGGGTGGATACGAGTAAGATCAAACGCAAGGTCGCGGCGTACAACGACAAGTTGGACGACTACGATTTGCTTGGGTGATTTTACATTTGTATCGCGCGTTTTAGGTTTTTAGGGGACACTAAGCGGAGGGTGGTCGTATTTGCTTCAGCCGTGGCTGGATGCGAACGCGACGCACGAAAACTTAAAACTTGTAATGACAACTCGACGAGACGTTTTGCACAAAAAAGTAACTTTTGGTGTCTAACTTTAAATAACAACGCAAAGCTACGCTACAGTACAATAAAAACACGCTATGCACACGAACAGCTACGCGTACCACGTCGCTAGCAACTCTGGAAGCTCCCTGACATGCGTCACGACGCCGTCGACGTGCGACGCGGCGTCGGCTTCGACGGCGCCTCGCATCGAGGTTTCGGCGTAAGGCGCGCCTCCGCCCGATTGATACGGGTTCACATTTGGATCCTTCACGTGCACGGTGCGCAAATCTAGTTGTTTAGCGCAATAACAATCGTTTAAGACGTCATCGCCGACGTGTACCCACGTATCGGCATCGCCAGAATACCCATGGTCACCGCACGCGATGCCCATCGCGAGCTGAAACGGATACGCGTGCGGCTTCCTCGCCATCTCCCCGTGCACCATGTGCTCATCAATCAACGCCTCGGCGCTGATTTCAAAATCAAAGAATTCACCCAACCCCGCGCCCGTGGCGCTCCCGAACCCGTTCGTGATGGATCCAATCGTCACGTTTGGGTACGTCTCGCGAAGCGACGCGAGAGCCTCCCGAACGCCCGGAAACACCAACCGTCGCGCCATGTCGTTCCGCGTGGGAATCCACGCCAAATGATAGCCACGCGCGATGACGGCTACGGCGTCGTGTTCGGGAATCCCGCACGCCCGCGCGGCGCGCACGGCACCCGCTATTCGAATAGCCGCGTAGCTCATGGGCTCCGCCGCGGCGTCGCCTCGAGCTCTCGCCTGCGCGTCGCGCTCTTCGCGCACCAACTTCATCGCCGCGTGCACGACTGGAGTTTTAGGAAACGTCTGCCCCAACCTCTCCGTGCACCAGTCGATGAGCGCCTCGTTGGCGGCGTTGACGACGGGCGTCGTCGGCCAGAGGGTGTCGTCGAGGTCGAACGTGATGACTTCCAAGCGCTTCTTTGACGACGACGCGATCGCGGACGCGCGCGCGCGAGACGCAGCGCGATGCGTGCTATGCGAACGTCGCCGCTCGCGCGCGGAAGTCGCCGACGCCGACGCCGACGCCGACGCCGACGCCGTGGCGGTGCGCGTCATGTCTAGAAGCGCGTCGCGTTCTGAAGCTCGAGGCGTAAACGCGAACGCTCAATCATCGATGTGATTTTCAATACATACAAACGCTACGCAACAACGTGTTCCGCGCTTGAGGTCGTCCAATGACTACGCATCCGCGGCGGCGCGCATCACCCCTTGTACGCTCGAACGGCGGTAATCTTCATCGCCTCATCAAACGCAATCACATCCACCACCTTTAAAGCCGTCTTTGCCTCGTCATTCAACGCCACGACAATTTCGCAAGTCGCCACGCGCTTCGCAGCACACGCGTACACGTCCAACACATCGATCGCTATCGCCGGTACGGCGTCAAAGATGTTCGCATTCGCCTGCACCACGGCATCGGCGCCGTGCGCGCTCACGTCCCAGTCACGCAGCGACGCGCCATCGGCGAACGCCGCGCGGAGGGCGACGAGATCCTTGGCGTTCCATGCGTCAAAGTACGCGCGCGCGGCGGCGACGAGCTCGGCGTCGGCGTCGGCGGTCGACATTGTGCGCGACGTCGTGTGCGGTCGATGCTAACTGTCACACCATCGTCTCGTCACACGACGACGCCGACGACCGCGATGCGCGCGCGCGCGATGGACGCACCGCGCGTCTCGATGACAATGCGCGCGCGCGCGACGCCGGCGTCGGCGACGGCGGCGCGACGCGCGCACGCGGGGCGCGTAATCATCACGACGCATCATCTTCAGCATCATCGCTGCATTCGCGAATGCATTCGCCCAGCGCCCGACGCGTTCGCGCGACGACGCGCCACCGCCGCGCGTGCGTCGTCCGCACCGTCGGCACCCGTGCCGTCGCTGGATTGGCGGCCGACGCTCACGGCGGAGGAGCTCGTGGCGAGCGCCGCGGTGGCTGGATTCGCATCCGTCGCGTGGGTCGCGCTCGCGCTCGGCCGTTTCGCGGCGCCGATGTCCCTGGCGCAGCGCGTCGTGAGTGGATGCGTCGCGCTCGTGGCGTATAACGCCGCGTTGTATTATTTTCGCGAACGCGCGCACGCGGATGCGGCGGTGTCGTATCGCGCGGCGGCGGATGCGTCGAGTCGGTTTACGCGCGTCGGCGACGTGGACGTGCATTTTAAGCGCGTCAAGTACGTGCGCGGCGCTCCCAAGCGCGTGGTGGAGTGCATGCATGGTTTCGGGGCGAATGTGTCGTCTTGGACGGTGCGCGATACGATGGTGGCGTTGAGCGAGGCGTTGGAGGCGGACGTGGCGGCGCACGACAGCGCGGGATTTGGACTCACAGAGCGCGTGAGAGATGTCGGAAAGTATACGCGCGCGAGCGACGCAAAGGTGTGCGCGGCGATAATAGAGCAAATGAAAAGTGACGCGTCGTCGTCGTCGTTGGAGACGGTGCTCGTGGGGCATAGTTTGGGCGCCGTCGGCGCCGCGCTCGCGTGCTCGAATGACATCGGCGCGAGTCGCGTAGTTTTAGTCGCCCCTGCTATCATCGCGGGCAAGACGAGGTCACCTAAAAGGCGGCTGCCTATAACGATTAGAGTGGTGCTCGCCTGCATAACCGCTACGGCGACGGCGGCGACGTGGTGCTTGACGTATGCGATGAAGCCATTCGTGGTCTTCGTCCTGCGCCAGCTCGTGCGAAACAAACAGTTTTGGATTAATGGCTTAAGTGCGGCGATCGACAAATCTCGCGTTGCGTCGATGCCAGTGAACTGGGTTGATGGTTATCGTCAACCATCCATCGTGCGCGGATGGGAAGATGGCATGTTCCGCGTCGTATTAGCAGCTGTGGCCGCAGCGAATTCGCCGGCGGAAATTTTCCGTGCCGCACTCGCCGCCGCGCGTCGCGATCTCGACGACCAGGCTGCCGATGACGAGGAAGAGGACGCCATTCAAGCCATCGTTAAGAGTGGCGTCAAAGTACTCATCGTACACGGTGAAAACGATGCCATTGTGCCTGTGACGAATTCTCGCGCGCTCGTCGATCGAATCCCAAACGCGCGATTGGAAATCGTGCCTCGATGCGGCCACATGCCGCACGAGGAATCCCCTCAAGAGTTCATACGCATCGTGCAATCATTCTGCAACGACGCGACGTAGCGTTTATTACTAGCACACGTGTCAGCACATATATGTATACATCGGTATTACAGCGTCGGCGCGATGCGGAACGCGACTGACGGGTTCGATCGAGCGCGTTCTCCGCGTTCAATCCTGTAACCATTCTATCATCACTCAAGCATTCAACCATAATCAACTATCATCAATCATCTACGTAGGTGTTCGAATACGCATCAAAGGAGGCGATAACTCACTTCTTTGCCCCGGGCGACGCGCCCACGCGCGCCTTCTTCAGCACAGCGTCCTCAACGCCTGCGTTCGCATCGTCGTTCGCATCCGCGCGCGAAGCCTCGACGGCATCGTCGTTTGCATCCGCGCCCGACGCCTCGACGGCATCCGTAACCTTCGTCTCGCCTTTATATTTCAACTCCTCCAACGCCCCAGGCTTCGCAATCTCAGGAAACATCTCCACGATGCGCTTCTGCGACGCGTTCCACGCCACGCTTTCCCGCGCGAACGTCCTCCGCGTCTCCTCGCTCGCCCGCATCCCACCCGTCGTCGACTCATCCGTCACCATGAAGCTCAAAAAACCCGTCACGATCGTCGCCACGCTCCACGCCGGATTCCACGTCTCCTGATGCCACTCCGTCATGCTCATACAAATCGACGTCGACGTTTGAAAACGCCCATTCGGCGTTAAAACCGACACCGCCGGCGCTTGAAACGGGTACTGCGGCTTGAACGTAATCTTCATCACGTACCACCCATCCTCGTACGCGCTGTCGGGGACGCCCTGGATGAGGATGTGCCAATCGAGGATCTTATTCTCATCCACGTGCACGAGAGGCGCGTACGGCGGCGGACACGCGCGGAACTGTTTCAGCTCGCGCGTCAGGCGCGTCATCGTGGGTTTACTCACCCCTGGTGCCATATCGGCGACGACGGGCGACGACGGACGGCGCGAACGGATGCGTCGCGCGTCGGCGTGTGAGGCGATCCACGATCGCACCCTCGTCCTCGCGCACCCGCGCGCGCATCGCGTCGCGCGAAGTCGCCACGCAAACGCGATGCGGCGATAGAGGCGATCGCGACGGCGCGCGTCTCGTCGCGTTGGCCGTCCGCCGCATGATGGCGCGTCGCGAACGCGCGCGCGCGTCAACCCACCTCGTGGGTTGAACACACTTCGTATCGCAACGCATCGGTCACCGCAATCTCCCCTTCCAACGCCTCCATCACCGCGTTCACGCCCGCACAACGCGCGTCATCAAACGCAAACACATGTTTTGTACAGTCCATCGACGCCTCGCGCGCGATACGTGCGGCTTTCCGCGCAGACGCGTCGCGGCCACGCCGTCGGCCAAAAGTAACGCTCGAACGAGCGTTACATTTGGCGCATCCGCACGCGCGTTTCCACGCGCGAGACCGCGACGCGCGCGCACGACGCGACATGACCGCGCACGACGACGACAACCCACAGGTGTATCGCATGGGCGAAGGCCCGTACGCGCTGAATGACGACGACACGGCGAAAGATCCGGTGGCGTTTCGCGAGGCGTTGGCCAAGGATGTGGGCAAGTTGAAGGATATCGAGAAAGATGAGGCGTTGGCCAAGGCGTTATTGGGCGAGGACACGGGGGCGATGCAGGAGGCGTTGAAGAAGTTGATGACTATGGTGCGTGGGTGGTGGTTTCGCGCGCGTGCGTTCGGGTTGTGTCTCGTGAGAAGACAATGATTGATTGATTGATTGATTCGCGTCTCGTACTCACCGCGCGCGCGCGTCTTTCGTTTCGCGTGTTCTAGGTACGCAATCAATCCGAAAACCAAGCCAATTACGACATGCACTCGAATGATTTAATGCGAGCGTCCTGTACCGTGCCTCGAGATCCCGTGGTGCTGTATGAACACATGAACAGAGCTGGGCTGCAATACGGTCCGGCGTTTCGGTTGCTCAGCCAAGTGTGGGTGCCCGAGTCGTTGGATCAAGAACAGCGCAAGACCACCGCCGACGACGCCAGTCTCGAGCACGAAACCGTGCAATAAGCGCACAGTTGCGGTGATGCTCGAGGCGTCGACAACGTCGTCGACGCGCGTAAAAACATGAATGTTCCGCGCGACGCGCGCGTTGTAATCCATGACAGTCACCGACAAAGCCCTCACATCCTCGCGCGTTGCCGCGTTTCGGCGTCACGTCCACGCGCGCGCGGTATGCCGCGACATCGTCCGCTGGTCGTCGCGTTCGCGCTCATCGTCGCGCTCGTCGTCGTCGCGCGCGACGGTGTAATCTTTGCGATCGGTGCGGACACATCGGCATCGCGTGATGCCGACGCCGGTGTCGACGCTGACGTCGTCGCGCGCGATGGACGCGTACGAGACGATTTGTATGCGCTTCGTGCGTCGTTGGCGAGCGCGCGCGATGCCGTGCGTGCGCTCGAGCGTGCGATGGGGGTGGCGGAGGAGACGCTGGAGAGAATCGGTGCCGAGCCGACGTTGAGTAGTTTGAGCGACGACGAAGGGTCGTGTACGAGAGATCCGGCGCGCGTGCACGCGTCAACAATATCGTCGTCTTTGACGTCGTCGTCGTCGTCGTTTCCAACTAGAGTGGATTTCGCAGAGGAGGTGAGACGCGTCGCCGAGGCGCACGTTCGGTCGTTGACGTCTCCAACGACGTCAGAAATAAACACATTTAGCGATGCGTTCGAGCACGTATCCGTCGCGCGCGATGCGTTTGGCGTCAGTGCGATGCACGTTTTACCATTCAAATCGACAAAGACGAAGACGCCGAGGTATTACGCGACGGGGAACGCGCTCGGTCGGGTGGCGGTGTACGACGTGGCGTTCGGCGAGGCGGCGTGCGAGATAGCGACGGCATCGCACGCGCGTGTGACGTCGCTCACGGCGTATATGGTGAGTACAAACACGAGCGTGCTCGTGAGTGGACATGAGGACGGCACGGTGGCGTTTACGACGGTTGAGATTGCTGTGCGCGCCGCTAGCGACGGTTTGGACGCCATGGATTTCCCGACTAAGATTTCCGCCGCGTGCTCAGCGGTGACGTCGATCACGGCGCGTGAAGCCGATGTGAAGCATAAAAATAAGTTGCGTGATATAGGTCGGGCCAGTAGCTCAAATGCTGTGGACACGGCGTTGTCTAACGGAGCAATCGAAGCGCTTGGTATGTACCGCATCATGGGCAAGCGATACGTCGCCGCGGCGGATGCCCACGGTCGCGTGATTGTGTTCATGCCCGCGTTTTCAGACTTTACGAACATCCATGGCGTTTTCTACACCGGCTCTCGAGTACTCGCCTTTAGACCGTACAGTAAGGCTATCGTGGCGTTGACGGAGAGAGGCGTCGTGCACGCCGACATTGTCGCGTTCACGACAAAGTCGTACTCGTGCGAAAATTTGATGTACATCGACGTCGCGCACGCGACATTCGATCCAAGGATGAACTCAAAGCTCATCGGTGTCGATATCGAAGGTCGTCTATTCACCGGATACGTCTCCATGGATGGTCCAAATACCGGGTGCGTCGTTCATCGACCGGGAGACGCGAACGAACAGCGCGTCAACTCGAGCGCCATGGCGACTATTAAAGGCTATGTCCTCATCGCTATGAATGGCGGTGTTGAAGTATTCAATACCACGCTCACGCGCACGCCTAAAGCTGTCATGCGCGCAGGAGTGGGCGAACAACTCGTGAGGAGTGGCATCGAGCAGACGTCGGATGGTGACTATGCGCCGATATTGACCACTGATGGCGAACGCCATGTCATTGTCGCGCACCCAAAAGACGGCGCGATTGTTGTTTACAAAAACGTGATGTTTACATTACCCCCGCCACGTCTCATTGGTGACAGTGTATGGTTCCAGCCCCTGGCGTTGATGTTTGCCATCGGCGTCGGCATTTTGTCGTACAAAAAGTCTCGAGCACCGAAAACCATGGAAGAACGCCAGGCGCGTTCAACCGAGGACGCCTTGCGAAAGCTTGGGTATGGCATTAATAAGCACGATTCGCGTGGAATGTTCGGAGAACACGCGTCGAGCCGCCCGGCGTACCAAGAATGGACCGTGGAGAAGCTCCGGAAGGAAATTGAAGCGGCCAAACGCAACGGAGATTTATAGCGAGCGCGAGAAGAGGGGCGCGTGTATTAATTATAGTAGTACGTGTAGTATTGTCATGTTAAAAAAAGCAGCTGATGGTGAATCATTGAAAATAATGTTCGTGCGCTAGAGCGCACACGGATAGACGTTTTGACTCTTATTGGTTGCTCATCTCCTTTTCACGCGCCAACTTGGCTTCGAGAATGGCTTCGGCGCGAGCGCGCTTCTTCGCTTCTTCAGCGCGCGTATCGTCAATCGCAATCGTACTCTTCTTCCATTGCTCACTTAGTTTGAGTTGTCGCACAAACTCCTTAACCATGGCGTCATCCAAAACACCAAGATCCGCCGCCTTGACAAACGCGTTCAACTGCGGCAACTTCAACGTCGTCGCGTCCAACTCGCGTTCCGCCATAAACGCAATCCACCCACCTTGCTCCAACTTTTCAAGCTGCACCGCCGTCTTCTCCTTAATAAAGTACGCAAACACCAAATACGGCACCAAAATAGGCGCAACCGTCAAGAGCAAGAACGAGCTCACGTCCGCCGTTCTAAACTTCCAAAACGCGATTAAGAAATCCTCAACCTCCTTCACATCCGCCGCCTGCGCCGTCCCCGCCGCCGAAATCGTCATCAACGCCGTCATCGCATTCACAGACACCTTATCCATCATCGTCATCGTCATCGCCCCACGCGTCGTCGTCGATTCCACCGATTCCGTCGACGCCATCGTCGTCGCACCAATGCGCGCCTTCACCATCACCCCCTGGCGCCCCTTCGCCATCACCCCCGGCGCCTTCATCGCGCACCGCGCCGTCGCGCACGCACGCATCGTCGGCATCATCATCATCGTTCGTTTCGCGTGCCTCTCGCGCGCCCACCGCCGTCGTCGTCGCGCGTCACAGTGCCGCGCGAACGACGACGCGCGACCGGTGCGAGAACTCTGGATAAGATCGCACCACCGATCGATCGATCGCACAGATACTCTCGATCGATATCTCCTATCGATGGATTTTTGAGACGATCGATATCGAGTATCGATCGAGCACATCCACGCGATCGATCGCTGATGCGCGCGACACTCGTCGACGCCGCGCGCGCGGGCGACGACGGTCGTGCGATCGCGGTTCGTGCGGCGATCGCGGGGGAGTGCGCGCGCGCGTTCGGGGCGCGATCGCGCGCGCGAGGCGGCGCCGGGGCGCGGTGCGCGGGCGCGCGGCGTGCGGTGATTTCGGTTGGACGGCATCGTGACGATGACGACGGTGCTGTCGTGGAGGTGTGCGTCGAGCGCGCGCGTGGATGGTGCGCGGGCGCGGGCGAGCGCGTCGTCGGGCGTGGTGTGCGTGCGTCGAGCGTCATCGCGCGCGCGCGGGGTGAGGGTGAGGACGGATGCGTCGAGCTCGAGCGTCGGCGGCGTCGGTTTAAACGCGCGCGTTTCGGTTCTCGGCACGTCGCGTCGAGCGGTGCGCCGACGCGCCGTGGGTGGTATGGATGACGATGGTGTGCCTTCTGAACGTGCCAAGTCGTCTGGGGTGAGTGGCGCGGACGAGAACGATGGTGGCGTGGTGGAGGACGCGACGACGGGGGGCGTCGAGGACGTCGCGGTTGAAGACGAGGACGTCGCGAATGACGTCGAGGTCGTCGCAGAAGTCGAGCGCGAAGCGAGTGAGGACGAAGAGACGACTGATGAGATTGAGGCTCGGGAACGCGCGGAAGAGCGAGACGCCGAGGTGGTGTCGAGACGGGTGTTTGGCGTTGACGACGACTCGAGAGCCAAGGCGTGGACGCGGAGCTTGTTCGCGGGCGCGGCGTTGTTGTTCGTCGCTGGGTGGTGTTTCCCCAAGGTGATTTCGGTTTTGTGTTCATATTTCGAACCGCTCGATACCGCAGTGAATGCATACATGGCGCTCACGACGAACGTGGGGTTGGATTTGCGTATTTTACGCGCCACGTCGACGGCGACGTTCAAGGTTGTCGCGTTGTGCGTCGTCATCACGGGGCTTATGCGTGAAGGAAAGTTACCTTTAGAAACTCCAGTGGTGGTTTCTAAGCTCGCTTTTAACGTCATGCTTCCCGCATACTTGTGTACGCGCGTCGCTGCGACATTATATTTGTCACCGCTCACGAAAGCGTTGGCAATTTTACCCATTAGCGCCATGGCGCAAGTCATCGTCGGGTCTTGCATCGGCGTCTTGGTGACGATTGTCGTCAATAAATTGTTCGCATACACCGCCGAACACTTTGAGGGCAAGGATGAAATGGATGAAGAGGAAGAACAGCAGCTTGAGCGCGAGAAACGAGACATGTCAAGGTTGGGTATCGCCGCGTGTTCGTTTGGTAACACGTTCACGTTGCCCTTGGTGTTTTTAACCGAAGTTCTCGGTCGCGCTCGAGCGGACGAAACAGCGGGTTACATTGCGTTATACTTGATTGGTTGGACACCAGTGTTATGGACGGTTGGGTTCTTGCTGATTGCCGGCCCTGTCGCGGTGGCTGGCTTGAGTAAAGAGGGCGGCAAGAAGGATGTCGTCAAGGATGTCTACTTGACGACCAAGGCGACGATGGGACGCATCGGGAAAGAGTTATTAAACCCCCCGTTGTTAGGGATCATCGCCGGGGTATTGATTGGAGCCACGCCATTAAAAGAGGTATTCGTGGGGAACTTTGCCGACGCCACGGTGGATTTCCCGGCGTATTTGTCGTTCATCGCCGTCGTGTTTCGCGCGTTGTTTGAGCTCGCGGCGAGCATCGGCGCCGCCGCGTTACCCGGGCAAATGCTCGTCTTGGCGTCGAGTTTGGTAAAGATCACCCCTGAAGACGTCGAGAAGCGCATCGCTCGCGCCGCCAAAGCCGCTGCACGTGGTTCGGATTGTGGTCCGGACGATGAGGATGCGAAATCTCTCGCTCGAGTCGCGCTCGCGAGGCTCAGGTGCACCACGTTGAGCGTTTTGAGCTCCGTCGGTAGCGCCTGGGCCAAGTCTCGCGCCGCGATTGCGTATTTGTTCAACATTCCTTTACCAGACATGCGCGCTTTGACCGCGGCGTGCATCGTTCGCTTCGGCGTCCTGCCCGCGGCGTGCTTGTTTGGATTGCTGTTTTTAAGCGCGTTGAATTCGCCGTGGTTCCCGAGCGACGCGAACGCAGCGTTGGTGTTGCTCACGATGTCGTGCATGCCCGCCGCACAAAATTTAGTATTGCTCACGCAACTTCGTGACGCCACGCGGCCTTTAGCACCGCGTTTAGCGGCGATGATGTTACGGCAATACGTCGTCGCGATTATACCCGTGACGTTTTGGCTCACGGCGTTTACAGGCGCAGTCGTGTCGCCAACGTAAGAAGAAGCGAACGAAAAATGAAAAATAACAAAAAAAAGTCATGCATAGTACCAATTGTATATACAAGAATCTCTCTGGTGAACCAAACCGAACTCAATCAATATAATTTCTCATCCAAGCACGTTTAACTACTCATTAGCTTTAGATACGCAACGACGGGTTTTCCACGCGGGCGATGTCAGCCTCGACCATTTCCTTGATGAGTTCCTCGAGCGACGTCGTGCGCGGGTTCCACTTGAGCTTCTCCAACGCCTTGGCCGGGTTACCGATGAGCAAATCAACCTCAGCGGGGCGGAAATAACGTTCGTGCACGCGAACCACGGTGCGACCGGTGGAGATTTCAATACCAACTTCATCGACGCCTTCGCCTTCAAACTTGAGGTCCATGCCCGCGATGGCAAACGCACGCTCGACAAAGTGTCGCACCGTCCACGTCTCACCAGTGGCGACGACGAAATCTTCAGGCTTATCTTGCTGGAGCATCTTCCACATGCACTCCACGTAGTCGCGGGCGTGACCCCAATCGCGCTTGGCGTCCATATTACCGAGGTACAAGCACTCTTGCTTACCCGCCTTGATGTTGGCCACGGCGAGGGTGATTTTTCGCGTCACAAAGGTTTCCCCTCTGCGCGGAGATTCGTGGTTGAACAAGATGCCGTTGCACGCATACATGTCGTACGATTCGCGGTAGTTCACCACGGCCCAGTACGCCATCATCTTCGCCACGGCGTACGGAGAACGCGGGTAGAAGGGCGTGGTCTCGCTTTGCGGAATTTCTTGCACCTTGCCGTACAACTCAGACGTGGACGCTTGGTAAAATCGCGCGGTATTTTGTTGACCAGACAAGCGAATGGCTTCGAGCAAGTTCAACGTACCCACACCATCGACCTCAGCGGTGTACATGGGCATTTGGAACGACACTTGCACGTGCGATTGCGCCGCCAAGTTGTAGACTTCGTTCGGGCGAACGTCGCGAATAATCGCCACGAGCGCGTGCAAGTCAGTCAAGTCGCCATAGTGCAAGAAAAAGTTTTCGCCGTTCGGGTATCCAGGCTCCATGATGTGCTCCAAACGCGGGTGATTGTACGACGATGATCGTCGCTTGATGCCGTGCACCATGTACCCTGTATAAATGGCGAAATTAAAACAATCGCATCGAGCGTCAGTCTCGGCGTTATCCACCGCCGGCTGGGAACGCGCGCGAGATTACGTTCCGATACAATACTCGCCCGATACCGCGTAAAAACGCACGAACCCGGGCACAATTGCGAGAGAATACATTGATTCACGATTCTAACGCAACACGCTCGTCGTGCGTGTGTTGCTCGCGCGTCGGTGATACCGATAAGTCGAACATTATAATCCGGAAAGCAGCCCCGCGCCTCCTCGCAAAGTTCCGCACAATCGTCGGACTTCCGACGCGCGCCTCGCCCACGCGCCGCGCCCTCCGCACGCGCACGCGACGACGAACACACCACATACGCACCCTTAGAAAGCAACAACTCCACCAAATAACTCCCATCCTGCCCCGTAACGCCGGTGATGAACGCCACCTTGCGATCGCGGTTGCCATCGCCATCCGTCTCATTCATCGCCCCAGACTTGTATTCCTTTGGCGCCGTGGTGGTTTCCGCCCCCGTGGGCACGGCGATGGACATGGTGAATGCGTTTAGTGTTCCTGTGCGCGCGAACGCGGGCGAAAAGCGGGAGTGCGAACGCGAACGGCGTGCGGAAAAGTGACGTCTGGCGCACTTTTTTGGGCTTCCTCGAGGCGACAGGAGGCGGAATTCATCACGCCCGCGCGTCAGACGTCGACGCCGCGCGCGGTCCGTGGCTTCGTCGCGCGTTCGCCGTCGTGGAACGCCTTTGCGCATCGTTTCGCGCGGTCGCATCGCGATGACGCTGTGGACGCTCACGCAAAGCGCGCTGCTCGCGGCGAACGGCGTGGCGGTGCTCAACGAAGCGCGCTTCTTGCATCCGCGCGGATTGAGCGTGTACGCCATCCGCGAGGGCGCGGTGAGCGCGTCGTCGCTGCGAGGGCAAGTTATCGGGGTGATTAACGCGGTGTCGTACCTGAGGATGCCGCTCGTGGTGTTGAACTCGATTGTGATTTTCGTCAAGCTGGTGTTTGGTTGAGACGCGCATGTAATCAATATAGTACACAAATCTAGGGAAAGAATGACGCCGACCGATGCGTGGCGTGCGGCGAGGAAACATGAAGTCGCGGTGGGAGTCTACATCGCAATCGGCGCGTCGGGGACGTTGATTGTACAGCCTGGTTTGGGGCCGTGCGCGAGCCAAAACGCGTCATCAAATTTCGCCCCTCGAGACGCGAGCCACGCGCGCGGTAATCGCACGCCTGTCGGTTGAGCGCTACAATACGAATTTCCCGTTTTCGCAATGTATTGCTGATGACTGTTCTCGGCGAAATAAAACGTCGCCTCGCCTGGTTTTTTGATTTCAGTCGTAATCGAGCGTTTCCACCCCGCGTCGGTTAACGCCTGTTGATACGCATCCTTGCTCGACGTCGCTTCTTCATACTGCGCATCGGTGGTGCAATAAATGCCGCTACGGTACTGCGTGCCGACGTCGTTGCCTTGGCGATTGCCTTGCGTGGGGTCGTGGCACGTCCAGTGCATTTGTAATAAATCCGCAAACGCCACGCGGGACGGGTCGTACGCGACGCGCACGCACTCGGTGTGCCCTGTGCGCCCCGTGCACACTTCTTCGTAGGTGGGATTGGGCGTGTGTCCGGCGATGTAACCCGTGGACGTGGCGTACACGCCCGGGAGGCGCCAGAACATCTTCTCGGTGCCCCAAAAGCACCCGGTGGCGACCACCACTGTGGATATGTGCGCCGGAAACGGTTCGTCGACGGGATTTTTAAGCACGTAGTGCCTGGCGGAGTGCTTGAGCGGCGCGCGTTCGGCGTTGGCGGTGGCGCCGCGGAAGAAGTTCTTGAGCGCGTTCATGTCTGCCGAAAAGTGAAGCTCGAGGTGCGGCGTCAGCGCGCGTTCAGTTGCAATGTTGTGTGTGTATAACAAAGGAAAAGCGAGCAAATTGTAATGAGAATCGAAATGAATGTCTTCAAAGTCCGTGCGGGATTTAACGCGCCAAAGTAGCCTCTTCAATGGAAATCGGCGTGTTCGGAACGTTAATAGTGCACCCCGGACGCGGTCCGTATTGAACCCAAAATCCAGGGCCAAACTTCGCGCCATTGGCCGCGAGCCAATCCGCTGGCACGGGCACGCCGGTCGGCTGCGCCGAGCAATACGGTCGGCTGCCTTGAAGCGACAAATAGTTTTGGTGGTACGCCTCGGCGTAGTAGAACGTCTTCCCCGGGCCGCAAATTTCAGACGTAATCTCGCCGCGTCCTTGCGCCGTGAGCGCCTTTTGGTACACCTCCTTGCTCGAGTTCACAATGGCGAGTTGTTCATCCGTGTTGCAGTAAATTCCACTGCGATACTGCGTCCCACGATCGTTACCTTGGCGCATGCCTTGCGTCGGGTCGTGGCACGTCCAGTGCATCGACAACAAATCCACCAACGACACAACCTTGGGATCGTACACCACTTGCACGCACTCGGTGTGCCCCGTGCGCTGCGAGCACACTTCTTCATACGTCGGATTCGGCGTGTGTCCGGCGATGTAACCCACGGCGGTGGTGTACACGCCCGGGATGCGCCAAAACATCTTCTCCGTGCCCCAAAAGCACCCCGTCGCGAACACGATCGTCTCCATGCCCTCCGGCCACGGCCCCTTCATGGGCGTGCCCAACACGTTGTGCTTTTCGGGCACACGCATGGGCTCTGATCGCCCCGGCAGCGCTTTGGACGCATCGATGATGCCAGGCTCGGCGGCGCCGCCCGCGCCTCCGCCAATCATAGCCATGAGCTTCTCGAGCAGCTCCTCTTCGCGAGACGCGCGAACGACGACGGAATGCGCGCGAGCGTGCGCGCGAGACACGCGAATAGGGTGTTCGCGACGAACGCGCGCGGCGAATGAACGAATCGACGACGAGGCGCGAATGGCTTGGGCGCTCATGTGCGCTCGAGCCGTGTGCAAAAGTGACGTCAGTACGCGCCGTGGCGCGATGTCGAGTCGCGTGAAAGCCATCGCGGCGAGGTAAGGGTCGATTAACGCGTGAGAGTGCTTGTGTGTTCGTCTCGTGTCGTTGGCCGTGGCGCGCCGCGCGTGTCGTCGCGACTGACGCGTGATGTGTGCGTGTGGTTGATTGCGCGCAAACAGATTGGCGCTCAAAGTTGATGACGAGCCTCCGGCGCCAGCGGCGCGGTCCGTCGCGCACGCGCACGCTCAAACGTCGCAGGATGTATCGTTGAAGTCGCTTAGTTTGAATGTGCGCGACAAGCCCGAGGAAGGCGCGAGTGATGGCGCGCATTCGCCTCGCGAGGCGCGCGCGAAGCGGTTGGACTTTGGCGCGAGCGCGCGTAAACCGACCCCCGTAGCGCCTCCTAGCACGTCATCAAAGGTGAGCAAAGGATCTACCATGGCGAGCGAGGGCGTGCCATCGCGTGGTAAGGCGGGTATCGCACAGATGCCTGTGGTGAGGGCGAACTCGGGGAAGAGCGACCAAGACGTCGACGCGTCGGTTAAACAACCGACGAAACCGCCGCCGCAGCAATCGATTGATTTCGATGCGCGCATGCGTGATCTCGAGCGTGCGCACGCAGAGGAAACGTCGCGTCTACGCGAGTCTCTGAGAGAAGCCGAGCGTCGGGCGAAGACGTCGGCAGAAAGTGTGATCGAGCTTCAGGAGCGCGTTCGGGCGCTCAAGGATGAAAACGTGAGCGAAGCGCGCATGTTGTCCCGCATGGAGGCGCATTTACGTCGTCGAGAGCACGAGTTTGAGGTGCAGCGAGAGCTATTAGCATCGCAGCTTGAAGCGGCGATATATTCTGCGAATGAACGCGATAATGAGGCGTTATCTCGTGATCAAGAGGCGCGCGAGGAAATTCACGCGGCGAAGATGGCGGCGAGCGAATACGAGCTCAACGACGCGCAAAGGCGCGAGTTTTCGCTTAAAGCAGGGTGGTGTGCGAGGTATTTACACCGTGGTTTGGATTTAAAGATTATCAAGAGTAGTGTCCACGTCGAGGAACAAGCGCGGTTTTGGACAGAGGCGTTTGGCGTCGACGTGACGGATGAAGATACGCACGCATCCATCGCGAGAAAAATCGACGACGCGATAATCGACGACGCCAAAAAACCACGGCTGTCGTTCGCTGTGGACACGTCGCTCATCGGGTTACAAAATGCGCCCGATGAAGACGATTTTATGGATGATTCTGAAGCGACGAAGATTACGACACCGACAACGACCTCGCTTCCACCGAGTCGAAACCCGTTGTGGCCGAAGAATTTCCGCGACGCGTTGCGCGTGGAAATAGCCATGCGCCATATCATCGCCGATCGCACCGAGGAGCACATCATCATATCTTTAGCAGATATTCGTCGCACGCGCGCGATGACGGCGCTGTCGCCGACGTCGGAAAAACCGAGCGCCACCGCGATGAGCGCAGAGGAAATTCACGAATTTCACTTTCGCCGCGCGTGGTTGCGGTTTATGTGGGCTCGAGCGCGGGAAGCGAATATCGATGTCGGCGTATCTGACACGCGCGAAGAGCACTGGATCGAAGTTATGTTGGTGCTCACGGATGCAGATCTGACGGATCAGTCATACTATAAACGCGACGCTGTGGCGGTAGATAAAGCGTTGAAGGAGCTGCGGACGTTGTCTATAGAGACTCGATTGTGGCTGTCGTAGCTCATAGCTGTAACTGTGTAACATTACAAGACACCTTTCACGGCGTTACGCATGCGCTCGTTCACATCTACTCCAGACGGCGGCACTTCAAACGTTTCTCCGGTGATCATTTCGTACAACTTGACGTATCTCGAGCTCAATTCGGCGACGAGGTCCGCCGGCGCCTCGGGAAGCACCTTGTCCTTGTACGGGTCGCATCGCTCGGCAAACCACAAACGCAAAAATTCCTTATCAATCATGTCCGGCTCTTTACCTGCGGCATGACGTTCGGCGTAGCTATTAGATAGCCAATATCTAGAGCTGTCTGGAGTGTTGATTTCGTCGATGAGGCGAATCGTGCCGTCGGCGTCACGGCCAAATTCGTACTTGGTATCCACCAAAATTAAGCCTCGCTGTGCGGCGACGCCTTGGGCGTATTCAAAAACCTCCAACGTCTTCTTCACGCAATAGTCCAAATCCGCCTGTTTCATCCATCCTTCGCTGACGATATCTTCTAAAGAAATCGGCCTGTCGTGTTCCTTTTCCTTGGTCGTCGGCGTGACGATGTTCTCGGGCAACTTTTGGTTCTTCACCATACCATCCGCCAGCGCGTTGCCACAATAGTTGCGTCCGCCCTTGTTGTAGTGCGTCCACAACGAGGTGGACGTACTTCCGGTGAGATAACCACGAACGACGAACTCGATGGGGAAAACCTCGCATCGTTTCATAACCGTCACGTTTGGATCCGGCGTCGCCACCACTGCGTTTGGCACAATGTGCTCCGTCTGCTTAAACCACCATTGCGATGTTTGGTTCAACACCGCACCTTTGAATGGAATGTACGCCAAATGTCTATCAAACGCGCTCTGTCGATCGGTCGTCACCGCGATCATGTACTCGCCTTCGACGTACGTGTCGCGAACTTTGCCCTCGTACTTCTCCCCGAGACCCAAATCGCTCTTCGTCACGCACGAGTTAATCGCATCCATCGCCTGAGACTTGCGCATGGCATCGTTCTCGGGCGACTGTGCCGCGCACCGCGCGCGTCGAACGTCACGTGCGCGCGAAAGCGCGCGAGGAGCTGTTCGATTCGTGCGCACCACAGCGCCACTGTAACTCTGGAAAGAAGCCATGTTTACGATCGCGCGATGGATGACGCGGACGAAATACGCTCGTGCGCGAAGAGTTCGAAGTTCCTCTCACGTGCTTTGACGATTTTACGCGCCGCGCGTGCGGTCAACGTGCGACGTTGTGGCGATTGGTTGATTGTGGTTGTTGCTTTCGTGGCGCGACGGCTCGACTGAAAATATTTCAAATCGCTCACGATACGCACGGTCATGAGAGTTTGATACGATATTAACATTGTCAGATTTAAAAGCTATTGGTATTGTTATTTGTACGACGATCACTTGGATGTAAAGTTAAAATCGGCGCGCTGGCCGAGCCCGAGGCCTTTGGTGGCGTTTAGGCGCGCCGTTTCGAGCACGCTCGCGGCGTCCCCAGCCTCTACTCTCGCCCTAAACGCCTCCATAGCGATGTGAAATTTATCTTGCACGTCCAAACCAACAGCTACGGTACCTTCTCTGCGCACCACATCCACGGGCATGTGCACGTAGACGTCTACGGCGAGCGAGCACCGCCCGTTCCCAGCCGCCGTCACGCGCGCCGTCGCGCCCAACGGCAATCCCGCAACCGCCTCAAACGTCACCACCGACCCTTGCTCCACCTCAGTCACCTTCAAGACATTCATATACCGACCAACAGCGTCGATGGCATCGCGTCCGTATCTCCGCGCGATGTCCCCGTACGCGTACGACCACACGCACGTCGCTCGCGAGCCGTCGACGCTCGGCTCGCACGCCTCCAACGCATCAAACATCTCCACTAGCGCCGCCGGCGTGGTCCAGTACCCATACACCACGCTCGCATCGACGTTTAGTTCAATCTCCGCCCCGAACGTCGCGCGCGTGGCGCTATAGGCGATCGCTTTCGATCGAGACGTCGACGCCTCAAACGCCTCGCGTAACCCCAACGCATCGACAATGTCCCTTTCGCGATCGCTCTTGCGCGTGCGCGCGGCGGCATCGGCCGCGGATTCAAACGACTTGAACAAAGCATCATATGCGGCGTTTTCGCGATCGCGCACGGCGCACGCGCGCGTCGAGCGTCGCGCACAAGTCGTCGAACGTCGAACGGACGCAGCCGCCGGCTGGGCGCACGCGCGCGGCGTTTTCGTCGGCTCACGCGCGTCGACGCGCGCGAGCGCGCTCGTAGATGGCGACGTGACGCGCATGCGTGGGTGTTCTCGTGGTTTCTCGGCGCGTGATCGCTTGGCGGGCGCGGATGACGCGTGCGGGAGAGTGAGGTTTGCGTTTTCGCGTGCACTTTTTCAGCGTTACAATGGCCACGCGCGTTGAGATTTAAGTCTCTGAGACGCGCGATGCGCCTTAATTCTAAATTCATCCTCCAGGGCAAAGTTGAGGATTGTGGTGATGACAGGGACGAGCGCATCGGCGCGGTCGTAGGCGTCGTATGGGGTGAGCAGAAATTGCTTGACGACGTTGCGGAGGTAGACGACGAGCGCGGCGTCGAGCGCGCCTTCTGGGAGCGATGACGACGCGTCGTGTTTTTCACTGGTGCGCGTGTCCGCATCTTTGGCTTCACTCTCGTCATCTTCGTCGTCGCTGAATAATTGACGCTTGCTGCGTACGGGCGACGCACCGCCACGAATTTCATCGAGCTCTCGATCCTTGGCTTCCAACAGTTTGCGCGCTTTTTCTCTCCATGATTCAAGCGTCTCGCGAGCCTCGGCGCACTTGGCGCTCCATGCGTCGCGGTCTTTCTCGGCGGCATCAGCGGCGTGTTTTGCGGCGTCGCGTTCGGCGACGAGCGCGGATTTCTCGGCGCGTGATGAGTCTTCGGCGTGACGCTTGTACTCTTCGAGCGCATTCTTTGACGCAGACGCGAGCGCGTTGGCATTCATGATGCGAATCTCTGCGGATTCCATCTTGGACTTCATTTCTGCGTCGACATTTTCACGCATTTTAGCGGACGCTTCCGCGTCGTCTAACGCCGCGCGCGCGGCGACAATGTCAGCATTGAGCTTGCTCATTGAACATTCGGCTTCGGCGTTGATGACTTCAAGTTCGGCGACGCGAACCTTCAGGCGCTCGATTTCCTCGCGGTCGATCTGTGAAGAAGCCACAACCTTGTGTTCGAGTTCTTCGATCGCGCCGTCTTCAGCACGCTGCATCTCTAAAGCTTGCTGTTCTAATGTCGCCACGCGCTGGGCCATGGTGAGCAATTCGCTCTCCGCTTTGTCGCGCGCTTGCTCGATATCTGACAACGACGAGTGCGCGAACGAAGACGCCTCTAACGTGCGTTTCGCATCTGCGAGTTCCGAACGAAGGTCTGCCAATTCACTCATGGCACTGTTACGCTCGGCAACGGCGCCAGTTAACGATGCTACTTCTTCTTTGAGCCGACGTGATTCTTCGCGGAGCACGTCTCGAGCCTCCACTAGCGTTCCGATTTCCGACTCTTTTGCCTCGAGTTGGTTCTTGAGCGTCTTCACTAAACCATTCGCAATGTTTGCCTTGGACTCTGCGTTCGCGAGGGACTTTTTCAGTGCACCTTCGCTCATGCGCTGCTTTGCTACCTCGACGTCGGATTGCACTTGCTTTGTGTTCTCATTGGCGCGCTTCATCTCGGCCAACTCGGCGTGCAGCGCATCGCGCTCACGCGTCGTCGCTTGACTTTCGGTCTCCAAACGTTCCGCTCGCGCCTCGGCGTCCTTGAGTGCTTTTCCCGCGCGTTCTACGTCGGCGCGAGCGCCTGCGAGACTCTCCGCCACAGCATCTGCCTCGCGTTGACACTCCTTCTTCGCCTCTTCAAGCTCCGGTACGCGTTTTGCATACTCCGCGAGCTGTTTTTGTAACGTTTCGTTCACGCTTTTCATGCTTTGAACTTGCTTCAATGCGCGATCGCGCTCGTTCGTCATCGTTACCAAAGCGCTCGTCTCGACGCTTAATTTTTCAAGCGCCTCCTCGAGCTCCCGCGTCACGCCGTCAGACGTAGATTCTTCACCACTCCCCTTCGAGGTTCCCGTCACGCCCGCATCCGTATCGTTAGATTGCTCTCTGGCTTTCATTAATGCCTCACGCTCGAGCTCCAGAGCGCGCTTAGCGGTGCGTTCGTCCTCCAACTCACGTTTGGCTTCGTCCCGCTCGCGCCGCGCGTCGTCGCCTTCGAGCTCAAACTCCTTAGCTTCTTCCTCTTTCCACGCCACCGCATCTTTCGCAGCGGCTAACTCTTTGCGCAGAGACGCAATGAGCGCGGCATCGGCGTCCGCGGTGACGTTTCCGGCGGCGTCGCTAGCTTGAGCGGCGTTTGCGGTTGCCTTTGTGGACGCGCGCTCGCCCTCGCTCGCGGGCTCTGCAGATCGCCGCAACGCATCCTTCAACGCCGCGACTTCCTCATCTCGCCGCTCAAGAATCTCTTTAAGCTCAGTTACGCGCGCGCTTTCGCTTGGACCCATCCAATCGACACCAATCGCGAGAGGCTCATCGTTCGTGACGTCTCGCGCAAACGCGCTTCGCGAAGACGCTCCGACCGCTCCCCGTTCGACGGCGTTTGTCTCGATCAACCCCCCTAGCGTGTCCTCGGCCTGCGCGCGAAGTTTCTTAGTCGCATCAGCGAATTGCTCTTTGAGCCTCGACGGCTCGAGCCCGAAGGCTTTCATCGTCTCGAGTCGACGTATGCGGCGCACGTTGGTATCACAACATTGGCTACGTCGTCGTAAAGGAAAAGAAAAGCATCGCGGATGCGCCACGCGCGCATCGCTTAAACGTGTATCATGTGAGTCGAATGAGATCTTGGATTGACGGTGCGAATGACGCATCATCAGTGCGTGGAGAGTAAACGCGAACCGTAAACGTATACGCGCGCGCGCGTTCGATTTGCAGCGGCGGCGGCTTTATTCATGCAGCGGCGGCTTTATTCATCGCCTGATGCACGTTGTAATGCAAATGCGAGTCGTACTTTTCGCAAACGCTCATGAAACTCGCGGAACCAGCGCAACACACCATGATAGTATGCGCTGGATTGACTAAATCAATCTGATACCCGCTCGGCAGCTTTGATCCCACGACGCGATTAATCGCGGCGTTTGATAACGGCACCGCCGCGCTCAAGTCTTCGAAATGCGTCTCATACGTCGACGAGCGCATGCCTTCGCGCGTGAGCTTGGCGAAATGCTTCGGAATGACAATCGATGCAATCGCATCGATGGCCTCCATGCTGGCGTCGGAGACGCATTCGACCGGAATCATGCGATTCACGTGCGTCGGTTTCGGCCAATCGACGCCCTCCGACATGCGTTCGATGATCCAATTCCCAAACGCTGTGACGTCCGTACTCACATCCGCGGGCTCGAGCGCGACGAATATCGCAGCCGTGGAGTCGGTAATTGTCTTTGTCACCGCATTCGTGATCGCCACGGCGTCTTTCGCATGTTTTTGCCACGCATCCTTGGCGGCGTTGACCAAGGCGCAGCAATCGTCGCCCGAGAGCGCGAGGTCACCGTGCCCGACGCGTGTGACGAGAAACCCGCACGGTGCGGCGTCGCCAATCCACTCGGGCTTTTGTAACGCGTGTGGTTGCGACGCTTGTGGTTGCGAGAGGTCTGGTTGGGACGATGGCGGTTGAGACATGTGGAGCGCGGGCGCGAGAGAGAGTCGAATTATGATGCGTCTGGCTACACGCTCGCTACTGTACTTACTGCATCTTTCCCCGAACGGCTTGCGCTGGGGTGATGGAAACTATGTTTGATTGCGTCGTAGTGGGCAGAATGCTCGGCCCGCGGCTTTCGCGTGTGCCCGCGAGGGCGCCGCCGCTGTCGGCGCCAGACAGCGCGACGACGCCGAAGAGAATCAGCGACCAACTACACATCCATCCAAATAACGCCCGCCACGTCTCCGGCAAGGGTTCACCCAATATAACTAAACCATACATCGCTGCGACAATCATTTGTGCGACGTTACCCGCGACACAGACGACGACGATGGAGTTGCCGTCGCGGAATCCTTTCGTTTGATAGTACAAGCCGACCGACGTGAGGCTCAACGACGCCGCCAGCGCGAGCGGCGCGGTAAATAACATCCACGCCCTCGCGTACGCGATGGCCATTTTCACACAAAACGAACTCAACGCAAAACATGTACCGCACTGGGCGCCAATCTTGATCAACGCAAGACGCGCGGCGTCGCGAGACATGATGGACGCGAACCGACGACTGGCGACGCTCGGCGCGAGCAAACACACCACGCCGAGCGCGAACGCCACGAGTAACCAAAAACTCCCAATCGGCGGTGCGTCAGGCGAACCAGATCTAGAATACCATCCGAGTGCGCCGACGCCGCACCCACAGCTCGCGACGGCGACCCATTCGCGCGGGGCGAGGCGCTCGCCCAAGTAGACGTGCGATATCGCCGCGAGGATGGCCACGCCGCTCGCGCTCGCAGGCTGCACCACGCTCATCGGTGCGAGCCACAGGGCGAGGAGAATGCCACCGCCACCGAGTATGTCGAGTATGAGCCCGCGAATCCATACGTCGTGCGTGAGATATGCGCGAGTCGTGGTGAGCGTTAACTTTGGGAGCGTCTTTGCAGCCTTCTTTTGAAACGCCTTACCGACGTTGATGGCGCAAGCGCTGGCGACGGTGAGCGTGATGGCGACGACGGGCATCGTGCGCGCGCGCGAGTTGAGGATCGAACTGCGTGCGCGAGGCAACGCGCGGGCGACTCGTGGGAGCGCCACAAAGTAAAGACAGCGCTCGCGCGCGTCAACAGCCGTAACGAAGAGTACTGAAGTAAAAGAATAATATTGAACAATGCGGCCGAGTGTAATAAAAGGAAGAAAATTAATCCGGAAAACTAATTAAGCAAACGTGTATGGGGTTTATCTGTTCGCGAACCAGCCGTAGGAGTGCAAGCCAACGCCCCATAAATTAATACCGACGTAGCACACCCAGACGACGACGAAACCCGCGGCTCCGACGGCGCACGAATCCTTCTTATCCCAGTTCGCAACCAATCTCGAGTGTAAATACGTGGCGTACACGAGCCAGGTAATGAGAGCCCATGTTTCTTTGGGGTCCCACGACCAATACGAACCCCACGCTTCGTTGGCCCACACCGCGCCAGAGACTAAACCGGCGGTGAGCAACGCGAATCCCGCGCCCAAGCAGCGGTACGCCAAGTTGTCCATCTCCGTCATGATGCGTTCACCACCGCGAGCATCCATGGCGAACTCACCGCCGGTAAAATCTACGTTTGACGAGTCGTCCATGGCGGTGACGGTGCCATCCGACGCAACCTTCGGGCGATTTCTCGTCTTTTCGCCCTCCTTGGCCTCCTTATCGACGAGCCCGTCGAGCTTCTCCAACGCCCCCTTTGCCATAGCCCAATCCTGCGACGCATCGACGAGCAAGTACGACACGCACGACAGCGAACCCACGAGTAACGTCGCATAACTCATCATCATCACGCTCACGTGCATCATCAACCAATTACTCTTCAACGCCGGAACGAGCGCCGTCGCCCGTTGCAACTCGGCGGGCAACGCCAACGTCGCCGCCGCCACGGTCAATGCCGCCGTCGGCGCCGATAACGCCCCAGGAATCGCACTCTTCGAAAACCCGTCACGCTCAGTCACCACCAAATGCACCGTGGTGATGCCCCACGCGAGGAACAACAACGATTCGTACATGTTTGAAAGAGGAAAGTGGCCGCTTTCGACCCAACGCGCGGCGAGCGAGGCAAACAACGCCGCGTTGCCTCCATACATCGCGTACTGCTCGAGCTTCCCCGAACGCTTGTCGTCGGTAAAAATAGCCTGTTGAAAGAGTGATGCCGCGCCGTGGCGCGCGCGAGACGTCGTCAGTGCGCGCACAAAGCGACGAGCGTTCGCGACTACAAAGGATAAAGAGGCGAGAACCTCGACGCCGCGAGCTCATCTCAAAACGACGCGTGACGCGCGCGCGCGACGTACCTTGGAGGCGAACACGCCCGAGGCGAGCGCCAAACTCGCAAACGCACACTTCCCGAGCGCTTCTTCGGCGCCGCTCAGGGTGATGTCCATGTTTACCGCGTCGAACGCAGACGCGAGCTCGACCATTTCGTGCGCTGCATTCGCGCGACCGACGCGCGCGCGACGCGACGACGACGACGACGACGACGACGCGCGTGACGCGCGCGACGCGGCGCGCACGCGAGAGGACTCGCCCGGGCGCGCGAGCGACGCGCGAGCGCGGACGACAGACGACGGGCAACGCGCGTGCGCAAACATGTCGAGCGGCAAAGAGTGACGTGTCGATTCGATGGATGACGCCACCTTCCTGTCGTATCCGCCGTATTACACCCGACAAACGCGCGAGGACACGTGGCGAAAACAGTGCGACTTATGGTGTCGCGCGCTGCTGACGTGCGTATCGATCGCGATCGCTCGGCGCGGCGATGCGTGCTGACTCGTTGACTGACAAACGTTCGTTGTGACGCATAAAACAGCGCCGTGCGCGCGCGCAAGTGCCCCATCGTCGACGTGGCGAGCGAAGATATATTCACAAACGCGAGCATTAACCGCACGGTGGATGTGCAAATGCGGCGAGAGATTATCGATGCGCTCGAGCGCCGAGGAGAAGCGACGTGGACAGCGGCGACGACGGCGTGCGTCGTAGACGCCGCCACCGTGCGCGCGCTCTGCGTCGCCATGCGCGACATCGTCGAAACCTACGGTTTATCCGGTAAAGTCCTCACGTTATCCGAGCTCACGGATGGGCGAGGCATCGCCAAAGGCACGGCATTGGCGGGAGAAGATGAGCAACGGTGCGCGTTCGCGGCGCGCGCGTTGGAGCTCGAGGGTGCGTGCGCGACGTTTCAGCTCGACGGCGCGACGGGCGTGAAATTCGCGTGACATCGAATCAATCAAATCTAATCGATGTATGACATCCCACGGCGCGTGCGCGTGGAGGGCTACGGCGCCGTGCTAGGGCGCGGGCTACGGACGGGCTACAGGATCGGCGCTCACGCCTTTTTCGTCTCTTGAAACAACACGTGCTTGCGTACTCTGGTGCGCGAACGATTCAGTTGACGTCAGTCGATGCCACGCGCGCGATCCGTCGCGACGCGCCCGCGAAAGGCGCGCAGAACGACGCACACACACGACGGACGTACCTCGGGTCGTACTTCATCATCTCCAACTTTTTCGGCATCTTCTTCGGGTTTCGTCGACGGATGATGAACGAACCCGTCGCGGCGGTGCTCACGAGCTTCACCAGGATCGCCCCGGCTTTCGTCATGCCCTTCGCCATGACGTCGTCGCGTGGCGCGAGTCGATGACTGAGGAATATACTTCGGCTCGACGATACCCTCGCGTCCGTGGTCGACGTCCCGCGCGCGTGCGTCCGCCGCATTCGCGCGCGCGGGAGCGCCATCGCCGCCGTCGCGTCGGCGTCACCATGGGCGCCACGGTCGTGGACGCGCCGGAGTCGGAGCGGCTGCTCGCGAAAACCCGGTGCGGGTCGGGGTCGGGGTCGTCTTCGTCTTCGTTTGACGTCGGGGCGACGTCGACGTCGAGCGTCGGAGCGCAACACCACCGCTCGGCGTCGAAGATCGCCGCGGCGTCGGCATCGGGTTCGAAGCAAAAGAATGTGCGCAAGCGCAGGATGGAAATTGGTTTGGCGATCGGGGTGGCGATCGCGTTGGCGGGGACGGGGAGATACGTGTGGATACACGGCGCGCCAGACGTGCTCGCGATTAATCCCGCGCAAGTGCACGACGCCATGGATAAGGCTGGCATCTTGGGCGTGCTCCTGTGGTGCGTTGGGTTTTGTCTCGCCGAGCTGTGCCACTTGCCGGCGACGGTGTTCATCATCACGGGTGTTTTACGGTGGGGACACTTTATCGGTTTCGCGTTGGCGTTGGTCATCGCGCCGCTGTCCTGCGCGTTATCATTCATAGTCGTCCGTCGAATCGGCGGTCAAGCCCTGGCTAACGTCCAATGGCGTTTCGTGCAACGCATGATGGCGCGCTTGGAGCGCAAGCCCGTCGTGACGGTGGTGATTCTTCGAACATTTTTGTTCTTATCACCGTCGTTAAATTACGCGCTCGCGTTGAGCAACCTCTCCTTTCGAAATTTTATCATTGGCAGCACCATCGGTCTGGTGTTCCCGATGAGCGTCGTGGTTTTAGGCATTGACCACTTGATTAAGTTTTACGGATGGTCACGCGCGGATGTCGTCGCGCAGGCGGTGGTGACCGCGGCGACGCGGTGACGCATGTGAAGAAGACGCCGCGCGCTCGCCGCGCGACTGACGGTGCGATTGAGACGCATCACATCGACGTTTGAAACCGTTGAGAAACTCACCACAACGCGCGCTAGGCGCGATGCGGTGAGGTGTATCGTTGTAGTGTACAATACCAGCGCTCTATGTGCTGACGCGACGCGCATTCGACGCGCGCGTCGATCGCGCGCGAGACGTCACATCATCGCACGCCATGCCTCGTAAACGCCCGAAACGTACGCCCGCGAAATCACACCGGTGGGTGTCGGAATCGTCCGCGAGTGAATCCTTACGCGCAAGCCGCGCGCAGCTCGTCGAGGTGCGTTGACATGCGCGTCGACGCGCGCGCGGAATGACTGACGATTGGACGACATCGCGCAGGATCTAAACAATTCATTTCCCATGCGCACCGACGCCGCGTCCTACGCCGTCGTGCTCATCAGCGGTGGCGTGCGTTCGAGCGCGAACGACTGGGCGGGCCTCGTCGTCGCCGTCGACGCGCGCACGGGGGTGACTGTGAAACCGCTCGATGTCGTCGCCGAGCGCGATGGCGAGGACGCGTGCGCGCTTCGCATCGCGCACGAGTACAGCATGCAATGCATTGACGGATCGACAATCATGGAGCGATTGACATTCATGCCCGATGGTTTGGGTTCCGTGGACGGCGAGGTGAGAGATGCGGCGAATGTGCCGCCGATGTTGACGGAGCGCTATCGCGTGCGATTAAACGCGGCGGAAATCGCGATGCTTGGCGGCGAGAGTCCCGAACGTATGCGCGGTGATTACGTCGATAACGATGTGGTGAATACGATATCGTTGAGCGCTGGTGAATGTTCTTTATTTGCGGCGCATCGGGCGCTGGCGCCGGCGTCGGGTGATTGGGATGATTCGCGACGCGGAGGGAGCGAGAGCCGATCGATTTTGAGTCAGGACGACAGCCAACCTTCCGATGATGATGCGGAAGAAGCGGCCGAGAAAGTCATGATGAATATTGATGAGGCGCTTGAACGCATGGCGGCTGAGATCATCGCCGATTTATCGTCCCAGGTCGGTCAGAACACGAATGATTTGATGGATGAAACGCTGATGGATGACGGCGCCGACGCCGACGCTAACGCCGACGCTAACGCCGACGCGACGGAATGGAAGGGCTCGATTGCGTACTTGCGCGAACAATTGCGACGCCAAAGTGGCGTGTGTTTGATCATACCTCGCGAGGATGTTGAACGCTTATTATCGGATCTCGAACGTACAAAGTAAGATATGTTTTATCACAAAATTTTATACATCTCGTAAAAGAGTTCCGGTACACATCGAACGCTACTCACCCAAGTTCCGGCACCTCACACCGTCGACAGATCGTCTGTCGTTCGAAGATGAAATTTGACCAATTTCGTCGTTTGCGTGAACGTGAACGTGCCCACAAACGTCTCCTCAGCCATGAAGAGTGGATACCAGTGTTCGTCGTCGGCCCACATTTGCTCAAACGGCACGTCTTTCACGCCAAACCACGCCGGACGCATCTCATCGCTCGCCTGAATATCTCCCTCGAACTTGGACGCGTGAAACACGTGTACGAGCCATGGTTGTGGATTGTCGTCGAAAATAAATCTCAACACACCGCGAGCGGTTAAATCCAACGCCTCGATGTTCGCCTCTTCCTTGAGCTCGCGAAGCGCCGCGGCTTCAACCGTCTCACCCGCCTCAACTTTGCCGCCAAATCCGTTGAAATATCCCGTTCCAAATCCTAATGACGCGCAATTCGTCGTCAGTTACGCATTCGCGCGCCCCGCAATCGACGTACGCGCGAAGATGCGTGCAAAAACGTACCTCGCAGCTTTTCTCCGAGCAACACGCGATCATTTGCGTAGTCACGCACGAGCACGAGCGTAAATAGCTTATGTGGCACGTCGGGGATTGGGATGGCGTCTTCTTCTTCGATGCGTATCGCGGTCATGACGACGACGCACGCGAAAACCTGCGTGTGCTGAAGTAAAGTTTTGAACGCGCGCGCGACAGCTACCGCTTTTAAAACAAGTCTTCTAATATTTCAATTCAATGGTGTACAGCTATCATATATCTATCGTATCTATGTGCTTCGTTCTATGGATTATGAGCGTGCAACGTTTGCAACGCGGTGCCGGCAAAGCCAGCGTCGGTTTCTACCAGTCGCGTCGCCGCGGGCGCGCGCGAGGCGCTCGCGTCGACGCCGCGCATCATCGACTCAAAATACGATGCGTCTTCTGGATCGTGCATGTTCGTGGTAAACATTGTAATGATGTCGCCGGGCTGGACAAAGTACGACGCCAAGTCGCCATTGTCATCCTCGAGCTTCGTGCCGTCGGATAAGAAGAGATGCTGATCGAGCGGCGACGTGTCAAACTTTTCCAAAATTTTCATCTTCAACACGCCGACGGTGTCAAAACTGTTGACGGTGAATTTCATTCCGCGTCGACTTCTTTGCGAAGAATTAGACGACGGCGCTGTTGGGGCTTTACCAACTTTCTCAACGAAAACGTTAGCGTCGAAGTAGCTGTATTTCGCAGCCATCATGCACTCAGTGCACGTCTGGTGCCCGTTTATTGCTCGCAATTGCGGCATCGCCGACGTCGCGCTCCAATGTTTTTTAACCTCTTCATCACCTTCAATAGCCTCAAAACGCACGACGAGTTGCGCTAATTCGTCATCAATCGTACTTTTATCTTCAATCACGTGTTGGGCAAACATGCTCACGTCGTTATAATCGTGCAGTTCGTACGCAAAAGAGCCGTCTTCGCCTTCAAGCGGAACGAATCGCCACGCGCCTCGCGTCCATTTCATCTCTGGCAGCGGTGCCATGAGCAAACCGTGTGGACACGTAAGCGTAGCGCTAGCGTCGCTCAATTGTGTCGTTGGCTTGTCGTGCAAAATGTTCGACTGACGTCGCACATTGGTCACGTACGCGCGCCATTCTTCAATGAAACGCGACGACAGCCCCACGTACGCGTTACCGACAACCACGATGACGGGCTCGCGCGTTACAATGCTCGGCGCAGCTTGCACGAGACGTAACAGCTCGGTATCTTGTGCTTTTACCACGGACGCGTGCACGGAGCGCTCCTCGCAGCACATCTCGCACACGGCTGACGTTTCAAGCGCGAAATCGTGCACGAGCACCGTCTCCGCCGGCGCTGAGTCGCGAAAATGGCAAAACATCACGTGCGGGATGAGCGTCGTCGGCGCATTCGGTCGTAACATGTCATGCTGACACGCGATCGGTTTCGTCGGCCCAAGTCCCCAATTGAACGACGCCTTGCTCGAATCCCATTTGAGCCATCGTTGAAGAAACGACGTGGCGACGTGGCGAACGGCGCCGCTCGCGAGAAACTCAGCGTGCGTCTTGTCCCCAATCTCAGCGCGCGTCCACGCCGCGTACGTCGAACGCATGATATCCCGTGTAGAGTCGACTTGTAATTGCGCCATGCGTGCTGCAGCGAAGGCTGAGATGCACTCGGCGCAGATGTCCGAGTCGCGAAATCCGCTGACGTCGCCGGCGACGCCTCCGCGAATGAAATTCCACGCCTCAGCCGGCACGCGCGTGCACTTCTCGCGCGCCGCGATGGGGTCTAAATTCCCATGCTCGCATCGCACGTCGTTGAACGCGTGCGCGTTCGGGACGTCGACGTCGACGTCGGTCAAATACGACTCGAGCCACGCGCACGGGATCCAGAACATGTCATCCGACGTCTTCACGCGGCGGCGCTCGGGACCGTCATACGAACCGTCGCACACGAGCGCTATAAACTCAGCGACATCCTTCTTCCGTTGTTCTTCGCGCGCTAACGCGTCAGCCAACGCGCGTTCGTGGTCGCGCACCATGATTTCGTATTCTCGATTGGTTTCTTCGACGTGCTCGCGAGTGGCGGCTGGCGGGTCGACCGCGACGTTTGGCGCGCCAGCGCGGCGGTACACGAGAACGTACGCATCCTTGGACACGCACGTGCCGGTGCCAGCGTCTTCAGCGCCATCGCGCCCGGCAGTGGGGTTTTTCTTCGGCTTCTTTGACGCCGTTTCGGTGTCCTCGCGCTTCGCCGCGCTAAACGGCCCGGCTTCGAGTTCCTCCACGACGTGATCATCAAATCTAAACCACGCGTCAGCGCCATCGCGACACAGCGCGACGTAATGTCCACTTTCTGCCGCCGTGCCTTTGTGCAAAATCACGCTCGTCAACTCATATCTTCGGTGCTCAATCGAATCGTCGTCCTCATCGACGCGTAAAAGCGCGTACGCGTCTTCGATGACGGTTGGAAAACTAAACGCATCGCACACCTTCTTCCTCGCCATCGTCTCGTAATCAAACACGAACCGACTCAACGTAAACATCAACGTCTCTGGTAACGGCGCTTGAAAACGCACGCACCGCGTCGCGCCAATCGTCTTTATCGGCGCGCACGTCGCGCACGCGTACTCCGCGTCGAGCGTCTCCTCCGCGAGCAAAACATCCACCGCACGCGCCAACGTCGACGCCGAACGCGCATTCACGCCCACATCAATATCCGTCCACGCATGTTCTCGCGACGACGCCTCAGATTCGTGCCCACACGCCGCACACGTCGTCACGTACCGCATCGTTCCGCGGCAGCCGACGTTCGCGTCGCCCGAGCTGTCATCCACCGCGCCCACGAGCAGCTTAAAAAACTCGCTCGCATCCTGCTGCGTCGACGGATTCACCCCGCACGCGCGCACGAAATCCTCCACGCTCCCAACCGCCTGCGCGCACCACTCGAGCCGGGCGAACGCGCGCGCGAGGGCGTCTAAATGCGTCGTCGCGTTTCCCGAGCCAACCGTCGCGTACACCGCGCGCTTAAACCCATCCATGCGCGCCGCGCATTGCAGCACCGTCGAAACATAACACGTCGCGCCCAGGTTGACGATGCCTTGCGTGCGCTGCGCGCGCGCGCGGCGACGTGGCGGCGACGCGGGAGGCGAACGCGGCCGCCGACGACGACGGCGCTGCGATGCATCGATGACGATGCACGCGCATTTCGGTCGCTTCGACGCCGCGCACGCGCCGTCGCACGCAATGTCGGCGTCGCACACGACGCAGGCGAGGGCATCTGCGGTCGTGCGCGCGCGCGCGGCGTCAGGGGCGAGCCAGCGCGCGTCGAGCGCGGCGATGGAGAGGGAGGGCGCGCGAGGCATGGAGTAACGACTTCGTCAGTGGTCGACTCGCGGCGTAGGGCTCGCGCGGTGTCGGTGCGGCGCGGCGATTCGCGTCGGAGGGTGACGGCGACGGTGGTGCGCGCGCGCGACGCGACGGCGTGACGCGACGGTAAGCGCGAACGCAATCGTCGGGCGATTGATTAGTCGAATTTGATTAATCAGAAACAAATCCAGCATCGTGCGCGGTTTGGGTGTCGCACGTCGCGATGACGTCGCAAGCGCCATCGGTGTTGACTGTGGATGACGCACACGCGGCGATCGCGGCGCTGTACGGCGCGGATGCGCACGCGAGAGAGCGGGCGAACGACGCGTTGGTGTCGCTCGGAGCGTCTTCACACGCGTGGTCCGTCGCCCTGGCGCTCCTCGAGCAAAGCCGTGCGGATTCTCGCGTGGTGTTTTTCGCGAGCAATATGCTCGTGGGGAAGATTCGCGACGGGGCGTTTGAACGGGCGCTCGATGCGACGGGGAAGATGGAGGTCATCGAGCGGTTGCGAGCGACGTTTGCCGCGCTCGCGAGAGACTCTACGTGTGAATTAGGCGCCAAGCGTCTCGGAATCGCGCTGGCGAGCGCCGCGGTGCGGTGTGATGCGAGTGTGGTGATTAGTGTCGTCGAATGTGCGATTGGTGTGGCGTCGAGCGCGGGGATGGATGACGCGGCGATGCGCGTGGGCGTCGAGACGCTCGCGTGCGTGGCGGAGGACGTGGACGACGCGGAATCGTCGCGTCGGCGTGCGTTATCGATGACATGCGCAGCACAAACTGAACGCGTGTTGCATTTTGTGCGGGATGTGTTCGCCGCGCTCGGCACGGAACGATCGAATGAGCGAGATGCGTTGAAGACGTCGTGCGTTCGCGCGGCGCATATGTGGTTAAAGCTCGATCCGAGCGGCGACGTGAGCGGAGGCTTGTGCGTGTCACCGACGCAGCTTCTCGTGGCGCACAGTGCGCTGTTTAGTCATGTCGTGGCGTGTTTGGCAATTGAGACCGCAGGGTGCGGTGCGGCGGCGGTGGATATGCTCGTGGAATTACACCAAGGACGAAGCGGCTCTGAGCAAGAGGAATTTGAAGCCATGAACGCGGTGACGAGAGGATTACTCGCACACGGCGCCGAAGCGAGCGCGCCAAACGCATTGGATCTCGCGCGTAACATCACACTCGTCGCCGTGTCGTTGAGCGAACGCTGCGTGAACGTGCTTGTGCGGGGCGACGAGAATTCGTTAAAGCTCGTCGCGCTCGTGCTGTCCCTCATGGAACTCCACGGCAGAGAAGTTTCGGAAGTGGCGCTCGACTTTTTCATCATGTTAGCCACTGTCGGTGTCAGTTCAAGACATGCGAGCATGGGCGCGCCCATGTACGCGCGCTTGCTTGAGGTGATGCTGAAACAATCAACGCTGCCAGATGATTTCACGACTTGGGACGACGCCGAAGAGGACGCCGATACATTTGACCGATTTCGTGAGTTTGTCGTGGCCGACTTGTTTGACAATGCTTACTGCGTGCTACGAGGACAATACTTGAGCATCATCGCTAGCGCTTTGAGTTCGGCGAAAAATTGGCAGGCGGCAGAATCGGGGACGTTTGCGCTGCGCGTCGCCGCAGAGCCCATCAGTGAGGAATTGGAAGAGTCCACGTCAGCTGCGAATGAAGCGGAGACGTTTCTCGCGCAAATGTTTTCCACTATTATAGAGCACACCGCAGACAACGCCGGGTTGTTTTCTTGCCACGCGCTCGTTCGCGCTGAAACGTGTGAAATGATTGCCGCGTATTCGTTTTGGCTCGGACGGAAAACTGCCACCCTCGAGGAGCACGCGGCGCTCACGAGAGGAATACTCATGTATGTCACCGCGGCGTTCCCCTACGAGTTGGCATGGCGTCAGGCGGCAAATGCATTCAAGAATATATGTGCGCGCTGCGCGCGACAGTTGAAGGACCCTTCGACGTTTACCGCGTTACTCGAACACACCGAGCGATGCATTGCCAGCGTTCGACCAAATTTTGACAACCCAGATGAAAGGGACGAGCGCACAAACGTGATTGAAGGATTGGCGCGCGTCATCGCGAGAATGCCAATCGCGCAAGCGTCGCAAGCGAGTGCTCGAATAATCGCACCGGTGATTACAAAGTGTAAATTATTCGCGACAGAGGTGGCGTCAACTTCGGCGCCGGCGGGCCCAGAAGCGTCACGCGCCATGGCTGCTGAATTGAGTCTCATCGCCTCGGTGGTGCGGTTTTTGGAGTTTTCACCGAATGCGAACGTGGAACATCCAGCAATCTCAGTTCTCGGCGCGGCGTGGCCGACGCTTGAGGAAATCGCTCGCTCACCGGCGTGGAGAGCGACGTGCGTAGCCTCATCACTGAGCTCCATTTACATCGCTGCGCTATTAAGCGCCAAGGCAAAGTCGGTTGACATGATTGTTCCTATGCTCGAATCCATTGCGCGCTCATTTTCAGCAACAAAAGAGCCGTGTTTTCTCGAGCCAGTGTCCACGGCGATTGAAATCGCTTCGACGAGCTCGTCAGAGACTGGCACGAGTGAAATATTCCCGTATGCCCCGCACGTGGGCACCGCGCTCGGTGCCGCGTTTGTACAGATCGTCAATCAAATCGCGGCTTGTGCCTTGGCGCACCCCTCGAGTGCGGAGACTTGGGAGTGCGCCGATGCGTTGTTTACTACGACGCGGGCGTTTATCATCTTCGCCCCGGCGCACGGCTTGGCCAACGAAGCGTTGTTCACCGCCCTAGACCTCGCAGTGCAAGCGCTAGAGCTCAAGGAGTACGGCCCGGTGCGTTCGTCTCTCGCTTTACTCAACGCTTTGATCGCACCGGGCGAAAAGTCCAAGACAAGCCCGCCCTGGGTGGCCAACGCCGCGCGAGTCGACGAATTCCTCGCCTCGCGAGGCGCGCGTCTGGTCCAAACCATCCTCGTCGCCGCATCCTCGGGCATCACCCCACGCGTAGCCATACGTTCCGCGTGTACTTTCCTCGCCACTCTGCTCGAACGAGCGCGAGAGGTTGTCACGCCATGGATTCTCGAAGCCCTCGCTCGGGGCAACGCCCAAAACGCCGAAACCACCGCCGCCGCAGCAGCAGCGATGGCGCGCATTCTCACCAAACCAACACCTCTGAACCGCGCACGCACGATTAGCGCGCTGTGCGATTACGTCCTCGTCGTTCTTGGCGAATACGACGTCGACGACCTCCTCGCGTACGACTTGTAATGCAAAAACAAAACGGCGCGAAACGATGGGAAACACGTTACAATGCGTACTAGAGCTGTCCTAATTGTGTTATTTTTTCGAAAGCGACGAGCCGCTGTTGCTCCAATCTTCCAAAAACCACGCACTGCCGCCGCGAACGGTGAGCTCGGAGGGCTCGACAGGGATTTTTGACAGCGACGAGAGGTCGTGAGAACTTAAACCGCGCGAAAGCATAGCGCGAACCATCTCGGCATGCGCGGTGGATTGCACCAAGACGCGAGCGTCGTCCACCGAGCTGAGTTCGTCGGTGTTCAATTTGACCGGTGAGGATGACTTGGAGAGCTTTGTCGAACTATGTCTCGCGAGCGCGTTGAAGACATGCTTATGTCGATCATGTAACGCATCCAAGACGTTAAGAACGTTCAAATCTATCGACAGTGACTCACCATCCAAGCCTGTGAGTCGTCTCGCGAGCTCGAGTTGCGTCAACGGCTCAAGCGCGTCGCTTTCTCGAGCAGCTTCCTCTAGCAAACCCGCAGAACACCACGTGAGTTCAACATCGCTTTTATCTGGATTGCCGTCGAGCGACGTTCGCTTAACATCAGCGTTTCGTGCCCGTACTTGTCGATTGACGTACTGAAGAATATGGTGCACCTCCATCGGCGTGGCGACGACGCTGAGCATGTCCGTGACGTGCTTTTGATACGCCATTCTTCTATTTTGCTCGTCCAGGCTACTGATAACGTCCAAGGGCTCGCCTTTCGCGACGACACCCTGCTCCATCGTAAGGTCCAGTTCGCAATTATTGCCCTTGTACACAGATACATCTTCCTCTTCGTGATTGCGCTGCTCAACTTCCTGCAAAGCCACACTCTCGCGAGCCGACTCGATGTGAAGGCTTAACGCGTCACTGAAGCTCGCTGGAATCGTTGGAATCGCCAGTCGCCTCGCCTGGCGCACTTTATTAGGGCTGATAAATACGTTGTTGTTCGTAAATGAGGCACCGAGCCAATCGTCCGCTGCCTTGAGAATACTACCGCAGCTCGGTCGACGCGTCGGATCCATGACGAGCGCCGCTTTGATGAGCTTGATGAAATGGTTTGGCACGTTGTCAGGGAAAGATGGAGATAATCCTTGTTGAAGCGCACGCCATTGCCCCTCAATAGCGGTTCCCGAAGGATAACCCTTGAGCAACACCATAAGAAGCACACCGACGGACCATACGTCGCACTTCTTCGTGTACGGCTTGCGCCGAATCACTTCCGGCGCGCTGAAGAATTTTGTCCCGACATGTCCCTTCATGGTTTCGTTAGCCAGGCAGAACGTCGCGCTGCCGAAATCGATAAGTTTTAAAGTCGGAATAGCGCCTGGTTTGGGTGACCACGGTTCTTTGAGCATGATGTTGTCGGGCTTCAGGTCTCTGTGCGCTACGCCCAGAGAGTGCATGAACGACACTGCTCCGATTAGTTGGCTGGCGACTACGCACCAATCACCTTCGTCAAAATGACCTCGTCGCGCAATAGCATGTATCAATGTTCCACCTGTATAAATGTCGGTTACGATGTGTGTCACTTCGCTCTTTAATAATGGATTATCTTCGTACACCATGAACTTTGACGGAAAGTTTGGATGATGCCCACATAATACTTGCAACGCATCGCACTCGTCTTTGATGGCATTCTCGTCGACTTTTGTGCGCAGAATCGACTTGACGGCCAAGATATCGCCCGTTTTACGATCGACTGCCTGTCTCACCGAGCCGTAAACGCCACGGCCGATGAGATCCCCTACGTCAAAGTCGTCGTACACCTTCTTTGCCGCAAAGTTTCCGAAATTTCTTCCTTGGTGTACGGTTACGTCTGGATAATCCGCGTTGGCTTCCTCGATCTCTAACAACTGCTCCCTCGTGAGCGACTCTCGCTTTTTCTCTGCACGTGTGTACGAGCGAACTTCGCCGATTGCAGGCTCGATCGCCCTGAGTCGGTCCGCCAATTCTCCAAGCGAAGGAATGTCTACGCAGATGGCGGTGATGTCGTCGTGAATCCCACGAACTTTCAGAACCTTTTCAACGATGCCATCGGCACACGTATCAGATCCCATGTGCTCCATGCACTCACTCGCAATCTCACCATCCTTTAACGCGGAAAACACCCCGTCCGAGGCGATCAAAAGTCGGCAGCCAGCGGCTGGAACGCGCACTCGCGTAAACTCTGGTTCGCAGATGAGCGCGGCGCAGTCAAAGTCCCCGAACGCCCGCGAAACGGCGTAGCCACCGGGAAACACGCGCAGCGGACCCAATTCTTCGCCTGCATTGCCCCGCAAACGCGCCAGCCTGCACTGGGCTTGAATCAAACGCCTAGCTTCAAACGGATCCAACGGGTTGTGGTCTCGCGACAGTCGCACGTGCTTATCTCGATCCTCCACCGAAATCGATCCAAACTCCGAAGGATGGGGCAACATCAGCGCCGCCGAGTCTCCAATATTTGCCGTCACGACATCGAACGCCAACGACTTATCCCCTCGCCCATTTGACACGCGCTGTATCGCCACCACGTTCACCGTTGATCCTCCCTCGGGCGTTCGCCCGTGACACAAAAAACATCCCCGCGCGTTACTCATCCCGTACTCGCTCTCCGTCTTCAAAATCGCCCGTCGCATCGCGTGCTCGATCGTATCTTCCCCATCACGCACCAATCCATCGCGCCATGGATCACCCGCGCGCGCCGTCCTCGCCGCCAGCAATCGAATCTCGTGCTCCACATTCCGTCCCAAATGTCTTTCCAAATACGCCATCGCCGTGTCATCCCCGTGTCCATCGAACACGCAATACACCGCGCACACACTCCCGGGCGCGACGAAGACGTCGTCGTCGTCGTCGTCGTCGTCGTCGTCACCCCTCGTCGTCGCCGACCACGCGTGGATGAGATTCGGGAACACCAGGTAGCCGTCTTGCGCCTTTTTCGCGACGCACCGCGCGCGCCACGGGGCGAACGACATCGACATCAGCGCGCCGTTTTACGTGCGTTCGAACGCACCGAGACCGTTCTGGTATCGGCGCGCACATCAGTCGTCGGCGACCGAGGGCGCCGCCGCGAACGGTCGACGAGTTGTGACGACTTTTCCAGTCACAAACCGAGCACTCAAACGCCTCGCGTAGGACGCGTACTGCAAAGCACATCAGCCGGTCGACAACCGAGCACCCACGTCACTTTAGTAGAACGGTGCTCCCCATGTTGATGAGTGTATTGTAATTTGGTATTAAATTAATAAGACTCGGCGCTCGTCCAGTAGCGCGCGCGAGCCGTTGGCCACGAGGAATAACTCGTGTATCATTTCTGCACGCGCGTACAGTGTAGCGCGCTTCTTGAGTGTATCGATCGCTGCATCAATATGCGCTAAACTTGCGTCAATGTTTCGTCTATCGATGATTTGCGTTACGTGTTCAAGAGTTTCGCTCACGAACGTTTCTGCGTCGCCACTGTCGAAAGTCACGTCCGGCACACTCATGGCGGCGAGAGAGCAGTCGATTTGAGCGACGAGACTACGTAGAGTGTCCTCGTGACGCACGCGATTCGCTTGCTCTGGGTACTCAACGTGCTCGATTCGTGCAAGAAGAGCCTCTCGCGATGCTTCTAATCGCGCTCGCGCTTTGCGTCTTGTCTCGTCTACGTTTGCTTTCAGCACGTACGCGGTTGTGATTGAATTCTCCTCTGCTAAGCTCAGGAGGCGCTCTGAGATTTTTCTCGTCGTAGTTTCTGGATCTTCGCTGAAATCCCACGTTTTATGACCACCGAATTTACGAGCGTAACTCACTGATGCCATGAATAAAACTCGAATCGAAATCAAGACGCATACAATGACGACGAGCAACGCGGTGGCTGCGTCTCGATATTTTGCGCCTTCAAGAAGGACCCCTGTAATGGGAACGAGTCCTTGTAAAATGCTAGCCATGATTTCTGACTTGTTAAATGCGTCGTGGATCGTGAACGATCCTACGCCGATGCTAGTCACGCGCCACGGGCGTAAGGCCAAGGCGAAGAGCGCCAACAACCAGTGCGTAAAACCTGTGAGGTAAGCCCGCGTGTGAGAGAATTTCACATTCAGAGCGTTCGCAGATGTGATCAAAATCAAACCCAACTTCAAGGCTAATTCGTGAGCGAGGTGATGAATTGAATCTCCTGAGGTGTATTCTTGCTTCGACGGAGCTTGATCAGAGGTGATATCGGTTTCACTCGAGGACGGTGCAGTTCCGGCGGCGTCTTCGTTGTGATTTTCCACGACATCTTGATCATGACTTTCTTGTCGCTTCTCAGTATATGCGCGTCTGTAAAAATCATATAATGGACCCCATTCGTCAAGAGTCCGCGCGTCTTCGAGTTTACCGGATATGAGGATTTGACGCACCTTGCGATATACAAGTGTCGGCAAGCCGGCACCGAAGAGAGCAAGAACAAAGCCGGCGTAAATCTTGGCTATGAGGTGTGAAGCGCTGGAGCAGTTGACAGTTGAGTCGTGTAGAAGGAATTCATCAACTAACCAGGGGTAAACGACATCAACTACCCCGGGGTCGTATAGAAGGGCATCCCCGTCGCGCCGCACCTGCGCAGTACCACAGTCAAATGCTTGAAGGCATCGTCGCATGATTGGAAGGTACACAACGAGCGTAAAGAGTAAGCCAAATGCGCGGATTGAAGCACGTCGTTTGTAATATTTGTGAAGTTCTGCGAGCACTTTATCACCGCTGTCTGAGACACAAGTGCGACGCTCGCCGCGTAATATACCACGTCGTGCAATCCAGTATGTTCTACATTCACCGTCTGTGCCGCCACGAATTGCGAGTACAGTGTTCTGATATGCTTTCGCGCCTCGACGATCTCGAAAATAGAAAATCATAAACGCCAAAGCCGGTACGATGAACGTGCTGGTCCAAAATATTACAGTCCAAGAAATGCGCGCGCCCGCGCACTCTGGAGCCATGAATTCGACGCTGAAGTTGAACGCAGAAAGCCACTCACCAAGTTTGCGTACGGGCACTGGCCATTCTATATCCAAACTAAACGAGAGGGAAAAATATTGCAACGACTCTAAGAGCTTTCTGATTAAGGTGATCACAAGTGTTCCCAGAGACTCTGCTGCTTTAAATCCAACGACGCCAGCCGCGAGCACGAATACTCCAGCAACGACAACAGTAGCCACGGATGATCCTTTTGACGGGCAAGTATAGCATTCGCCGTTGACATTGTAAGTATTGTCCGAACAAAACTCGCACATCATGCCTGTGTACATGTCGCCGCAGCCTTGATTTCCTGGTACACAACGCGCTGGAAAGGGACAAATACCGCGAGGCACGCAGTCTTCGTCGATGGCAGCGTACACTCCTCGTGAGTTACTGCAAGCCTGGTACCACTCGTTTGGAGGACCGTCGCGGACATCGTTGGAGGAACGACCAACGCTTCTATAAACGATATAATATAAATAAGTAACGCTTGGTGATTTGCTCTTACGTGTGAACTTGTAGTTCCAATTCAAAGCCAAATCTTGTCCATTTGATCCATTCCATCCAAACATGGCGGTATAGTTACCTGCAGCGGTATTCCAGCCTGTGATGTCGGCGTTAAAGTTTTGTGCTCCAGAGAACATGTAACTCATATCCGTCACTTGCGAAATGTTCCAACTCCCAATGTCCTGGTTGAAGCTCGACGCACCTGAGAACATGTTGCTCATACTCGTCACTTGCGCGGTGTTCCAACTCCCAATGTCCTGGTTGAAGCTCGACGCA